>JAFEUB010000220.1:0-86635 GCA_024529925.1 Ophthalmolycus amberensis | reverse complement strand
GCCCGTTTTCTGAAGAAAATCTTTGAAACTATGTGGATTTCACAAAATCCACTTTTGGCCTCCTCTCTGCCTGAAACGCACTTTAAGAGCATAAAAAATTGAAAATGCCAGTAAAGTGCTGAAAGTTGCAGATATTCATGAAAATGACATCAGACTGTGAAATCAACTATCCTGAGCCACTTTTCTGAAGAAAATCTTTGAAACTATGTGGATTTCACAAAATCCACTTTTGGCCTCCTCTCTGCCTGAAACGCACTTTAAGAGCATAAAAATTGAAAATGCCAGTAAAGTGCTGAAAGTTGCAGATATTCATGAAAATGACATCAGACTGTGAAATCAACTATCCTGAGCCACTTTTCTGAAGAAAATCTTTGAAACTATGTGGATTTCACAAAATCCACTTTTGGCCTCCTCTCTGCCTGAAACGCACTTTAAGAGCATAAAAATTGAAAATGCCAGTAAAGTGCTGAAAGTTGCAGATATTCATGAAAATGACATCAGACTGTGAAATCAACTATCCTGAGCCACTTTTCTGAAGAAAATCTTTGAAACTATGTGGATTTCACAAAATCCACTTTTGGCCTCCTCTCTGCCTGAAACGCACTTTAAGAGCATAAAAATTTGAAAATGCCAGTAAAGTGCTGAAAGTTGCAGATATTCATGAAAATGACATCAGACTGTGAAATCAACTATCCTGAGCCACTTTTCTGAAGAAAATCTTTGAAACTATGTGGATTTCACAAAATCCACTTTTGGCCTCCTCTCTGCCTGAAACGCACTTTAAGAGCATAAAAATTTGAAAATGCCAGTAAAGTGCTGAAAGTTGCAGATATTCATGAAAATGACATCAGACTGTGAAATCAACTATCCTGAGCCACTTTTCTGAAGAAAATCTTTGAAACTATGTGGATTTCACAAAATCCACTTTTGGCCTCCTCTCTGCCTGAAACGCACTTTAAGAGCATAAAAATTTGAAAATGCCAGTAAAGTGCTGAAAGTTGCAGATATTCATGAAAATGACATCAGACTGTGAAATCAACTATCCTGAGCCACTTTTCTGAAGAAAATCTTTGAAACTATGTGGATTTCACAAAATCCACTTTTGGCCTCCTCTCTGCCTGAAACGCACTTTAAGAGCATAAAAAATTGAAAATGCCAGTAAAGTGCTGAAAGTTGCAGATATTCATGAAAATGACATCAGACTGTGAAATCAACTATCCTGAGCCACTTTTCTGAAGAAAATCTTTGAAACTATGTGGATTTCACAAAATCCACTTTTGGCCTCCTCTCTGCCTGAAACGCACTTTAAGAGCATAAAAATTTGAAAATGCCAGTAAAGTGCTGAAAGTTGCAGATATTCATGAAAATGACATCAGACTGTGAAATCAACTATCCTGAGCCACTTTTCTGAAGAAAATCTTTGAAACTATGTGGATTTCACAAAATCCACTTTTGGCCTCCTCTCTGCCTGAAACGCACTTTAAGAGCATAAAAATTGAAAATGCCAGTAAAGTGCTGAAAGTTGCAGATATTCATGAAAATGACATCAGACTGTGAAATCAACTATCCTGAGCCACTTTTCTGAAGAAAATCTTTGAAACTATGTGGATTTCACAAAATCCACTTTTGGCCTCCTCTCTGCCTGAAACGCACTTTAAGAGCATAAAAATTTGAAAATGCCAGTAAAGTGCTGAAAGTTGCAGATATTCATGAAAATGACATCAGACTGTGAAATCAACTATCCTGAGCCACTTTTCTGAAGAAAATCTTTGAAACTATGTGGATTTCACAAAATCCACTTTTGGCCTCCTCTCTGCCTGAAACGCACTTTAAGAGCATAAAAAATTGAAAATGCCAGTAAAGTGCTGAAAGTTGCAGATATTCATGAAAATGACATCAGACTGTGAAATCAACTATCCTGAGCCACTTTTCTGAAGAAAATCTTTGAAACTATGTGGATTTCACAAAATCCACTTTTGGCCTCCTCTCTGCCTGAAACGCACTTTAAGAGCATAAAAAATTGAAAATGCCAGTAAAGTGCTGAAAGTTGCAGATATTCATGAAAATGACATCAGACTGTGAAATCAACTATCCTGAGCCACTTTTCTGAAGAAAATCTTTGAAACTATGTGGATTTCACAAAATCCACTTTTGGCCTCCTCTCTGCCTGAAACGCACTTTAAGAGCATAAAAATTTTGAAAATGCCAGTAAAGTGCTGAAAGTTGCAGATATTCATGAAAATGACATCAGACTGTGAAATCAACTATCCTGAGCCACTTTTCTGAAGAAAATCTTTGAAACTATGTGGATTTCACAAAATCCACTTTTGGCCTCCTCTCTGCCTGAAACGCACTTTAAGAGCATAAAAAATTGAAAATGCCAGTAAAGTGCTGAAAGTTGCAGATATTCATGAAAATGACATCAGACTGTGAAATCAACTATCCTGAGCCACTTTTCTGAAGAAAATCTTTGAAACTATGTGGATTTCACAAAATCCACTTTTGGCCTCCTCTCTGCCTGAAACGCACTTTAAGAGCATAAAAAATTGAAAATGCCAGTAAAGTGCTGAAAGTTGCAGATATTCATGAAAATGACATCAGACTGTGAAATCAACTATCCTGAGCCACTTTTCTGAAGAAAATCTTTGAAACTATGTGGATTTCACAAAATCCACTTTTGGCCTCCTCTCTGCCTGAAACGCACTTTAAGAGCATAAAAAATTTGAAAATGCCAGTAAAGTGCTGAAAGTTGCAGATATTCATGAAAATGACATCAGACTGTGAAATCAACTATCCTGAGCCACTTTTCTGAAGAAAATCTTTGAAACTATGTGGATTTCACAAAATCCACTTTTGGCCTCCTCTCTGCCTGAAACGCACTTTAAGAGCATAAAAAATTGAAAATGCCAGTAAAGTGCTGAAAGTTGCAGATATTCATGAAAATGACATCAGACTGTGAAATCAACTATCCTGAGCCACTTTTCTGAAGAAAATCTTTGAAACTATGTGGATTTCACAAAATCCACTTTTGGCCTCCTCTCTGCCTGAAACGCACTTTAAGAGCATAAAAATTTGAAAATGCCAGTAAAGTGCTGAAAGTTGCAGATATTCATGAAAATGACATCAGACTGTGAAATCAACTATCCTGAGCCACTTTTCTGAAGAAAATCTTTGAAACTATGTGGATTTCACAAAATCCACTTTTGGCCTCCTCTCTGCCTGAAACGCACTTTAAGAGCATAAAAAATTGAAAATGCCAGTAAAGTGCTGAAAGTTGCAGATATTCATGAAAATGACATCAGACTGTGAAATCAACTATCCTGAGCCACTTTTCTGAAGAAAATCTTTGAAACTATGTGGATTTCACAAAATCCACTTTTGGCCTCCTCTCTGCCTGAAACGCACTTTAAGAGCATAAAAATTTGAAAATGCCAGTAAAGTGCTGAAAGTTGCAGATATTCATGAAAATGACATCAGACTGTGAAATCAACTATCCTGAGCCACTTTTCTGAAGAAAATCTTTGAAACTATGTGGATTTCACAAAATCCACTTTTGGCCTCCTCTCTGCCTGAAACGCACTTTAAGAGCATAAAAAATTGAAAATGCCAGTAAAGTGCTGAAAGTTGCAGATATTCATGAAAATGACATCAGACTGTGAAATCAACTATCCTGAGCCACTTTTCTGAAGAAAATCTTTGAAACTATGTGGATTTCACAAAATCCACTTTTGGCCTCCTCTCTGCCTGAAACGCACTTTAAGAGCATAAAAATTGAAAATGCCAGTAAAGTGCTGAAAGTTGCAGATATTCATGAAAATGACATCAGACTGTGAAATCAAACTATCCTGAGCCACTTTTCTGAAGAAAATCTTTGAAACTATGTGGATTTCACAAAATCCACTTTTTGGCCTCCTCTCTGCCTGAAACGCACTTTAAGAGCATAAAAAATTGAAAATGCCAGTAAAGTGCTGAAAGTTGCAGATATTCATGAAAATGACATCAGACTGTGAAATCAACTATCCTGAGCCACTTTTCTGAAGAAAATCTTTGAAACTATGTGGATTTCACAAAATCCACTTTTGGCCTCCTCTCTGCCTGAAACGCACTTTAAGAGCATAAAAATTTGAAAATGCCAGTAAAGTGCTGAAAGTTGCAGATATTCATGAAAATGACATCAGACTGTGAAATCAACTATCCTGAGCCACTTTTCTGAAGAAAATCTTTGAAACTATGTGGATTTCACAAAATCCACTTTTGGCCTCCTCTCTGCCTGAAACGCACTTTAAGAGCATAAAAAATTGAAAATGCCAGTAAAAGTGCTGAAAGTTGCAGATATTCATGAAAATGACATCAGACTGTGAAATCAACTATCCTGAGCCACTTTTCTGAAGAAAATCTTTGAAACTATGTGGATTTCACAAAATCCACTTTTGGCCTCCTCTCTGCCTGAAACGCACTTTAAGAGCATAAAAAATTTGAAAATGCCAGTAAAGTGCTGAAAGTTGCAGATATTCATGAAAATGACATCAGACTGTGAAATCAACTATCCTGAGCCACTTTTCTGAAGAAAATCTTTGAAACTATGTGGATTTCACAAAATCCACTTTGGCCTCCTCTCTGCCTGAAACGCACTTTAAGAGCATAAAAATTTGAAAATGCCAGTAAAGTGCTGAAAGTTGCAGATATTCATGAAAATGACATCAGACTGTGAAATCAACTATCCTGAGCCACTTTTCTGAAGAAAATCTTTGAAACTATGTGGATTTTCACAAAATCCACTTTTGGCCTCCTCTCTGCCTGAAACGCACTTTAAGAGCATAAAAAATTGAAAATGCCAGTAAAGTGCTGAAAGTTGCAGATATTCATGAAAATGACATCAGACTGTGAAATCAACTATCCTGAGCCACTTTTCTGAAGAAAATCTTTGAAACTATGTGGATTTCACAAAATCCACTTTTGGCCTCCTCTCTGCCTGAAACGCACTTTAAGAGCATAAAAATTGAAAATGCCAGTAAAGTGCTGAAAGTTGGCAGATATTCATGAAAATGACATCAGACTGTGAAATCAACTATCCTGAGCCACTTTTCTGAAGAAAATCTTTGAAACTATGTGGATTTCACAAAATCCACTTTTGGCCTCCTCTCTGCCTGAAACGCACTTTAAGAGCATAAAAATTTTGAAAATGCCAGTAAAGTGCTGAAAGTTGCAGATATTCATGAAAATGACATCAGACTGTGAAATCAACTATCCTGAGCCACTTTTCTGAAGAAAATCTTTGAAACTATGTGGATTTCACAAATCCACTTTTGGCCTCCTCTCTGCCTGAAACGCACTTTAAGAGCATAAAAAATTGAAAATGCAGTAAAGTGCTGAAAGTTGCAGATATTCATGAAAATGACATCAGACTGTGAAATCAACTATCCTGAGCCACTTTTCTGAAGAAAATCTTTGAAACTATGTGGATTTCACAAAATCCACTTTTGGCCTCCTCTCTGCCTGAAACGCACTTTAAGAGCATAAAAATTGAAAATGCCAGTAAAGTGCTGAAAGTTGCAGATATTCATGAAAATGACATCAGACTGTGAAATCAACTATCCTGAGCCACTTTTCTGAAGAAAATCTTTGAAACTATGTGGATTTCACAAAATCCACTTTTGGCCTCCTCTCTGCCTGAAACGCACTTTAAGAGCATAAAAATTTGAAAATGCCAGTAAAGTGCTGAAAGTTGCAGATATTCATGAAAATGACATCAGACTGTGAAATCAACTATCCTGAGCCACTTTTCTGAAGAAAATCTTTGAAACTATGTGGATTTCACAAAATCCACTTTTGGCCTCCTCTCTGCCTGAAACGCACTTTAAGAGCATAAAAAATTGAAAATGCCAGTAAAGTGCTGAAAGTTGCAGATATTCATGAAAATGACATCAGACTGTGAAATCAACTATCCTGAGCCACTTTTCTGAAGAAAATCTTTGAAACTATGTGGATTTCACAAAATCCACTTTTGGCCTCCTCTCTGCCTGAAACGCACTTTAAGAGCATAAAAATTGAAAATGCCAGTAAAGTGCTGAAAGTTGCAGATATTCATGAAAATGACATCAGACTGTGAAATCAACTATCCTGAGCCACTTTTCTGAAGAAAATCTTTGAAACTATGTGGATTTCACAAAATCCACTTTTGGCCTCCTCTCTGCCTGAAACGCACTTTAAGAGCATAAAAAATTGAAAATGCCAGTAAAGTGCTGAAAGTTGCAGATATTCATGAAAATGACATCAGACTGTGAAATCAACTATCCTGAGCCACTTTTCTGAAGAAAATCTTTGAAACTATGTGGATTTCACAAAATCCACTTTTGGCCTCCTCTCTGCCTGAAACGCACTTTAAGAGCATAAAAATTGAAAATGCCAGTAAAGTGCTGAAAGTTGCAGATATTCATGAAAATGACATCAGACTGTGAAATCAACTATCCTGAGCCACTTTTCTGAAGAAAATCTTTGAAACTATGTGGATTTCACAAAATCCACTTTTGGCCTCCTCTCTGCCTGAAACGCACTTTAAGAGCATAAAAAATTGAAAATGCCAGTAAAGTGCTGAAAGTTGCAGATATTCATGAAAATGACATCAGACTGTGAAATCAACTATCCTGAGCCACTTTTCTGAAGAAAATCTTTGAAACTATGTGGATTTCACAAAATCCACTTTTGGCCTCCTCTCTGCCTGAAACGCACTTTAAGAGCATAAAAATTGAAAATGCCAGTAAAGTGCTGAAAGTTGCAGATATTCATGAAAATGACATCAGACTGTGAAATCAACTATCCTGAGCCACTTTTCTGAAGAAAATCTTTGAAACTATGTGGATTTCACAAAATCCACTTTTGGCCTCCTCTCTGCCTGAAACGCACTTTAAGAGCATAAAAAATTGAAAATGCCAGTAAAGTGCTGAAAGTTGCAGATATTCATGAAAATGACATCAGACTGTGAAATCAACTATCCTGAGCCACTTTTCTGAAGAAAATCTTTGAAACTATGTGGATTTCACAAAATCCACTTTTGGCCTCCTCTCTGCCTGAAACGCACTTTAAGAGCATAAAAATTGAAAATGCCAGTAAAGTGCTGAAAGTTGCAGATATTCATGAAAATGACATCAGACTGTGAAATCAACTATCCTGAGCCACTTTTCTGAAGAAAATCTTTGAAACTATGTGGATTTCACAAAATCCACTTTTGGCCTCCTCTCTGCCTGAAACGCACTTTAAGAGCATAAAAAATTGAAAATGCCAGTAAAGTGCTGAAAGTTGCAGATATTCATGAAAATGACATCAGACTGTGAAATCAACTATCCTGAGCCACTTTTCTGAAGAAAATCTTTGAAACTATGTGGATTTCACAAAATCCACTTTTGGCCTCCTCTCTGCCTGAAACGCACTTTAAGAGCATAAAAATTGAAAATGCCAGTAAAGTGCTGAAAGTTGCAGATATTCATGAAAATGACATCAGACTGTGAAATCAACTATCCTGAGCCACTTTTCTGAAGAAAATCTTTGAAACTATGTGGATTTCACAAAATCCACTTTTGGCCTCCTCTCTGCCTGAAACGCACTTTAAGAGCATAAAAAATTGAAAATGCCAGTAAAGTGCTGAAAGTTGCAGATATTCATGAAAATGACATCAGACTGTGAAATCAACTATCCTGAGCCACTTTTCTGAAGAAAATCTTTGAAACTATGTGGATTTCACAAAATCCACTTTTGGCCTCCTCTCTGCCTGAAACGCACTTTAAGAGCATAAAAAATTGAAAATGCCAGTAAAGTGCTGAAAGTTGCAGATATTCATGAAAATGACATCAGACTGTGAAATCAACTATCCTGAGCCACTTTTCTGAAGAAAATCTTTGAAACTATGTGGATTTCACAAAATCCACTTTTGGCCTCCTCTCTGCCTGAAACGCACTTTAAGAGCATAAAAATTGAAAATGCCAGTAAAGTGCTGAAAGTTGCAGATATTCATGAAAATGACATCAGACTGTGAAATCAACTATCCTGAGCCACTTTTCTGAAGAAAATCTTTGAAACTATGTGGATTTCACAAAATCCACTTTTGGCCTCCTCTCTGCCTGAAACGCACTTTAAGAGCATAAAAAATTGAAAATGCCAGTAAAGTGCTGAAAGTTGCAGATATTCATGAAAATGACATCAGACTGTGAAATCAACTATCCTGAGCCACTTTTCTGAAGAAAATCTTTGAAACTATGTGGATTTCACAAAATCCACTTTTGGCCTCCTCTCTGCCTGAAACGCACTTTAAGAGCATAAAAAATTGAAAATGCCAGTAAAGTGCTGAAAGTTGCAGATATTCATGAAAATGACATCAGACTGTGAAATCAACTATCCTGAGCCACTTTTCTGAAGAAAATCTTTGAAACTATGTGGATTTCACAAAATCCACTTTTGGCCTCCTCTCTGCCTGAAACGCACTTTAAGAGCATAAAAATTGAAAATGCCAGTAAAGTGCTGAAAGTTGCAGATATTCATGAAAATGACATCAGACTGTGAAATCAACTATCCTGAGCCACTTTTCTGAAGAAAATCTTTGAAACTATGTGGATTTCACAAAATCCACTTTTGGCCTCCTCTCTGCCTGAAACGCACTTTAAGAGCATAAAAAATTGAAAATGCCAGTAAAGTGCTGAAAGTTGCAGATATTCATGAAAATGACATCAGACTGTGAAATCAACTATCCTGAGCCACTTTTCTGAAGAAAATCTTTGAAACTATGTGGATTTCACAAAATCCACTTTTGGCCTCCTCTCTGCCTGAAACGCACTTTAAGAGCATAAAAAATTGAAAATGCCAGTAAAGTGCTGAAAGTTGCAGATATTCATGAAAATGACATCAGACTGTGAAATCAACTATCCTGAGCCACTTTTCTGAAGAAAATCTTTGAAACTATGTGGATTTCACAAAATCCACTTTTGGCCTCCTCTCTGCCTGAAACGCACTTTAAGAGCATAAAAATTGAAAATGCCAGTAAAGTGCTGAAAGTTGCAGATATTCATGAAAATGACATCAGACTGTGAAATCAACTATCCTGAGCCACTTTTCTGAAGAAAATCTTTGAAACTATGTGGATTTCACAAAATCCACTTTTGGCCTCCTCTCTGCCTGAAACGCACTTTAAGAGCATAAAAAATTGAAAATGCCAGTAAAGTGCTGAAAGTTGCAGATATTCATGAAAATGACATCAGACTGTGAAATCAACTATCCTGAGCCACTTTTCTGAAGAAAATCTTTGAAACTATGTGGATTTCACAAAATCCACTTTTGGCCTCCTCTCTGCCTGAAACGCACTTTAAGAGCATAAAAAATTGAAAATGCCAGTAAAGTGCTGAAAGTTGCAGATATTCATGAAAATGACATCAGACTGTGAAATCAACTATCCTGAGCCACTTTTCTGAAGAAAATCTTTGAAACTATGTGGATTTCACAAAATCCACTTTTGGCCTCCTCTCTGCCTGAAACGCACTTTAAGAGCATAAAAAATTGAAAATGCCAGTAAAGTGCTGAAAGTTGCAGATATTCATGAAAATGACATCAGACTGTGAAATCAACTATCCTGAGCCACTTTTCTGAAGAAAATCTTTGAAACTATGTGGATTTCACAAAATCCACTTTTGGCCTCCTCTCTGCCTGAAACGCACTTTAAGAGCATAAAAAATTGAAAATGCCAGTAAAGTGCTGAAAGTTGCAGATATTCATGAAAATGACATCAGACTGTGAAATCAACTATCCTGAGCCACTTTTCTGAAGAAAATCTTTGAAACTATGTGGATTTCACAAAATCCACTTTTGGCCTCCTCTCTGCCTGAAACGCACTTTAAGAGCATAAAAAATTGAAAATGCCAGTAAAGTGCTGAAAGTTGCAGATATTCATGAAAATGACATCAGACTGTGAAATCAACTATCCTGAGCCACTTTTCTGAAGAAAATCTTTGAAACTATGTGGATTTCACAAAATCCACTTTTGGCCTCCTCTCTGCCTGAAACGCACTTTAAGAGCATAAAAATTGAAAATGCCAGTAAAGTGCTGAAAGTTGCAGATATTCATGAAAATGACATCAGACTGTGAAATCAACTATCCTGAGCCACTTTTCTGAAGAAAATCTTTGAAACTATGTGGATTTCACAAAATCCACTTTTGGCCTCCTCTCTGCCTGAAACGCACTTTAAGAGCATAAAAATTGAAAATGCCAGTAAAGTGCTGAAAGTTGCAGATATTCATGAAAATGACATCAGACTGTGAAATCAACTATCCTGAGCCACTTTTCTGAAGAAAATCTTTGAAACTATGTGGATTTCACAAAATCCACTTTTGGCCTCCTCTCTGCCTGAAACGCACTTTAAGAGCATAAAAAATTGAAAATGCCAGTAAAGTGCTGAAAGTTGCAGATATTCATGAAAATGACATCAGACTGTGAAATCAACTATCCTGAGCCACTTTTCTGAAGAAAATCTTTGAAACTATGTGGATTTCACAAAATCCACTTTTGGCCTCCTCTCTGCCTGAAACGCACTTTAAGAGCATAAAAATTTTGAAAATGCCAGTAAAGTGCTGAAAGTTGCAGATATTCATGAAAATGACATCAGACTGTGAAATCAACTATCCTGAGCCACTTTTCTGAAGAAAATCTTTGAAACTATGTGGATTTCACAAAATCCACTTTTGGCCTCCTCTCTGCCTGAAACGCACTTTAAGAGCATAAAAAATTGAAAATGCCAGTAAAGTGCTGAAAGTTGCAGATATTCATGAAAATGACATCAGACTGTGAAATCAACTATCCTGAGCCACTTTTCTGAAGAAAATCTTTGAAACTATGTGGATTTCACAAAATCCACTTTTGGCCTCCTCTCTGCCTGAAACGCACTTTAAGAGCATAAAAAATTGAAAATGCCAGTAAAGTGCTGAAAGTTGCAGATATTCATGAAAATGACATCAGACTGTGAAATCAACTATCCTGAGCCACTTTTCTGAAGAAAATCTTTGAAACTATGTGGATTTCACAAAATCCACTTTTGGCCTCCTCTCTGCCTGAAACGCACTTTAAGAGCATAAAAAATTGAAAATGCCAGTAAAGTGCTGAAAGTTGCAGATATTCATGAAAATGACATCAGACTGTGAAATCAACTATCCTGAGCCACTTTTCTGAAGAAAATCTTTGAAACTATGTGGATTTCACAAAATCCACTTTTGGCCTCCTCTCTGCCTGAAACGCACTTTAAGAGCATAAAAAATTGAAAATGCCAGTAAAGTGCTGAAAGTTGCAGATATTCATGAAAATGACATCAGACTGTGAAATCAACTATCCTGAGCCACTTTTCTGAAGAAAATCTTTGAAACTATGTGGATTTCACAAAATCCACTTTTGGCCTCCTCTCTGCCTGAAACGCACTTTAAGAGCATAAAAAATTGAAAATGCCAGTAAAGTGCTGAAAGTTGCAGATATTCATGAAAATGACATCAGACTGTGAAATCAACTATCCTGAGCCACTTTTCTGAAGAAAATCTTTGAAACTATGTGGATTTCACAAAATCCACTTTTGGCCTCCTCTCTGCCTGAAACGCACTTTAAGAGCATAAAAAATTGAAAATGCCAGTAAAGTGCTGAAAGTTGCAGATATTCATGAAAATGACATCAGACTGTGAAATCAACTATCCTGAGCCACTTTTCTGAAGAAAATCTTTGAAACTATGTGGATTTCACAAAATCCACTTTTGGCCTCCTCTCTGCCTGAAACGCACTTTAAGAGCATAAAAAATTGAAAATGCCAGTAAAGTGCTGAAAGTTGCAGATATTCATGAAAATGACATCAGACTGTGAAATCAACTATCCTGAGCCACTTTTCTGAAGAAAATCTTTGAAACTATGTGGATTTCACAAAATCCACTTTTGGCCTCCTCTCTGCCTGAAACGCACTTTAAGAGCATAAAAAATTGAAAATGCCAGTAAAGTGCTGAAAGTTGCAGATATTCATGAAAATGACATCAGACTGTGAAATCAACTATCCTGAGCCACTTTTCTGAAGAAAATCTTTGAAACTATGTGGATTTCACAAAATCCACTTTTGGCCTCCTCTCTGCCTGAAACGCACTTTAAGAGCATAAAAAATTGAAAATGCCAGTAAAGTGCTGAAAGTTGCAGATATTCATGAAAATGACATCAGACTGTGAAATCAACTATCCTGAGCCACTTTTCTGAAGAAAATCTTTGAAACTATGTGGATTTCACAAAATCCACTTTTGGCCTCCTCTCTGCCTGAAACGCACTTTAAGAGCATAAAAAATTGAAAATGCCAGTAAAGTGCTGAAAGTTGCAGATATTCATGAAAATGACATCAGACTGTGAAATCAACTATCCTGAGCCACTTTTCTGAAGAAAATCTTTGAAACTATGTGGATTTCACAAAATCCACTTTTGGCCTCCTCTCTGCCTGAAACGCACTTTAAGAGCATAAAAAATTGAAAATGCCAGTAAAGTGCTGAAAGTTGCAGATATTCATGAAAATGACATCAGACTGTGAAATCAACTATCCTGAGCCACTTTTCTGAAGAAAATCTTTGAAACTATGTGGATTTCACAAAATCCACTTTTGGCCTCCTCTCTGCCTGAAACGCACTTTAAGAGCATAAAAAATTGAAAATGCCAGTAAAGTGCTGAAAGTTGCAGATATTCATGAAAATGACATCAGACTGTGAAATCAACTATCCTGAGCCACTTTTCTGAAGAAAATCTTTGAAACTATGTGGATTTCACAAAATCCACTTTTGGCCTCCTCTCTGCCTGAAACGCACTTTAAGAGCATAAAAAATTGAAAATGCCAGTAAAGTGCTGAAAGTTGCAGATATTCATGAAAATGACATCAGACTGTGAAATCAACTATCCTGAGCCACTTTTCTGAAGAAAATCTTTGAAACTATGTGGATTTCACAAAATCCACTTTTGGCCTCCTCTCTGCCTGAAACGCACTTTAAGAGCATAAAAATTGAAAATGCCAGTAAAGTGCTGAAAGTTGCAGATATTCATGAAAATGACATCAGACTGTGAAATCAACTATCCTGAGCCACTTTTCTGAAGAAAATCTTTGAAACTATGTGGATTTCACAAAATCCACTTTTGGCCTCCTCTCTGCCTGAAACGCACTTTAAGAGCATAAAAAATTGAAAATGCCAGTAAAGTGCTGAAAGTTGCAGATATTCATGAAAATGACATCAGACTGTGAAATCAACTATCCTGAGCCACTTTTCTGAAGAAAATCTTTGAAACTATGTGGATTTCACAAAATCCACTTTTGGCCTCCTCTCTGCCTGAAACGCACTTTAAGAGCATAAAAAATTGAAAATGCCAGTAAAGTGCTGAAAGTTGCAGATATTCATGAAAATGACATCAGACTGTGAAATCAACTATCCTGAGCCACTTTTCTGAAGAAAATCTTTGAAACTATGTGGATTTCACAAAATCCACTTTTGGCCTCCTCTCTGCCTGAAACGCACTTTAAGAGCATAAAAATTGAAAATGCCAGTAAAGTGCTGAAAGTTGCAGATATTCATGAAAATGACATCAGACTGTGAAATCAACTATCCTGAGCCACTTTTCTGAAGAAAATCTTTGAAACTATGTGGATTTCACAAAATCCACTTTTGGCCTCCTCTCTGCCTGAAACGCACTTTAAGAGCATAAAAAATTGAAAATGCCAGTAAAGTGCTGAAAGTTGCAGATATTCATGAAAATGACATCAGACTGTGAAATCAACTATCCTGAGCCACTTTTCTGAAGAAAATCTTTGAAACTATGTGGATTTCACAAAATCCACTTTTGGCCTCCTCTCTGCCTGAAACGCACTTTAAGAGCATAAAAATTGAAAATGCCAGTAAAGTGCTGAAAGTTGCAGATATTCATGAAAATGACATCAGACTGTGAAATCAACTATCCTGAGCCACTTTTCTGAAGAAAATCTTTGAAACTATGTGGATTTCACAAAATCCACTTTTGGCCTCCTCTCTGCCTGAAACGCACTTTAAGAGCATAAAAATTTTGAAAATGCCAGTAAAGTGCTGAAAGTTGCAGATATTCATGAAAATGACATCAGACTGTGAAATCAACTATCCTGAGCCACTTTTCTGAAGAAAATCTTTGAAACTATGTGGATTTCACAAAATCCACTTTTGGCCTCCTCTCTGCCTGAAACGCACTTTAAGAGCATAAAAATTGAAAATGCCAGTAAAGTGCTGAAAGTTGCAGATATTCATGAAAATGACATCAGACTGTGAAATCAACTATCCTGAGCCACTTTTCTGAAGAAAATCTTTGAAACTATGTGGATTTCACAAAATCCACTTTTGGCCTCCTCTCTGCCTGAAACGCACTTTAAGAGCATAAAAAATTGAAAATGCCAGTAAAGTGCTGAAAGTTGCAGATATTCATGAAAATGACATCAGACTGTGAAATCAACTATCCTGAGCCACTTTTCTGAAGAAAATCTTTGAAACTATGTGGATTTCACAAAATCCACTTTTGGCCTCCTCTCTGCCTGAAACGCACTTTAAGAGCATAAAAATTGAAAATGCCAGTAAAGTGCTGAAAGTTGCAGATATTCATGAAAATGACATCAGACTGTGAAATCAACTATCCTGAGCCACTTTTCTGAAGAAAATCTTTGAAACTATGTGGATTTCACAAAATCCACTTTTGGCCTCCTCTCTGCCTGAAACGCACTTTAAGAGCATAAAAAATTGAAAATGCCAGTAAAGTGCTGAAAGTTGCAGATATTCATGAAAATGACATCAGACTGTGAAATCAACTATCCTGAGCCACTTTTCTGAAGAAAATCTTTGAAACTATGTGGATTTCACAAAATCCACTTTTGGCCTCCTCTCTGCCTGAAACGCACTTTAAGAGCATAAAAAATTGAAAATGCCAGTAAAGTGCTGAAAGTTGCAGATATTCATGAAAATGACATCAGACTGTGAAATCAACTATCCTGAGCCACTTTTCTGAAGAAAATCTTTGAAACTATGTGGATTTCACAAAATCCACTTTTGGCCTCCTCTCTGCCTGAAACGCACTTTAAGAGCATAAAAAATTGAAAATGCCAGTAAAGTGCTGAAAGTTGCAGATATTCATGAAAATGACATCAGACTGTGAAATCAACTATCCTGAGCCACTTTTCTGAAGAAAATCTTTGAAACTATGTGGATTTCACAAAATCCACTTTTGGCCTCCTCTCTGCCTGAAACGCACTTTAAGAGCATAAAAAATTGAAAATGCCAGTAAAGTGCTGAAAGTTGCAGATATTCATGAAAATGACATCAGACTGTGAAATCAACTATCCTGAGCCACTTTTCTGAAGAAAATCTTTGAAACTATGTGGATTTCACAAAATCCACTTTTGGCCTCCTCTCTGCCTGAAACGCACTTTAAGAGCATAAAAAATTGAAAATGCCAGTAAAGTGCTGAAAGTTGCAGATATTCATGAAAATGACATCAGACTGTGAAATCAACTATCCTGAGCCACTTTTCTGAAGAAAATCTTTGAAACTATGTGGATTTCACAAAATCCACTTTTGGCCTCCTCTCTGCCTGAAACGCACTTTAAGAGCATAAAAAATTGAAAATGCCAGTAAAGTGCTGAAAGTTGCAGATATTCATGAAAATGACATCAGACTGTGAAATCAACTATCCTGAGCCACTTTTCTGAAGAAAATCTTTGAAACTATGTGGATTTCACAAAATCCACTTTTGGCCTCCTCTCTGCCTGAAACGCACTTTAAGAGCATAAAAAATTGAAAATGCCAGTAAAGTGCTGAAAGTTGCAGATATTCATGAAAATGACATCAGACTGTGAAATCAACTATCCTGAGCCACTTTTCTGAAGAAAATCTTTGAAACTATGTGGATTTCACAAAATCCACTTTTGGCCTCCTCTCTGCCTGAAACGCACTTTAAGAGCATAAAAATTGAAAATGCCAGTAAAGTGCTGAAAGTTGCAGATATTCATGAAAATGACATCAGACTGTGAAATCAACTATCCTGAGCCACTTTTCTGAAGAAAATCTTTGAAACTATGTGGATTTCACAAAATCCACTTTTGGCCTCCTCTCTGCCTGAAACGCACTTTAAGAGCATAAAAAATTGAAAATGCCAGTAAAGTGCTGAAAGTTGCAGATATTCATGAAAATGACATCAGACTGTGAAATCAACTATCCTGAGCCACTTTTCTGAAGAAAATCTTTGAAACTATGTGGATTTCACAAAATCCACTTTTGGCCTCCTCTCTGCCTGAAACGCACTTTAAGAGCATAAAAAATTGAAAATGCCAGTAAAGTGCTGAAAGTTGCAGATATTCATGAAAATGACATCAGACTGTGAAATCAACTATCCTGAGCCACTTTTCTGAAGAAAATCTTTGAAACTATGTGGATTTCACAAAATCCACTTTTGGCCTCCTCTCTGCCTGAAACGCACTTTAAGAGCATAAAAAATTGAAAATGCCAGTAAAGTGCTGAAAGTTGCAGATATTCATGAAAATGACATCAGACTGTGAAATCAACTATCCTGAGCCACTTTTCTGAAGAAAATCTTTGAAACTATGTGGATTTCACAAAATCCACTTTTGGCCTCCTCTCTGCCTGAAACGCACTTTAAGAGCATAAAAAATTGAAAATGCCAGTAAAGTGCTGAAAGTTGCAGATATTCATGAAAATGACATCAGACTGTGAAATCAACTATCCTGAGCCACTTTTCTGAAGAAAATCTTTGAAACTATGTGGATTTCACAAAATCCACTTTTGGCCTCCTCTCTGCCTGAAACGCACTTTAAGAGCATAAAAATTGAAAATGCCAGTAAAGTGCTGAAAGTTGCAGATATTCATGAAAATGACATCAGACTGTGAAATCAACTATCCTGAGCCACTTTTCTGAAGAAAATCTTTGAAACTATGTGGATTTCACAAAATCCACTTTTGGCCTCCTCTCTGCCTGAAACGCACTTTAAGAGCATAAAAAATTGAAAATGCCAGTAAAGTGCTGAAAGTTGCAGATATTCATGAAAATGACATCAGACTGTGAAATCAACTATCCTGAGCCACTTTTCTGAAGAAAATCTTTGAAACTATGTGGATTTCACAAAATCCACTTTTGGCCTCCTCTCTGCCTGAAACGCACTTTAAGAGCATAAAAAATTGAAAATGCCAGTAAAGTGCTGAAAGTTGCAGATATTCATGAAAATGACATCAGACTGTGAAATCAACTATCCTGAGCCACTTTTCTGAAGAAAATCTTTGAAACTATGTGGATTTCACAAAATCCACTTTTGGCCTCCTCTCTGCCTGAAACGCACTTTAAGAGCATAAAAAATTGAAAATGCCAGTAAAGTGCTGAAAGTTGCAGATATTCATGAAAATGACATCAGACTGTGAAATCAACTATCCTGAGCCACTTTTCTGAAGAAAATCTTTGAAACTATGTGGATTTCACAAAATCCACTTTTGGCCTCCTCTCTGCCTGAAACGCACTTTAAGAGCATAAAAAATTGAAAATGCCAGTAAAGTGCTGAAAGTTGCAGATATTCATGAAAATGACATCAGACTGTGAAATCAACTATCCTGAGCCACTTTTCTGAAGAAAATCTTTGAAACTATGTGGATTTCACAAAATCCACTTTTGGCCTCCTCTCTGCCTGAAACGCACTTTAAGAGCATAAAAATTGAAAATGCCAGTAAAGTGCTGAAAGTTGCAGATATTCATGAAAATGACATCAGACTGTGAAATCAACTATCCTGAGCCACTTTTCTGAAGAAAATCTTTGAAACTATGTGGATTTCACAAAATCCACTTTTGGCCTCCTCTCTGCCTGAAACGCACTTTAAGAGCATAAAAAATTGAAAATGCCAGTAAAGTGCTGAAAGTTGCAGATATTCATGAAAATGACATCAGACTGTGAAATCAACTATCCTGAGCCACTTTTCTGAAGAAAATCTTTGAAACTATGTGGATTTCACAAAATCCACTTTTGGCCTCCTCTCTGCCTGAAACGCACTTTAAGAGCATAAAAAATTGAAAATGCCAGTAAAGTGCTGAAAGTTGCAGATATTCATGAAAATGACATCAGACTGTGAAATCAACTATCCTGAGCCACTTTTCTGAAGAAAATCTTTGAAACTATGTGGATTTCACAAAATCCACTTTTGGCCTCCTCTCTGCCTGAAACGCACTTTAAGAGCATAAAAAATTGAAAATGCCAGTAAAGTGCTGAAAGTTGCAGATATTCATGAAAATGACATCAGACTGTGAAATCAACTATCCTGAGCCACTTTTCTGAAGAAAATCTTTGAAACTATGTGGATTTCACAAAATCCACTTTTGGCCTCCTCTCTGCCTGAAACGCACTTTAAGAGCATAAAAAATTGAAAATGCCAGTAAAGTGCTGAAAGTTGCAGATATTCATGAAAATGACATCAGACTGTGAAATCAACTATCCTGAGCCACTTTTCTGAAGAAAATCTTTGAAACTATGTGGATTTCACAAAATCCACTTTTGGCCTCCTCTCTGCCTGAAACGCACTTTAAGAGCATAAAAATTGAAAATGCCAGTAAAGTGCTGAAAGTTGCAGATATTCATGAAAATGACATCAGACTGTGAAATCAACTATCCTGAGCCACTTTTCTGAAGAAAATCTTTGAAACTATGTGGATTTCACAAAATCCACTTTTGGCCTCCTCTCTGCCTGAAACGCACTTTAAGAGCATAAAAAATTGAAAATGCCAGTAAAGTGCTGAAAGTTGCAGATATTCATGAAAATGACATCAGACTGTGAAATCAACTATCCTGAGCCACTTTTCTGAAGAAAATCTTTGAAACTATGTGGATTTCACAAAATCCACTTTTGGCCTCCTCTCTGCCTGAAACGCACTTTAAGAGCATAAAAAATTGAAAATGCCAGTAAAGTGCTGAAAGTTGCAGATATTCATGAAAATGACATCAGACTGTGAAATCAACTATCCTGAGCCACTTTTCTGAAGAAAATCTTTGAAACTATGTGGATTTCACAAAATCCACTTTTGGCCTCCTCTCTGCCTGAAACGCACTTTAAGAGCATAAAAAATTGAAAATGCCAGTAAAGTGCTGAAAGTTGCAGATATTCATGAAAATGACATCAGACTGTGAAATCAACTATCCTGAGCCACTTTTCTGAAGAAAATCTTTGAAACTATGTGGATTTCACAAAATCCACTTTTGGCCTCCTCTCTGCCTGAAACGCACTTTAAGAGCATAAAAAATTGAAAATGCCAGTAAAGTGCTGAAAGTTGCAGATATTCATGAAAATGACATCAGACTGTGAAATCAACTATCCTGAGCCACTTTTCTGAAGAAAATCTTTGAAACTATGTGGATTTCACAAAATCCACTTTTGGCCTCCTCTCTGCCTGAAACGCACTTTAAGAGCATAAAAATTGAAAATGCCAGTAAAGTGCTGAAAGTTGCAGATATTCATGAAAATGACATCAGACTGTGAAATCAACTATCCTGAGCCACTTTTCTGAAGAAAATCTTTGAAACTATGTGGATTTCACAAAATCCACTTTTGGCCTCCTCTCTGCCTGAAACGCACTTTAAGAGCATAAAAATTGAAAATGCCAGTAAAGTGCTGAAAGTTGCAGATATTCATGAAAATGACATCAGACTGTGAAATCAACTATCCTGAGCCACTTTTCTGAAGAAAATCTTTGAAACTATGTGGATTTCACAAAATCCACTTTTGGCCTCCTCTCTGCCTGAAACGCACTTTAAGAGCATAAAAAATTGAAAATGCCAGTAAAGTGCTGAAAGTTGCAGATATTCATGAAAATGACATCAGACTGTGAAATCAACTATCCTGAGCCACTTTTCTGAAGAAAATCTTTGAAACTATGTGGATTTCACAAAATCCACTTTTGGCCTCCTCTCTGCCTGAAACGCACTTTAAGAGCATAAAAATTTGAAAATGCCAGTAAAGTGCTGAAAGTTGCAGATATTCATGAAAATGACATCAGACTGTGAAATCAACTATCCTGAGCCACTTTTCTGAAGAAAATCTTTGAAACTATGTGGATTTCACAAAATCCACTTTTGGCCTCCTCTCTGCCTGAAACGCACTTTAAGAGCATAAAAATTGAAAATGCCAGTAAAGTGCTGAAAGTTGCAGATATTCATGAAAATGACATCAGACTGTGAAATCAACTATCCTGAGCCACTTTTCTGAAGAAAATCTTTGAAACTATGTGGATTTCACAAAATCCACTTTTGGCCTCCTCTCTGCCTGAAACGCACTTTAAGAGCATAAAAATTTGAAAATGCCAGTAAAGTGCTGAAAGTTGCAGATATTCATGAAAATGACATCAGACTGTGAAATCAACTATCCTGAGCCACTTTTCTGAAGAAAATCTTTGAAACTATGTGGATTTCACAAAATCCACTTTTGGCCTCCTCTCTGCCTGAAACGCACTTTAAGAGCATAAAAAATTGAAAATGCCAGTAAAGTGCTGAAAGTTGCAGATATTCATGAAAATGACATCAGACTGTGAAATCAACTATCCTGAGCCACTTTTCTGAAGAAAATCTTTGAAACTATGTGGATTTCACAAAATCCACTTTTGGCCTCCTCTCTGCCTGAAACGCACTTTAAGAGCATAAAAAATTGAAAATGCCAGTAAAGTGCTGAAAGTTGCAGATATTCATGAAAATGACATCAGACTGTGAAATCAACTATCCTGAGCCACTTTTCTGAAGAAAATCTTTGAAACTATGTGGATTTCACAAAATCCACTTTTGGCCTCCTCTCTGCCTGAAACGCACTTTAAGAGCATAAAAAATTGAAAATGCCAGTAAAGTGCTGAAAGTTGCAGATATTCATGAAAATGACATCAGACTGTGAAATCAACTATCCTGAGCCACTTTTCTGAAGAAAATCTTTGAAACTATGTGGATTTCACAAAATCCACTTTTGGCCTCCTCTCTGCCTGAAACGCACTTTAAGAGCATAAAAAATTGAAAATGCCAGTAAAGTGCTGAAAGTTGCAGATATTCATGAAAATGACATCAGACTGTGAAATCAACTATCCTGAGCCACTTTTCTGAAGAAAATCTTTGAAACTATGTGGATTTCACAAAATCCACTTTTGGCCTCCTCTCTGCCTGAAACGCACTTTAAGAGCATAAAAATTGAAAATGCCAGTAAAGTGCTGAAAGTTGCAGATATTCATGAAAATGACATCAGACTGTGAAATCAACTATCCTGAGCCACTTTTCTGAAGAAAATCTTTGAAACTATGTGGATTTCACAAAATCCACTTTTGGCCTCCTCTCTGCCTGAAACGCACTTTAAGAGCATAAAAAATTGAAAATGCCAGTAAAGTGCTGAAAGTTGCAGATATTCATGAAAATGACATCAGACTGTGAAATCAACTATCCTGAGCCACTTTTCTGAAGAAAATCTTTGAAACTATGTGGATTTCACAAAATCCACTTTTGGCCTCCTCTCTGCCTGAAACGCACTTTAAGAGCATAAAAAATTGAAAATGCCAGTAAAGTGCTGAAAGTTGCAGATATTCATGAAAATGACATCAGACTGTGAAATCAACTATCCTGAGCCACTTTTCTGAAGAAAATCTTTGAAACTATGTGGATTTCACAAAATCCACTTTTGGCCTCCTCTCTGCCTGAAACGCACTTTAAGAGCATAAAAAATTGAAAATGCCAGTAAAGTGCTGAAAGTTGCAGATATTCATGAAAATGACATCAGACTGTGAAATCAACTATCCTGAGCCACTTTTCTGAAGAAAATCTTTGAAACTATGTGGATTTCACAAAATCCACTTTTGGCCTCCTCTCTGCCTGAAACGCACTTTAAGAGCATAAAAAATTGAAAATGCCAGTAAAGTGCTGAAAGTTGCAGATATTCATGAAAATGACATCAGACTGTGAAATCAACTATCCTGAGCCACTTTTCTGAAGAAAATCTTTGAAACTATGTGGATTTCACAAAATCCACTTTTGGCCTCCTCTCTGCCTGAAACGCACTTTAAGAGCATAAAAATTGAAAATGCCAGTAAAGTGCTGAAAGTTGCAGATATTCATGAAAATGACATCAGACTGTGAAATCAACTATCCTGAGCCACTTTTCTGAAGAAAATCTTTGAAACTATGTGGATTTCACAAAATCCACTTTTGGCCTCCTCTCTGCCTGAAACGCACTTTAAGAGCATAAAAATTGAAAATGCCAGTAAAGTGCTGAAAGTTGCAGATATTCATGAAAATGACATCAGACTGTGAAATCAACTATCCTGAGCCACTTTTCTGAAGAAAATCTTTG
The DNA here is from genome assembly GCA_024529925.1 of Ophthalmolycus amberensis. Classification (NCBI taxonomy): domain Eukaryota; kingdom Metazoa; phylum Chordata; class Actinopteri; order Perciformes; family Zoarcidae; genus Ophthalmolycus; species Ophthalmolycus amberensis. Next base: position 64,233 of record JAFEUB010000220.1, on the reverse strand, counting down.
AAACTATGTGGATTTCACAAAATCCACTTTTGGCCTCCTCTCTGCCTGAAACGCACTTTAAGAGCATAAAAAATTGAAAATGCCAGTAAAGTGCTGAAAGTTGCAGATATTCATGAAAATGACATCAGACTGTGAAATCAACTATCCTGAGCCACTTTTCTGAAGAAAATCTTTGAAACTATGTGGATTTCACAAAATCCACTTTTGGCCTCCTCTCTGCCTGAAACGCACTTTAAGAGCATAAAAATTGAAAATGCCAGTAAAGTGCTGAAAGTTGCAGATATTCATGAAAATGACATCAGACTGTGAAATCAACTATCCTGAGCCACTTTTCTGAAGAAAATCTTTGAAACTATGTGGATTTCACAAAATCCACTTTTGGCCTCCTCTCTGCCTGAAACGCACTTTAAGAGCATAAAAAATTGAAAATGCCAGTAAAGTGCTGAAAGTTGCAGATATTCATGAAAATGACATCAGACTGTGAAATCAACTATCCTGAGCCACTTTTCTGAAGAAAATCTTTGAAACTATGTGGATTTCACAAAATCCACTTTTGGCCTCCTCTCTGCCTGAAACGCACTTTAAGAGCATAAAAATTGAAAATGCCAGTAAAGTGCTGAAAGTTGCAGATATTCATGAAAATGACATCAGACTGTGAAATCAACTATCCTGAGCCACTTTTCTGAAGAAAATCTTTGAAACTATGTGGATTTCACAAAATCCACTTTTGGCCTCCTCTCTGCCTGAAACGCACTTTAAGAGCATAAAAATTGAAAATGCCAGTAAAGTGCTGAAAGTTGCAGATATTCATGAAAATGACATCAGACTGTGAAATCAACTATCCTGAGCCACTTTTCTGAAGAAAATCTTTGAAACTATGTGGATTTCACAAAATCCACTTTTGGCCTCCTCTCTGCCTGAAACGCACTTTAAGAGCATAAAAATTGAAAATGCCAGTAAAGTGCTGAAAGTTGCAGATATTCATGAAAATGACATCAGACTGTGAAATCAACTATCCTGAGCCACTTTTCTGAAGAAAATCTTTGAAACTATGTGGATTTCACAAAATCCACTTTTGGCCTCCTCTCTGCCTGAAACGCACTTTAAGAGCATAAAAATTGAAAATGCCAGTAAAGTGCTGAAAGTTGCAGATATTCATGAAAATGACATCAGACTGTGAAATCAACTATCCTGAGCCACTTTTCTGAAGAAAATCTTTGAAACTATGTGGATTTCACAAAATCCACTTTTGGCCTCCTCTCTGCCTGAAACGCACTTTAAGAGCATAAAAAATTGAAAATGCCAGTAAAGTGCTGAAAGTTGCAGATATTCATGAAAATGACATCAGACTGTGAAATCAACTATCCTGAGCCACTTTTCTGAAGAAAATCTTTGAAACTATGTGGATTTCACAAAATCCACTTTTGGCCTCCTCTCTGCCTGAAACGCACTTTAAGAGCATAAAAAATTGAAAATGCCAGTAAAGTGCTGAAAGTTGCAGATATTCATGAAAATGACATCAGACTGTGAAATCAACTATCCTGAGCCACTTTTCTGAAGAAAATCTTTGAAACTATGTGGATTTCACAAAATCCACTTTTGGCCTCCTCTCTGCCTGAAACGCACTTTAAGAGCATAAAAATTGAAAATGCCAGTAAAGTGCTGAAAGTTGCAGATATTCATGAAAATGACATCAGACTGTGAAATCAACTATCCTGAGCCACTTTTCTGAAGAAAATCTTTGAAACTATGTGGATTTCACAAAATCCACTTTTGGCCTCCTCTCTGCCTGAAACGCACTTTAAGAGCATAAAAAATTGAAAATGCCAGTAAAGTGCTGAAAGTTGCAGATATTCATGAAAATGACATCAGACTGTGAAATCAACTATCCTGAGCCACTTTTCTGAAGAAAATCTTTGAAACTATGTGGATTTCACAAAATCCACTTTTGGCCTCCTCTCTGCCTGAAACGCACTTTAAGAGCATTTGAAAATGCCAGTAAAGTGCTGAAAGTTGCAGATATTCATGAAAATGACATCAGACTGTGAAATCAACTATCCTGAGCCACTTTTCTGAAGAAAATCTTTGGATAGTGGATTTCACAAAATCCACTTTTGGCCTCCTCTCTGCCTGAAACGCACTTTAAGAGCATTAAAAATTGAAAATGCCAGTAAAGTGCTTTCAGGCAGAGAGGAGGCCAAAAAGTGGATTTTGTGAAATCCACATAGTTTCAAAGATTTTCTTCAGAAAAGTGGCTCAGGATAGTTGATTTCACAGTCTGTATGTCATTTTCATGAATATCTGCAACTTTCAGCACTTTACTGGCATTTTCAATTTTTATGCTCTTAAGTGCGTTTCAGGCAAGAGGAGGCCAAAAGTGGATTTGATGAAATCCACATAGTTTCAAAGATTTTCTTCAGAAAAGTGGCTCAGGATAGTTGATTTCACAAGTCTGATGTCATTTTCATGAATATCTGCAACTTCAGCACTTTACTGGCATTTCAATTTTTATGCTCTTAAAGTGCGTTTCAGGCAGAGAGGAGGCCAAAAGTGGATTTTGTGAAATCCACATAGTTTCAAAGATTTTCTTCAGAAAAGTGGCTCAGGATAGTTGATTTCACAGTCTGATGTCATTTTCATGAATATCTGCAACTTTCAGCACTTTACTGGCATTTTCAATTTTTTATGCTCTTAAAGTGCGTTTCAGGCAGAGAGGAGGCCAAAAGTGGATTTTGTGAAATCCACATAGTTTCAAAGATTTTCTTCAGAAAAGTGGCTCAGGATAGTTGATTTCACAGTCTGATGTCATTTTCATGAATATCGCAACTTTCAGCACTTTACTGGCATTTTCAATTTTTTATGCTCTTAAAGTGCGTTTCAGGCAGAGAGGAGGCCAAAAGTGGATTTTGTGAAATCCACATAGTTTCAAAGATTTTCTTCAGAAAAGTGGCTCAGATAGTTGATTTCACAGTCTGATGTCATTTTCATGGAATATCTGCAACTTTCAGCACTTTACTGGCATTTTCAAAATTTTTATGCTCTTAAAGTGCGTTCAGGCAGAGAGGAGGCCAAAAGTGGGATTTTGTGAAAGTCCAACATAGTTTTCAAAGATTTTCTTCAGAAAAGTGGCTCAGGATAGTTGATTTCACAGTCTGATGTAATTTTCAATGAATATCTGCAACTTTCAGCACTTTACACTGGATTTTCAAGATTGTTATGCCTCTTAAAGTGCGTTTCAGGCAGAGAGGAGGCCAAAAGTGGATTTTGTGAAATCCACATAGTTTCAAAGATTTTCTTCAGAAAAGTGGCTCAGGATAGTTGATTTCACAGTCTGATGTCATTTTCATGAATATCTGCAACTTTCAGCACTTTACTGGCATTTTCAATTTTTATGCTCTTAAAGTGCGTTTCAGGCAGAGAGGAGGCCAAAAGTGGATTTTGTGAAATCCACATAGTTTCAAAGATTTTCTTCAGAAAAGTGGCTCAGGATAGTTGATTTCACAGTCTGATGTCATTTTCATGAATATCTGCAACTTTCAGCACTTTACTGGCATTTTCAATTTTTTATGCTCTTAAAGTGCGTTTCAGGCAGAGAGGAGGCCAAAAGTGGATTTTGTGAAATCCACATAGTTTCAAAGATTTTCTTCAGAAAAGTGGCTCAGGATAGTTGATTTCACAGTCTGATGTCATTTTCATGAATATCTGCAACTTTCAGCACTTTACTGGCATTTTCAATTTTTTATGCTCTTAAAGTGCGTTTCAGGCAGAGAGGAGGCCAAAAGTGGATTTTGTGAAATCCACATAGTTTCAAAGATTTTCTTCAGAAAAGTGGCTCAGGATAGTTGATTTCACAGTCTGATGTCATTTTCATGAATATCTGCAACTTTCAGCACTTTACTGGCATTTTCAAATTTTTATGCTCTTAAAGTGCGTTTCAGGCAGAGAGGAGGCCAAAAGTGGATTTTGTGAAATCCACATAGTTTCAAAGATTTTCTTCAGAAAAGTGGCTCAGGATAGTTGATTTCACAGTCTGATGTCATTTTCATGAATATCTGCAACTTTCAGCACTTTACTGGCATTTTCAATTTTTTATGCTCTTAAAGTGCGTTTCAGGCAGAGAGGAGGCCAAAAGTGGATTTTGTGAAATCCACATAGTTTCAAAGATTTTCTTCAGAAAAGTGGCTCAGGATAGTTGATTTCACAGTCTGATGTCATTTTCATGAATATCTGCAACTTTCAGCACTTTACTGGCATTTTCAATTTTTATGCTCTTAAAGTGCGTTTCAGGCAGAGAGGAGGCCAAAAGTGGATTTTGTGAAATCCACATAGTTTCAAAGATTTTCTTCAGAAAAGTGGCTCAGGATAGTTGATTTCACAGTCTGATGTCATTTTCATGAATATCTGCAACTTTCAGCACTTTACTGGCATTTTCAATTTTTATGCTCTTAAAGTGCGTTTCAGGCAGAGAGGAGGCCAAAAGTGGATTTTGTGAAATCCACATAGTTTCAAAGATTTTCTTCAGAAAAGTGGCTCAGGATAGTTGATTTCACAGTCTGATGTCATTTTCATGAATATCTGCAACTTTCAGCACTTTACTGGCATTTTCAAATTTTTATGCTCTTAAAGTGCGTTTCAGGCAGAGAGGAGGCCAAAAGTGGATTTTGTGAAATCCACATAGTTTCAAAGATTTTCTTCAGAAAAGTGGCTCAGGATAGTTGATTTCACAGTCTGATGTCATTTTCATGAATATCTGCAACTTTCAGCACTTTACTGGCATTTTCAATTTTTTATGCTCTTAAAGTGCGTTTCAGGCAGAGAGGAGGCCAAAAGTGGATTTTGTGAAATCCACATAGTTTCAAAGATTTTCTTCAGAAAAGTGGCTCAGGATAGTTGATTTCACAGTCTGATGTCATTTTCATGAATATCTGCAACTTTCAGCACTTTACTGGCATTTTCAAATTTTTATGCTCTTAAAGTGCGTTTCAGGCAGAGAGGAGGCCAAAAGTGGATTTTGTGAAATCCACATAGTTTCAAAGATTTTCTTCAGAAAAGTGGCTCAGGATAGTTGATTTCACAGTCTGATGTCATTTTCATGAATATCTGCAACTTTCAGCACTTTACTGGCATTTTCAATTTTTTATGCTCTTAAAGTGCGTTTCAGGCAGAGAGGAGGCCAAAAGTGGATTTTGTGAAATCCACATAGTTTCAAAGATTTTCTTCAGAAAAGTGGCTCAGGATAGTTGATTTCACAGTCTGATGTCATTTTCATGAATATCTGCAACTTTCAGCACTTTACTGGCATTTTCAAATTTTTATGCTCTTAAAGTGCGTTTCAGGCAGAGAGGAGGCCAAAAGTGGATTTTGTGAAATCCACATAGTTTCAAAGATTTTCTTCAGAAAAGTGGCTCAGGATAGTTGATTTCACAGTCTGATGTCATTTTCATGAATATCTGCAACTTTCAGCACTTTACTGGCATTTTCAATTTTTATGCTCTTAAAGTGCGTTTCAGGCAGAGAGGAGGCCAAAAGTGGATTTTGTGAAATCCACATAGTTTCAAAGATTTTCTTCAGAAAAGTGGCTCAGGATAGTTGATTTCACAGTCTGATGTCATTTTCATGAATATCTGCAACTTTCAGCACTTTACTGGCATTTTCAATTTTTTATGCTCTTAAAGTGCGTTTCAGGCAGAGAGGAGGCCAAAAGTGGATTTTGTGAAATCCACATAGTTTCAAAGATTTTCTTCAGAAAAGTGGCTCAGGATAGTTGATTTCACAGTCTGATGTCATTTTCATGAATATCTGCAACTTTCAGCACTTTACTGGCATTTTCAAATTTTTATGCTCTTAAAGTGCGTTTCAGGCAGAGAGGAGGCCAAAAGTGGATTTTGTGAAATCCACATAGTTTCAAAGATTTTCTTCAGAAAAGTGGCTCAGGATAGTTGATTTCACAGTCTGATGTCATTTTCATGAATATCTGCAACTTTCAGCACTTTACTGGCATTTTCAAATTTTTATGCTCTTAAAGTGCGTTTCAGGCAGAGAGGAGGCCAAAAGTGGATTTTGTGAAATCCACATAGTTTCAAAGATTTTCTTCAGAAAAGTGGCTCAGGATAGTTGATTTCACAGTCTGATGTCATTTTCATGAATATCTGCAACTTTCAGCACTTTACTGGCATTTTCAATTTTTATGCTCTTAAAGTGCGTTTCAGGCAGAGAGGAGGCCAAAAGTGGATTTTGTGAAATCCACATAGTTTCAAAGATTTTCTTCAGAAAAGTGGCTCAGGATAGTTGATTTCACAGTCTGATGTCATTTTCATGAATATCTGCAACTTTCAGCACTTTACTGGCATTTTCAATTTTTATGCTCTTAAAGTGCGTTTCAGGCAGAGAGGAGGCCAAAAGTGGATTTTGTGAAATCCACATAGTTTCAAAGATTTTCTTCAGAAAAGTGGCTCAGGATAGTTGATTTCACAGTCTGATGTCATTTTCATGAATATCTGCAACTTTCAGCACTTTACTGGCATTTTCAAATTTTTATGCTCTTAAAGTGCGTTTCAGGCAGAGAGGAGGCCAAAAGTGGATTTTGTGAAATCCACATAGTTTCAAAGATTTTCTTCAGAAAAGTGGCTCAGGATAGTTGATTTCACAGTCTGATGTCATTTTCATGAATATCTGCAACTTTCAGCACTTTACTGGCATTTTCAATTTTTTATGCTCTTAAAGTGCGTTTCAGGCAGAGAGGAGGCCAAAAGTGGATTTTGTGAAATCCACATAGTTTCAAAGATTTTCTTCAGAAAAGTGGCTCAGGATAGTTGATTTCACAGTCTGATGTCATTTTCATGAATATCTGCAACTTTCAGCACTTTACTGGCATTTTCAAATTTTTATGCTCTTAAAGTGCGTTTCAGGCAGAGAGGAGGCCAAAAGTGGATTTTGTGAAATCCACATAGTTTCAAAGATTTTCTTCAGAAAAGTGGCTCAGGATAGTTGATTTCACAGTCTGATGTCATTTTCATGAATATCTGCAACTTTCAGCACTTTACTGGCATTTTCAATTTTTTATGCTCTTAAAGTGCGTTTCAGGCAGAGAGGAGGCCAAAAGTGGATTTTGTGAAATCCACATAGTTTCAAAGATTTTCTTCAGAAAAGTGGCTCAGGATAGTTGATTTCACAGTCTGATGTCATTTTCATGAATATCTGCAACTTTCAGCACTTTACTGGCATTTTCAATTTTTTATGCTCTTAAAGTGCGTTTCAGGCAGAGAGGAGGCCAAAAGTGGATTTTGTGAAATCCACATAGTTTCAAAGATTTTCTTCAGAAAAGTGGCTCAGGATAGTTGATTTCACAGTCTGATGTCATTTTCATGAATATCTGCAACTTTCAGCACTTTACTGGCATTTTCAAATTTTTATGCTCTTAAAGTGCGTTTCAGGCAGAGAGGAGGCCAAAAGTGGATTTTGTGAAATCCACATAGTTTCAAAGATTTTCTTCAGAAAAGTGGCTCAGGATAGTTGATTTCACAGTCTGATGTCATTTTCATGAATATCTGCAACTTTCAGCACTTTACTGGCATTTTCAAATTTTTATGCTCTTAAAGTGCGTTTCAGGCAGAGAGGAGGCCAAAAGTGGATTTTGTGAAATCCACATAGTTTCAAAGATTTTCTTCAGAAAAGTGGCTCAGGATAGTTGATTTCACAGTCTGATGTCATTTTCATGAATATCTGCAACTTTCAGCACTTTACTGGCATTTTCAATTTTTATGCTCTTAAAGTGCGTTTCAGGCAGAGAGGAGGCCAAAAGTGGATTTTGTGAAATCCACATAGTTTCAAAGATTTTCTTCAGAAAAGTGGCTCAGGATAGTTGATTTCACAGTCTGATGTCATTTTCATGAATATCTGCAACTTTCAGCACTTTACTGGCATTTTCAAATTTTTATGCTCTTAAAGTGCGTTTCAGGCAGAGAGGAGGCCAAAAGTGGATTTTGTGAAATCCACATAGTTTCAAAGATTTTCTTCAGAAAAGTGGCTCAGGATAGTTGATTTCACAGTCTGATGTCATTTTCATGAATATCTGCAACTTTCAGCACTTTACTGGCATTTTCAAATTTTTATGCTCTTAAAGTGCGTTTCAGGCAGAGAGGAGGCCAAAAGTGGATTTTGTGAAATCCACATAGTTTCAAAGATTTTCTTCAGAAAAGTGGCTCAGGATAGTTGATTTCACAGTCTGATGTCATTTTCATGAATATCTGCAACTTTCAGCACTTTACTGGCATTTTCAAATTTTTTATGCTCTTAAAGTGCGTTTCAGGCAGAGAGGAGGCCAAAAGTGGATTTTGTGAAATCCACATAGTTTCAAAGATTTTCTTCAGAAAAGTGGCTCAGGATAGTTGATTTCACAGTCTGATGTCATTTTCATGAATATCTGCAACTTTCAGCACTTTACTGGCATTTTCAATTTTTTATGCTCTTAAAGTGCGTTTCAGGCAGAGAGGAGGCCAAAAGTGGATTTTGTGAAATCCACATAGTTTCAAAGATTTTCTTCAGAAAAGTGGCTCAGGATAGTTGATTTCACAGTCTGATGTCATTTTCATGAATATCTGCAACTTTCAGCACTTTACTGGCATTTTCAATTTTTATGCTCTTAAAGTGCGTTTCAGGCAGAGAGGAGGCCAAAAGTGGATTTTGTGAAATCCACATAGTTTCAAAGATTTTCTTCAGAAAAGTGGCTCAGGATAGTTGATTTCACAGTCTGATGTCATTTTCATGAATATCTGCAACTTTCAGCACTTTACTGGCATTTTCAAATTTTTATGCTCTTAAAGTGCGTTTCAGGCAGAGAGGAGGCCAAAAGTGGATTTTGTGAAATCCACATAGTTTCAAAGATTTTCTTCAGAAAAGTGGCTCAGGATAGTTGATTTCACAGTCTGATGTCATTTTCATGAATATCTGCAACTTTCAGCACTTTACTGGCATTTTCAATTTTTTATGCTCTTAAAGTGCGTTTCAGGCAGAGAGGAGGCCAAAAGTGGATTTTGTGAAATCCACATAGTTTCAAAGATTTTCTTCAGAAAAGTGGCTCAGGATAGTTGATTTCACAGTCTGATGTCATTTTCATGAATATCTGCAACTTTCAGCACTTTACTGGCATTTTCAAATTTTTATGCTCTTAAAGTGCGTTTCAGGCAGAGAGGAGGCCAAAAGTGGATTTTGTGAAATCCACATAGTTTCAAAGATTTTCTTCAGAAAAGTGGCTCAGGATAGTTGATTTCACAGTCTGATGTCATTTTCATGAATATCTGCAACTTTCAGCACTTTACTGGCATTTTCAAATTTTTATGCTCTTAAAGTGCGTTTCAGGCAGAGAGGAGGCCAAAAGTGGATTTTGTGAAATCCACATAGTTTCAAAGATTTTCTTCAGAAAAGTGGCTCAGGATAGTTGATTTCACAGTCTGATGTCATTTTCATGAATATCTGCAACTTTCAGCACTTTACTGGCATTTTCAATTTTTTATGCTCTTAAAGTGCGTTTCAGGCAGAGAGGAGGCCAAAAGTGGATTTTGTGAAATCCACATAGTTTCAAAGATTTTCTTCAGAAAAGTGGCTCAGGATAGTTGATTTCACAGTCTGATGTCATTTTCATGAATATCTGCAACTTTCAGCACTTTACTGGCATTTTCAATTTTTATGCTCTTAAAGTGCGTTTCAGGCAGAGAGGAGGCCAAAAGTGGATTTTGTGAAATCCACATAGTTTCAAAGATTTTCTTCAGAAAAGTGGCTCAGGATAGTTGATTTCACAGTCTGATGTCATTTTCATGAATATCTGCAACTTTCAGCACTTTACTGGCATTTTCAAATTTTTATGCTCTTAAAGTGCGTTTCAGGCAGAGAGGAGGCCAAAAGTGGATTTTGTGAAATCCACATAGTTTCAAAGATTTTCTTCAGAAAAGTGGCTCAGGATAGTTGATTTCACAGTCTGATGTCATTTTCATGAATATCTGCAACTTTCAGCACTTTACTGGCATTTTCAATTTTTTATGCTCTTAAAGTGCGTTTCAGGCAGAGAGGAGGCCAAAAGTGGATTTTGTGAAATCCACATAGTTTCAAAGATTTTCTTCAGAAAAGTGGCTCAGGATAGTTGATTTCACAGTCTGATGTCATTTTCATGAATATCTGCAACTTTCAGCACTTTACTGGCATTTTCAATTTTTTATGCTCTTAAAGTGCGTTTCAGGCAGAGAGGAGGCCAAAAGTGGATTTTGTGAAATCCACATAGTTTCAAAGATTTTCTTCAGAAAAGTGGCTCAGGATAGTTGATTTCACAGTCTGATGTCATTTTCATGAATATCTGCAACTTTCAGCACTTTACTGGCATTTTCAATTTTTTATGCTCTTAAAGTGCGTTTCAGGCAGAGAGGAGGCCAAAAGTGGATTTTGTGAAATCCACATAGTTTCAAAGATTTTCTTCAGAAAAGTGGCTCAGGATAGTTGATTTCACAGTCTGATGTCATTTTCATGAATATCTGCAACTTTCAGCACTTTACTGGCATTTTCAAATTTTTATGCTCTTAAAGTGCGTTTCAGGCAGAGAGGAGGCCAAAAGTGGATTTTGTGAAATCCACATAGTTTCAAAGATTTTCTTCAGAAAAGTGGCTCAGGATAGTTGATTTCACAGTCTGATGTCATTTTCATGAATATCTGCAACTTTCAGCACTTTACTGGCATTTTCAAAATTTTTATGCTCTTAAAGTGCGTTTCAGGCAGAGAGGAGGCCAAAAGTGGATTTTGTGAAATCCACATAGTTTCAAAGATTTTCTTCAGAAAAGTGGCTCAGGATAGTTGATTTCACAGTCTGATGTCATTTTCATGAATATCTGCAACTTTCAGCACTTTACTGGCATTTTCAATTTTTTATGCTCTTAAAGTGCGTTTCAGGCAGAGAGGAGGCCAAAAGTGGATTTTGTGAAATCCACATAGTTTCAAAGATTTTCTTCAGAAAAGTGGCTCAGGATAGTTGATTTCACAGTCTGATGTCATTTTCATGAATATCTGCAACTTTCAGCACTTTACTGGCATTTTCAAATTTTTATGCTCTTAAAGTGCGTTTCAGGCAGAGAGGAGGCCAAAAGTGGATTTTGTGAAATCCACATAGTTTCAAAGATTTTCTTCAGAAAAGTGGCTCAGGATAGTTGATTTCACAGTCTGATGTCATTTTCATGAATATCTGCAACTTTCAGCACTTTACTGGCATTTTCAATTTTTTATGCTCTTAAAGTGCGTTTCAGGCAGAGAGGAGGCCAAAAGTGGATTTTGTGAAATCCACATAGTTTCAAAGATTTTCTTCAGAAAAGTGGCTCAGGATAGTTGATTTCACAGTCTGATGTCATTTTCATGAATATCTGCAACTTTCAGCACTTTACTGGCATTTTCAATTTTTATGCTCTTAAAGTGCGTTTCAGGCAGAGAGGAGGCCAAAAGTGGATTTTGTGAAATCCACATAGTTTCAAAGATTTTCTTCAGAAAAGTGGCTCAGGATAGTTGATTTCACAGTCTGATGTCATTTTCATGAATATCTGCAACTTTCAGCACTTTACTGGCATTTTCAAATTTTTATGCTCTTAAAGTGCGTTTCAGGCAGAGAGGAGGCCAAAAGTGGATTTTGTGAAATCCACATAGTTTCAAAGATTTTCTTCAGAAAAGTGGCTCAGGATAGTTGATTTCACAGTCTGATGTCATTTTCATGAATATCTGCAACTTTCAGCACTTTACTGGCATTTTCAATTTTTTATGCTCTTAAAGTGCGTTTCAGGCAGAGAGGAGGCCAAAAGTGGATTTTGTGAAATCCACATAGTTTCAAAGATTTTCTTCAGAAAAGTGGCTCAGGATAGTTGATTTCACAGTCTGATGTCATTTTCATGAATATCTGCAACTTTCAGCACTTTACTGGCATTTTCAATTTTTTATGCTCTTAAAGTGCGTTTCAGGCAGAGAGGAGGCCAAAAGTGGATTTTGTGAAATCCACATAGTTTCAAAGATTTTCTTCAGAAAAGTGGCTCAGGATAGTTGATTTCACAGTCTGATGTCATTTTCATGAATATCTGCAACTTTCAGCACTTTACTGGCATTTTCAAATTTTTATGCTCTTAAAGTGCGTTTCAGGCAGAGAGGAGGCCAAAAGTGGATTTTGTGAAATCCACATAGTTTCAAAGATTTTCTTCAGAAAAGTGGCTCAGGATAGTTGATTTCACAGTCTGATGTCATTTTCATGAATATCTGCAACTTTCAGCACTTTACTGGCATTTTCAATTTTTTATGCTCTTAAAGTGCGTTTCAGGCAGAGAGGAGGCCAAAAGTGGATTTTGTGAAATCCACATAGTTTCAAAGATTTTCTTCAGAAAAGTGGCTCAGGATAGTTGATTTCACAGTCTGATGTCATTTTCATGAATATCTGCAACTTTCAGCACTTTACTGGCATTTTCAATTTTTTATGCTCTTAAAGTGCGTTTCAGGCAGAGAGGAGGCCAAAAGTGGATTTTGTGAAATCCACATAGTTTCAAAGATTTTCTTCAGAAAAGTGGCTCAGGATAGTTGATTTCACAGTCTGATGTCATTTTCATGAATATCTGCAACTTTCAGCACTTTACTGGCATTTTCAAATTTTTATGCTCTTAAAGTGCGTTTCAGGCAGAGAGGAGGCCAAAAGTGGATTTTGTGAAATCCACATAGTTTCAAAGATTTTCTTCAGAAAAGTGGCTCAGGATAGTTGATTTCACAGTCTGATGTCATTTTCATGAATATCTGCAACTTTCAGCACTTTACTGGCATTTTCAATTTTTTATGCTCTTAAAGTGCGTTTCAGGCAGAGAGGAGGCCAAAAGTGGATTTTGTGAAATCCACATAGTTTCAAAGATTTTCTTCAGAAAAGTGGCTCAGGATAGTTGATTTCACAGTCTGATGTCATTTTCATGAATATCTGCAACTTTCAGCACTTTACTGGCATTTTCAAATTTTTATGCTCTTAAAGTGCGTTTCAGGCAGAGAGGAGGCCAAAAGTGGATTTTGTGAAATCCACATAGTTTCAAAGATTTTCTTCAGAAAAGTGGCTCAGGATAGTTGATTTCACAGTCTGATGTCATTTTCATGAATATCTGCAACTTTCAGCACTTTACTGGCATTTTCAAAATTTTTATGCTCTTAAAGTGCGTTTCAGGCAGAGAGGAGGCCAAAAGTGGATTTTGTGAAATCCACATAGTTTCAAAGATTTTCTTCAGAAAAGTGGCTCAGGATAGTTGATTTCACAGTCTGATGTCATTTTCATGAATATCTGCAACTTTCAGCACTTTACTGGCATTTTCAATTTTTTATGCTCTTAAAGTGCGTTTCAGGCAGAGAGGAGGCCAAAAGTGGATTTTGTGAAATCCACATAGTTTCAAAGATTTTCTTCAGAAAAGTGGCTCAGGATAGTTGATTTCACAGTCTGATGTCATTTTCATGAATATCTGCAACTTTCAGCACTTTACTGGCATTTTCAAATTTTTATGCTCTTAAAGTGCGTTTCAGGCAGAGAGGAGGCCAAAAGTGGATTTTGTGAAATCCACATAGTTTCAAAGATTTTCTTCAGAAAAGTGGCTCAGGATAGTTGATTTCACAGTCTGATGTCATTTTCATGAATATCTGCAACTTTCAGCACTTTACTGGCATTTTCAAATTTTTATGCTCTTAAAGTGCGTTTCAGGCAGAGAGGAGGCCAAAAGTGGATTTTGTGAAATCCACATAGTTTCAAAGATTTTCTTCAGAAAAGTGGCTCAGGATAGTTGATTTCACAGTCTGATGTCATTTTCATGAATATCTGCAACTTTCAGCACTTTACTGGCATTTTCAATTTTTTATGCTCTTAAAGTGCGTTTCAGGCAGAGAGGAGGCCAAAAGTGGATTTTGTGAAATCCACATAGTTTCAAAGATTTTCTTCAGAAAAGTGGCTCAGGATAGTTGATTTCACAGTCTGATGTCATTTTCATGAATATCTGCAACTTTCAGCACTTTACTGGCATTTTCAAATTTTTATGCTCTTAAAGTGCGTTTCAGGCAGAGAGGAGGCCAAAAGTGGATTTTGTGAAATCCACATAGTTTCAAAGATTTTCTTCAGAAAAGTGGCTCAGGATAGTTGATTTCACAGTCTGATGTCATTTTCATGAATATCTGCAACTTTCAGCACTTTACTGGCATTTTCAAATTTTTATGCTCTTAAAGTGCGTTTCAGGCAGAGAGGAGGCCAAAAGTGGATTTTGTGAAATCCACATAGTTTCAAAGATTTTCTTCAGAAAAGTGGCTCAGGATAGTTGATTTCACAGTCTGATGTCATTTTCATGAATATCTGCAACTTTCAGCACTTTACTGGCATTTTCAAATTTTTATGCTCTTAAAGTGCGTTTCAGGCAGAGAGGAGGCCAAAAGTGGATTTTGTGAAATCCACATAGTTTCAAAGATTTTCTTCAGAAAAGTGGCTCAGGATAGTTGATTTCACAGTCTGATGTCATTTTCATGAATATCTGCAACTTTCAGCACTTTACTGGCATTTTCAAATTTTTATGCTCTTAAAGTGCGTTTCAGGCAGAGAGGAGGCCAAAAGTGGATTTTGTGAAATCCACATAGTTTCAAAGATTTTCTTCAGAAAAGTGGCTCAGGATAGTTGATTTCACAGTCTGATGTCATTTTCATGAATATCTGCAACTTTCAGCACTTTACTGGCATTTTCAAATTTTTATGCTCTTAAAGTGCGTTTCAGGCAGAGAGGAGGCCAAAAGTGGATTTTGTGAAATCCACATAGTTTCAAAGATTTTCTTCAGAAAAGTGGCTCAGGATAGTTGATTTCACAGTCTGATGTCATTTTCATGAATATCTGCAACTTTCAGCACTTTACTGGCATTTTCAAATTTTTTATGCTCTTAAAGTGCGTTTCAGGCAGAGAGGAGGCCAAAAGTGGATTTTGTGAAATCCACATAGTTTCAAAGATTTTCTTCAGAAAAGTGGCTCAGGATAGTTGATTTCACAGTCTGATGTCATTTTCATGAATATCTGCAACTTTCAGCACTTTACTGGCATTTTCAATTTTTTATGCTCTTAAAGTGCGTTTCAGGCAGAGAGGAGGCCAAAAGTGGATTTTGTGAAATCCACATAGTTTCAAAGATTTTCTTCAGAAAAGTGGCTCAGGATAGTTGATTTCACAGTCTGATGTCATTTTCATGAATATCTGCAACTTTCAGCACTTTACTGGCATTTTCAATTTTTTATGCTCTTAAAGTGCGTTTCAGGCAGAGAGGAGGCCAAAAGTGGATTTTGTGAAATCCACATAGTTTCAAAGATTTTCTTCAGAAAAGTGGCTCAGGATAGTTGATTTCACAGTCTGATGTCATTTTCATGAATATCTGCAACTTTCAGCACTTTACTGGCATTTTCAATTTTTTATGCTCTTAAAGTGCGTTTCAGGCAGAGAGGAGGCCAAAAGTGGATTTTGTGAAATCCACATAGTTTCAAAGATTTTCTTCAGAAAAGTGGCTCAGGATAGTTGATTTCACAGTCTGATGTCATTTTCATGAATATCTGCAACTTTCAGCACTTTACTGGCATTTTCAATTTTTTATGCTCTTAAAGTGCGTTTCAGGCAGAGAGGAGGCCAAAAGTGGATTTTGTGAAATCCACATAGTTTCAAAGATTTTCTTCAGAAAAGTGGCTCAGGATAGTTGATTTCACAGTCTGATGTCATTTTCATGAATATCTGCAACTTTCAGCACTTTACTGGCATTTTCAAAATTTTTATGCTCTTAAAGTGCGTTTCAGGCAGAGAGGAGGCCAAAAGTGGATTTTGTGAAATCCACATAGTTTCAAAGATTTTCTTCAGAAAAGTGGCTCAGGATAGTTGATTTCACAGTCTGATGTCATTTTCATGAATATCTGCAACTTTCAGCACTTTACTGGCATTTTCAAATTTTTTATGCTCTTAAAGTGCGTTTCAGGCAGAGAGGAGGCCAAAAGTGGATTTTGTGAAATCCACATAGTTTCAAAGATTTTCTTCAGAAAAGTGGCTCAGGATAGTTGATTTCACAGTCTGATGTCATTTTCATGAATATCTGCAACTTTCAGCACTTTACTGGCATTTTCAAAATTTTTATGCTCTTAAAGTGCGTTTCAGGCAGAGAGGAGGCCAAAAGTGGATTTTGTGAAATCCACATAGTTTCAAAGATTTTCTTCAGAAAAGTGGCTCAGGATAGTTGATTTCACAGTCTGATGTCATTTTCATGAATATCTGCAACTTTCAGCACTTTACTGGCATTTTCAAATTTTTATGCTCTTAAAGTGCGTTTCAGGCAGAGAGGAGGCCAAAAGTGGATTTTGTGAAATCCACATAGTTTCAAAGATTTTCTTCAGAAAAGTGGCTCAGGATAGTTGATTTCACAGTCTGATGTCATTTTCATGAATATCTGCAACTTTCAGCACTTTACTGGCATTTTCAATTTTTATGCTCTTAAAGTGCGTTTCAGGCAGAGAGGAGGCCAAAAGTGGATTTTGTGAAATCCACATAGTTTCAAAGATTTTCTTCAGAAAAGTGGCTCAGGATAGTTGATTTCACAGTCTGATGTCATTTTCATGAATATCTGCAACTTTCAGCACTTTACTGGCATTTTCAATTTTTTATGCTCTTAAAGTGCGTTTCAGGCAGAGAGGAGGCCAAAAGTGGATTTTGTGAAATCCACATAGTTTCAAAGATTTTCTTCAGAAAAGTGGCTCAGGATAGTTGATTTCACAGTCTGATGTCATTTTCATGAATATCTGCAACTTTCAGCACTTTACTGGCATTTTCAAATTTTTATGCTCTTAAAGTGCGTTTCAGGCAGAGAGGAGGCCAAAAGTGGATTTTGTGAAATCCACATAGTTTCAAAGATTTTCTTCAGAAAAGTGGCTCAGGATAGTTGATTTCACAGTCTGATGTCATTTTCATGAATATCTGCAACTTTCAGCACTTTACTGGCATTTTCAAATTTTTATGCTCTTAAAGTGCGTTTCAGGCAGAGAGGAGGCCAAAAGTGGATTTTGTGAAATCCACATAGTTTCAAAGATTTTCTTCAGAAAAGTGGCTCAGGATAGTTGATTTCACAGTCTGATGTCATTTTCATGAATATCTGCAACTTTCAGCACTTTACTGGCATTTTCAAAATTTTTATGCTCTTAAAGTGCGTTTCAGGCAGAGAGGAGGCCAAAAGTGGATTTTGTGAAATCCACATAGTTTCAAAGATTTTCTTCAGAAAAGTGGCTCAGGATAGTTGATTTCACAGTCTGATGTCATTTTCATGAATATCTGCAACTTTCAGCACTTTACTGGCATTTTCAATTTTTTATGCTCTTAAAGTGCGTTTCAGGCAGAGAGGAGGCCAAAAGTGGATTTTGTGAAATCCACATAGTTTCAAAGATTTTCTTCAGAAAAGTGGCTCAGGATAGTTGATTTCACAGTCTGATGTCATTTTCATGAATATCTGCAACTTTCAGCACTTTACTGGCATTTTCAATTTTTATGCTCTTAAAGTGCGTTTCAGGCAGAGAGGAGGCCAAAAGTGGATTTTGTGAAATCCACATAGTTTCAAAGATTTTCTTCAGAAAAGTGGCTCAGGATAGTTGATTTCACAGTCTGATGTCATTTTCATGAATATCTGCAACTTTCAGCACTTTACTGGCATTTTCAAAATTTTTATGCTCTTAAAGTGCGTTTCAGGCAGAGAGGAGGCCAAAAGTGGATTTTGTGAAATCCACATAGTTTCAAAGATTTTCTTCAGAAAAGTGGCTCAGGATAGTTGATTTCACAGTCTGATGTCATTTTCATGAATATCTGCAACTTTCAGCACTTTACTGGCATTTTCAATTTTTTATGCTCTTAAAGTGCGTTTCAGGCAGAGAGGAGGCCAAAAGTGGATTTTGTGAAATCCACATAGTTTCAAAGATTTTCTTCAGAAAAGTGGCTCAGGATAGTTGATTTCACAGTCTGATGTCATTTTCATGAATATCTGCAACTTTCAGCACTTTACTGGCATTTTCAATTTTTATGCTCTTAAAGTGCGTTTCAGGCAGAGAGGAGGCCAAAAGTGGATTTTGTGAAATCCACATAGTTTCAAAGATTTTCTTCAGAAAAGTGGCTCAGGATAGTTGATTTCACAGTCTGATGTCATTTTCATGAATATCTGCAACTTTCAGCACTTTACTGGCATTTTCAAAATTTTTATGCTCTTAAAGTGCGTTTCAGGCAGAGAGGAGGCCAAAAGTGGATTTTGTGAAATCCACATAGTTTCAAAGATTTTCTTCAGAAAAGTGGCTCAGGATAGTTGATTTCACAGTCTGATGTCATTTTCATGAATATCTGCAACTTTCAGCACTTTACTGGCATTTTCAATTTTTTATGCTCTTAAAGTGCGTTTCAGGCAGAGAGGAGGCCAAAAGTGGATTTTGTGAAATCCACATAGTTTCAAAGATTTTCTTCAGAAAAGTGGCTCAGGATAGTTGATTTCACAGTCTGATGTCATTTTCATGAATATCTGCAACTTTCAGCACTTTACTGGCATTTTCAATTTTTATGCTCTTAAAGTGCGTTTCAGGCAGAGAGGAGGCCAAAAGTGGATTTTGTGAAATCCACATAGTTTCAAAGATTTTCTTCAGAAAAGTGGCTCAGGATAGTTGATTTCACAGTCTGATGTCATTTTCATGAATATCTGCAACTTTCAGCACTTTACTGGCATTTTCAATTTTTATGCTCTTAAAGTGCGTTTCAGGCAGAGAGGAGGCCAAAAGTGGATTTTGTGAAATCCACATAGTTTCAAAGATTTTCTTCAGAAAAGTGGCTCAGGATAGTTGATTTCACAGTCTGATGTCATTTTCATGAATATCTGCAACTTTCAGCACTTTACTGGCATTTTCAAAATTTTTATGCTCTTAAAGTGCGTTTCAGGCAGAGAGGAGGCCAAAAGTGGATTTTGTGAAATCCACATAGTTTCAAAGATTTTCTTCAGAAAAGTGGCTCAGGATAGTTGATTTCACAGTCTGATGTCATTTTCATGAATATCTGCAACTTTCAGCACTTTACTGGCATTTTCAATTTTTTATGCTCTTAAAGTGCGTTTCAGGCAGAGAGGAGGCCAAAAGTGGATTTTGTGAAATCCACATAGTTTCAAAGATTTTCTTCAGAAAAGTGGCTCAGGATAGTTGATTTCACAGTCTGATGTCATTTTCATGAATATCTGCAACTTTCAGCACTTTACTGGCATTTTCAATTTTTTATGCTCTTAAAGTGCGTTTCAGGCAGAGAGGAGGCCAAAAGTGGATTTTGTGAAATCCACATAGTTTCAAAGATTTTCTTCAGAAAAGTGGCTCAGGATAGTTGATTTCACAGTCTGATGTCATTTTCATGAATATCTGCAACTTTCAGCACTTTACTGGCATTTTCAAAATTTTTATGCTCTTAAAGTGCGTTTCAGGCAGAGAGGAGGCCAAAAGTGGATTTTGTGAAATCCACATAGTTTCAAAGATTTTCTTCAGAAAAGTGGCTCAGGATAGTTGATTTCACAGTCTGATGTCATTTTCATGAATATCTGCAACTTTCAGCACTTTACTGGCATTTTCAAAATTTTTATGCTCTTAAAGTGCGTTTCAGGCAGAGAGGAGGCCAAAAGTGGATTTTGTGAAATCCACATAGTTTCAAAGATTTTCTTCAGAAAAGTGGCTCAGGATAGTTGATTTCACAGTCTGATGTCATTTTCATGAATATCTGCAACTTTCAGCACTTTACTGGCATTTTCAATTTTTTATGCTCTTAAAGTGCGTTTCAGGCAGAGAGGAGGCCAAAAGTGGATTTTGTGAAATCCACATAGTTTCAAAGATTTTCTTCAGAAAAGTGGCTCAGGATAGTTGATTTCACAGTCTGATGTCATTTTCATGAATATCTGCAACTTTCAGCACTTTACTGGCATTTTCAAATTTTTATGCTCTTAAAGTGCTTTAAGAGCAGAAAAAATTGAAAATGCCAGTAAAGTGCTGAAAGTTGCAGATATTCATGAAAATGACATCAGACTGTGAAATCAACTATCCTGAGCCATTTTCATGAATATCTTTACTTTCACAAAATCCACTTTTGGCCTCCTCTCTGCCTGAAACGCACTTTAAGAGCATAAAAAATTGAAAATGCCAGTAAAGTGCTGAAAGTTGCAGATATTCATGAAAATGACATCAGACTGTGAAATCAACTATCCTGAGCCACTTTTCTGAAGAAAATCTTTGAAACTATGTGGATTTCACAAAATCCACTTTTGGCCTCCTCTCTGCCTGAAACGCACTTTAAGAGCATAAAAAATTGAAAATGCCAGTAAAGTGCTGAAAGTTGCAGATATTCATGAAAATGACATCAGACTGTGAAATCAACTATCCTGAGCCACTTTTCTGAAGAAAATCTTTGAAACTATGTGGATTTCACAAAATCCACTTTTGGCCTCCTCTCTGCCTGAAACGCACTTTAAGAGCATAAAAATTGAAAATGCCAGTAAAGTGCTGAAAGTTGCAGATATTCATGAAAATGACATCAGACTGTGAAATCAACTATCCTGAGCCACTTTTCTGAAGAAAATCTTTGAAACTATGTGGATTTCACAAAATCCACTTTTGGCCTCCTCTCTGCCTGAAACGCACTTTAAGAGCATAAAAAATTGAAAATGCCAGTAAAGTGCTGAAAGTTGCAGATATTCATGAAAATGACATCAGACTGTGAAATCAACTATCCTGAGCCACTTTTCTGAAGAAAATCTTTGAAACTATGTGGATTTCACAAAATCCACTTTTGGCCTCCTCTCTGCCTGAAACGCACTTTAAGAGCATAAAAAATTGAAAATGCCAGTAAAGTGCTGAAAGTTGCAGATATTCATGAAAATGACATCAGACTGTGAAATCAACTATCCTGAGCCACTTTTCTGAAGAAAATCTTTGAAACTATGTGGATTTCACAAAATCCACTTTTGGCCTCCTCTCTGCCTGAAACGCACTTTAAGAGCATAAAAAATTGAAAATGCCAGTAAAGTGCTGAAAGTTGCAGATATTCATGAAAATGACATCAGACTGTGAAATCAACTATCCTGAGCCACTTTTCTGAAGAAAATCTTTGAAACTATGTGGATTTCACAAAATCCACTTTTGGCCTCCTCTCTGCCTGAAACGCACTTTAAGAGCATAAAAAATTGAAAATGCCAGTAAAGTGCTGAAAGTTGCAGATATTCATGAAAATGACATCAGACTGTGAAATCAACTATCCTGAGCCACTTTTCTGAAGAAAATCTTTGAAACTATGTGGATTTCACAAAATCCACTTTTGGCCTCCTCTCTGCCTGAAACGCACTTTAAGAGCATAAAAAATTGAAAATGCCAGTAAAGTGCTGAAAGTTGCAGATATTCATGAAAATGACATCAGACTGTGAAATCAACTATCCTGAGCCACTTTTCTGAAGAAAATCTTTGAAACTATGTGGATTTCACAAAATCCACTTTTGGCCTCCTCTCTGCCTGAAACGCACTTTAAGAGCATAAAAAATTGAAAATGCCAGTAAAGTGCTGAAAGTTGCAGATATTCATGAAAATGACATCAGACTGTGAAATCAACTATCCTGAGCCACTTTTCTGAAGAAAATCTTTGAAACTATGTGGATTTCACAAAATCCACTTTTGGCCTCCTCTCTGCCTGAAACGCACTTTAAGAGCATAAAAAATTGAAAATGCCAGTAAAGTGCTGAAAGTTGCAGATATTCATGAAAATGACATCAGACTGTGAAATCAACTATCCTGAGCCACTTTTCTGAAGAAAATCTTTGAAACTATGTGGATTTCACAAAATCCACTTTTGGCCTCCTCTCTGCCTGAAACGCACTTTAAGAGCATAAAAATTGAAAATGCCAGTAAAGTGCTGAAAGTTGCAGATATTCATGAAAATGACATCAGACTGTGAAATCAACTATCCTGAGCCACTTTTCTGAAGAAAATCTTTGAAACTATGTGGATTTCACAAAATCCACTTTTGGCCTCCTCTCTGCCTGAAACGCACTTTAAGAGCATAAAAAATTGAAAATGCCAGTAAAGTGCTGAAAGTTGCAGATATTCATGAAAATGACATCAGACTGTGAAATCAACTATCCTGAGCCACTTTTCTGAAGAAAATCTTTGAAACTATGTGGATTTCACAAAATCCACTTTTGGCCTCCTCTCTGCCTGAAACGCACTTTAAGAGCATAAAAAATTGAAAATGCCAGTAAAGTGCTGAAAGTTGCAGATATTCATGAAAATGACATCAGACTGTGAAATCAACTATCCTGAGCCACTTTTCTGAAGAAAATCTTTGAAACTATGTGGATTTCACAAAATCCACTTTTGGCCTCCTCTCTGCCTGAAACGCACTTTAAGAGCAAAAAATTGAAAATGCCAGTAAAGTGCTGAAAGTTGCAGATATTCATGAAAATGACATCAGACTGTGAAATCAACTATCCTGAGCCACTTTTCTGAAGAAAATCTTTGAAACTATGTGGATTTCACAAAATCCACTTTTGGCCTCCTCTCTGCCTGAAACGCACTTTAAGAGCATAAAAAATTGAAAATGCCAGTAAAGTGCTGAAAGTTGCAGATATTCATGAAAATGACATCAGACTGTGAAATCAACTATCCTGAGCCACTTTTCTGAAGAAAATCTTTGAAACTATGTGGATTTCACAAAATCCACTTTTGGCCTCCTCTCTGCCTGAAACGCACTTTAAGAGCATAAAAAATTGAAAATGCCAGTAAAGTGCTGAAAGTTGCAGATATTCATGAAAATGACATCAGACTGTGAAATCAACTATCCTGAGCCACTTTTCTGAAGAAAATCTTTGAAACTATGTGGATTTCACAAAATCCACTTTTGGCCTCCTCTCTGCCTGAAACGCACTTTAAGAGCATAAAAAATTGAAAATGCCAGTAAAGTGCTGAAAGTTGCAGATATTCATGAAAATGACATCAGACTGTGAAATCAACTATCCTGAGCCACTTTTCTGAAGAAAATCTTTGAAACTATGTGGATTTCACAAAATCCACTTTTGGCCTCCTCTCTGCCTGAAACGCACTTTAAGAGCATAAAAAATTGAAAATGCCAGTAAAGTGCTGAAAGTTGCAGATATTCATGAAAATGACATCAGACTGTGAAATCAACTATCCTGAGCCACTTTTCTGAAGAAAATCTTTGAAACTATGTGGATTTCACAAAATCCACTTTTGGCCTCCTCTCTGCCTGAAACGCACTTTAAGAGCATAAAAAATTGAAAATGCCAGTAAAGTGCTGAAAGTTGCAGATATTCATGAAAATGACATCAGACTGTGAAATCAACTATCCTGAGCCACTTTTCTGAAGAAAATCTTTGAAACTATGTGGATTTCACAAAATCCACTTTTGGCCTCCTCTCTGCCTGAAACGCACTTTAAGAGCATAAAAAATTGAAAATGCCAGTAAAGTGCTGAAAGTTGCAGATATTCATGAAAATGACATCAGACTGTGAAATCAACTATCCTGAGCCACTTTTCTGAAGAAAATCTTTGAAACTATGTGGATTTCACAAAATCCACTTTTGGCCTCCTCTCTGCCTGAAACGCACTTTAAGAGCATAAAAAATTGAAAATGCCAGTAAAGTGCTGAAAGTTGCAGATATTCATGAAAATGACATCAGACTGTGAAATCAACTATCCTGAGCCACTTTTCTGAAGAAAATCTTTGAAACTATGTGGATTTCACAAAATCCACTTTTGGCCTCCTCTCTGCCTGAAACGCACTTTAAGAGCATAAAAAATTGAAAATGCCAGTAAAGTGCTGAAAGTTGCAGATATTCATGAAAATGACATCAGACTGTGAAATCAACTATCCTGAGCCACTTTTCTGAAGAAAATCTTTGAAACTATGTGGATTTCACAAAATCCACTTTTGGCCTCCTCTCTGCCTGAAACGCACTTTAAGAGCATAAAAAATTGAAAATGCCAGTAAAGTGCTGAAAGTTGCAGATATTCATGAAAATGACATCAGACTGTGAAATCAACTATCCTGAGCCACTTTTCTGAAGAAAATCTTTGAAACTATGTGGATTTCACAAAATCCACTTTTGGCCTCCTCTCTGCCTGAAACGCACTTTAAGAGCATAAAAAATTGAAAATGCCAGTAAAGTGCTGAAAGTTGCAGATATTCATGAAAATGACATCAGACTGTGAAATCAACTATCCTGAGCCACTTTTCTGAAGAAAATCTTTGAAACTATGTGGATTTCACAAAATCCACTTTTGGCCTCCTCTCTGCCTGAAACGCACTTTAAGAGCATAAAAAATTGAAAATGCCAGTAAAGTGCTGAAAGTTGCAGATATTCATGAAAATGACATCAGACTGTGAAATCAACTATCCTGAGCCACTTTTCTGAAGAAAATCTTTGAAACTATGTGGATTTCACAAAATCCACTTTTGGCCTCCTCTCTGCCTGAAACGCACTTTAAGAGCATAAAAATTGAAAATGCCAGTAAAGTGCTGAAAGTTGCAGATATTCATGAAAATGACATCAGACTGTGAAATCAACTATCCTGAGCCACTTTTCTGAAGAAAATCTTTGAAACTATGTGGATTTCACAAAATCCACTTTTGGCCTCCTCTCTGCCTGAAACGCACTTTAAGAGCATAAAAAATTGAAAATGCCAGTAAAGTGCTGAAAGTTGCAGATATTCATGAAAATGACATCAGACTGTGAAATCAACTATCCTGAGCCACTTTTCTGAAGAAAATCTTTGAAACTATGTGGATTTCACAAAATCCACTTTTGGCCTCCTCTCTGCCTGAAACGCACTTTAAGAGCATAAAAAATTGAAAATGCCAGTAAAGTGCTGAAAGTTGCAGATATTCATGAAAATGACATCAGACTGTGAAATCAACTATCCTGAGCCACTTTTCTGAAGAAAATCTTTGAAACTATGTGGATTTCACAAAATCCACTTTTGGCCTCCTCTCTGCCTGAAACGCACTTTAAGAGCATAAAAAATTGAAAATGCCAGTAAAGTGCTGAAAGTTGCAGATATTCATGAAAATGACATCAGACTGTGAAATCAACTATCCTGAGCCACTTTTCTGAAGAAAATCTTTGAAACTATGTGGATTTCACAAAATCCACTTTTGGCCTCCTCTCTGCCTGAAACGCACTTTAAGAGCATAAAAAATTGAAAATGCCAGTAAAGTGCTGAAAGTTGCAGATATTCATGAAAATGACATCAGACTGTGAAATCAACTATCCTGAGCCACTTTTCTGAAGAAAATCTTTGAAACTATGTGGATTTCACAAAATCCACTTTTGGCCTCCTCTCTGCCTGAAACGCACTTTAAGAGCATAAAAAATTGAAAATGCCAGTAAAGTGCTGAAAGTTGCAGATATTCATGAAAATGACATCAGACTGTGAAATCAACTATCCTGAGCCACTTTTCTGAAGAAAATCTTTGAAACTATGTGGATTTCACAAAATCCACTTTTGGCCTCCTCTCTGCCTGAAACGCACTTTAAGAGCATAAAAAATTGAAAATGCCAGTAAAGTGCTGAAAGTTGCAGATATTCATGAAAATGACATCAGACTGTGAAATCAACTATCCTGAGCCACTTTTCTGAAGAAAATCTTTGAAACTATGTGGATTTCACAAAATCCACTTTTGGCCTCCTCTCTGCCTGAAACGCACTTTAAGAGCATAAAAAATTGAAAATGCCAGTAAAGTGCTGAAAGTTGCAGATATTCATGAAAATGACATCAGACTGTGAAATCAACTATCCTGAGCCACTTTTCTGAAGAAAATCTTTGAAACTATGTGGATTTCACAAAATCCACTTTTGGCCTCCTCTCTGCCTGAAACGCACTTTAAGAGCATAAAAAATTGAAAATGCCAGTAAAGTGCTGAAAGTTGCAGATATTCATGAAAATGACATCAGACTGTGAAATCAACTATCCTGAGCCACTTTTCTGAAGAAAATCTTTGAAACTATGTGGATTTCACAAAATCCACTTTTGGCCTCCTCTCTGCCTGAAACGCACTTTAAGAGCATAAAAAATTGAAAATGCCAGTAAAGTGCTGAAAGTTGCAGATATTCATGAAAATGACATCAGACTGTGAAATCAACTATCCTGAGCCACTTTTCTGAAGAAAATCTTTGAAACTATGTGGATTTCACAAAATCCACTTTTGGCCTCCTCTCTGCCTGAAACGCACTTTAAGAGCATAAAAAATTGAAAATGCCAGTAAAGTGCTGAAAGTTGCAGATATTCATGAAAATGACATCAGACTGTGAAATCAACTATCCTGAGCCACTTTTCTGAAGAAAATCTTTGAAACTATGTGGATTTCACAAAATCCACTTTTGGCCTCCTCTCTGCCTGAAACGCACTTTAAGAGCATAAAAAATTGAAAATGCCAGTAAAGTGCTGAAAGTTGCAGATATTCATGAAAATGACATCAGACTGTGAAATCAACTATCCTGAGCCACTTTTCTGAAGAAAATCTTTGAAACTATGTGGATTTCACAAAATCCACTTTTGGCCTCCTCTCTGCCTGAAACGCACTTTAAGAGCATAAAAAATTGAAAATGCCAGTAAAGTGCTGAAAGTTGCAGATATTCATGAAAATGACATCAGACTGTGAAATCAACTATCCTGAGCCACTTTTCTGAAGAAAATCTTTGAAACTATGTGGATTTCACAAAATCCACTTTTGGCCTCCTCTCTGCCTGAAACGCACTTTAAGAGCATAAAAAATTGAAAATGCCAGTAAAGTGCTGAAAGTTGCAGATATTCATGAAAATGACATCAGACTGTGAAATCAACTATCCTGAGCCACTTTTCTGAAGAAAATCTTTGAAACTATGTGGATTTCACAAAATCCACTTTTGGCCTCCTCTCTGCCTGAAACGCACTTTAAGAGCATAAAAAATTGAAAATGCCAGTAAAGTGCTGAAAGTTGCAGATATTCATGAAAATGACATCAGACTGTGAAATCAACTATCCTGAGCCACTTTTCTGAAGAAAATCTTTGAAACTATGTGGATTTCACAAAATCCACTTTTGGCCTCCTCTCTGCCTGAAACGCACTTTAAGAGCATAAAAAATTGAAAATGCCAGTAAAGTGCTGAAAGTTGCAGATATTCATGAAAATGACATCAGACTGTGAAATCAACTATCCTGAGCCACTTTTCTGAAGAAAATCTTTGAAACTATGTGGATTTCACAAAATCCACTTTTGGCCTCCTCTCTGCCTGAAACGCACTTTAAGAGCATAAAAAATTGAAAATGCCAGTAAAGTGCTGAAAGTTGCAGATATTCATGAAAATGACATCAGACTGTGAAATCAACTATCCTGAGCCACTTTTCTGAAGAAAATCTTTGAAACTATGTGGATTTCACAAAATCCACTTTTGGCCTCCTCTCTGCCTGAAACGCACTTTAAGAGCATAAAAAATTGAAAATGCCAGTAAAGTGCTGAAAGTTGCAGATATTCATGAAAATGACATCAGACTGTGAAATCAACTATCCTGAGCCACTTTTCTGAAGAAAATCTTTGAAACTATGTGGATTTCACAAAATCCACTTTTGGCCTCCTCTCTGCCTGAAACGCACTTTAAGAGCATAAAAAATTGAAAATGCCAGTAAAGTGCTGAAAGTTGCAGATATTCATGAAAATGACATCAGACTGTGAAATCAACTATCCTGAGCCACTTTTCTGAAGAAAATCTTTGAAACTATGTGGATTTCACAAAATCCACTTTTGGCCTCCTCTCTGCCTGAAACGCACTTTAAGAGCATAAAAAATTGAAAATGCCAGTAAAGTGCTGAAAGTTGCAGATATTCATGAAAATGACATCAGACTGTGAAATCAACTATCCTGAGCCACTTTTCTGAAGAAAATCTTTGAAACTATGTGGATTTCACAAAATCCACTTTTGGCCTCCTCTCTGCCTGAAACGCACTTTAAGAGCATAAAAAATTGAAAATGCCAGTAAAGTGCTGAAAGTTGCAGATATTCATGAAAATGACATCAGACTGTGAAATCAACTATCCTGAGCCACTTTTCTGAAGAAAATCTTTGAAACTATGTGGATTTCACAAAATCCACTTTTGGCCTCCTCTCTGCCTGAAACGCACTTTAAGAGCATAAAAAATTGAAAATGCCAGTAAAGTGCTGAAAGTTGCAGATATTCATGAAAATGACATCAGACTGTGAAATCAACTATCCTGAGCCACTTTTCTGAAGAAAATCTTTGAAACTATGTGGATTTCACAAAATCCACTTTTGGCCTCCTCTCTGCCTGAAACGCACTTTAAGAGCATAAAAAATTGAAAATGCCAGTAAAGTGCTGAAAGTTGCAGATATTCATGAAAATGACATCAGACTGTGAAATCAACTATCCTGAGCCACTTTTCTGAAGAAAATCTTTGAAACTATGTGGATTTCACAAAATCCACTTTTGGCCTCCTCTCTGCCTGAAACGCACTTTAAGAGCATAAAAAATTGAAAATGCCAGTAAAGTGCTGAAAGTTGCAGATATTCATGAAAATGACATCAGACTGTGAAATCAACTATCCTGAGCCACTTTTCTGAAGAAAATCTTTGAAACTATGTGGATTTCACAAAATCCACTTTTGGCCTCCTCTCTGCCTGAAACGCACTTTAAGAGCATAAAAAATTGAAAATGCCAGTAAAGTGCTGAAAGTTGCAGATATTCATGAAAATGACATCAGACTGTGAAATCAACTATCCTGAGCCACTTTTCTGAAGAAAATCTTTGAAACTATGTGGATTTCACAAAATCCACTTTTGGCCTCCTCTCTGCCTGAAACGCACTTTAAGAGCATAAAAAATTGAAAATGCCAGTAAAGTGCTGAAAGTTGCAGATATTCATGAAAATGACATCAGACTGTGAAATCAACTATCCTGAGCCACTTTTCTGAAGAAAATCTTTGAAACTATGTGGATTTCACAAAATCCACTTTTGGCCTCCTCTCTGCCTGAAACGCACTTTAAGAGCATAAAAAATTGAAAATGCCAGTAAAGTGCTGAAAGTTGCAGATATTCATGAAAATGACATCAGACTGTGAAATCAACTATCCTGAGCCACTTTTCTGAAGAAAATCTTTGAAACTATGTGGATTTCACAAAATCCACTTTTGGCCTCCTCTCTGCCTGAAACGCACTTTAAGAGCATAAAAAATTGAAAATGCCAGTAAAGTGCTGAAAGTTGCAGATATTCATGAAAATGACATCAGACTGTGAAATCAACTATCCTGAGCCACTTTTCTGAAGAAAATCTTTGAAACTATGTGGATTTCACAAAATCCACTTTTGGCCTCCTCTCTGCCTGAAACGCACTTTAAGAGCATAAAAAATTGAAAATGCCAGTAAAGTGCTGAAAGTTGCAGATATTCATGAAAATGACATCAGACTGTGAAATCAACTATCCTGAGCCACTTTTCTGAAGAAAATCTTTGAAACTATGTGGATTTCACAAAATCCACTTTTGGCCTCCTCTCTGCCTGAAACGCACTTTAAGAGCATAAAAAATTGAAAATGCCAGTAAAGTGCTGAAAGTTGCAGATATTCATGAAAATGACATCAGACTGTGAAATCAACTATCCTGAGCCACTTTTCTGAAGAAAATCTTTGAAACTATGTGGATTTCACAAAATCCACTTTTGGCCTCCTCTCTGCCTGAAACGCACTTTAAGAGCATAAAAAATTGAAAATGCCAGTAAAGTGCTGAAAGTTGCAGATATTCATGAAAATGACATCAGACTGTGAAATCAACTATCCTGAGCCACTTTTCTGAAGAAAATCTTTGAAACTATGTGGATTTCACAAAATCCACTTTTGGCCTCCTCTCTGCCTGAAACGCACTTTAAGAGCATAAAAAATTGAAAATGCCAGTAAAGTGCTGAAAGTTGCAGATATTCATGAAAATGACATCAGACTGTGAAATCAACTATCCTGAGCCACTTTTCTGAAGAAAATCTTTGAAACTATGTGGATTTCACAAAATCCACTTTTGGCCTCCTCTCTGCCTGAAACGCACTTTAAGAGCATAAAAAATTGAAAATGCCAGTAAAGTGCTGAAAGTTGCAGATATTCATGAAAATGACATCAGACTGTGAAATCAACTATCCTGAGCCACTTTTCTGAAGAAAATCTTTGAAACTATGTGGATTTCACAAAATCCACTTTTGGCCTCCTCTCTGCCTGAAACGCACTTTAAGAGCATAAAAAATTGAAAATGCCAGTAAAGTGCTGAAAGTTGCAGATATTCATGAAAATGACATCAGACTGTGAAATCAACTATCCTGAGCCACTTTTCTGAAGAAAATCTTTGAAACTATGTGGATTTCACAAAATCCACTTTTGGCCTCCTCTCTGCCTGAAACGCACTTTAAGAGCATAAAAAATTGAAAATGCCAGTAAAGTGCTGAAAGTTGCAGATATTCATGAAAATGACATCAGACTGTGAAATCAACTATCCTGAGCCACTTTTCTGAAGAAAATCTTTGAAACTATGTGGATTTCACAAAATCCACTTTTGGCCTCCTCTCTGCCTGAAACGCACTTTAAGAGCATAAAAAATTGAAAATGCCAGTAAAGTGCTGAAAGTTGCAGATATTCATGAAAATGACATCAGACTGTGAAATCAACTATCCTGAGCCACTTTTCTGAAGAAAATCTTTGAAACTATGTGGATTTCACAAAATCCACTTTTGGCCTCCTCTCTGCCTGAAACGCACTTTAAGAGCATAAAAAATTGAAAATGCCAGTAAAGTGCTGAAAGTTGCAGATATTCATGAAAATGACATCAGACTGTGAAATCAACTATCCTGAGCCACTTTTCTGAAGAAAATCTTTGAAACTATGTGGATTTCACAAAATCCACTTTTGGCCTCCTCTCTGCCTGAAACGCACTTTAAGAGCATAAAAAATTGAAAATGCCAGTAAAGTGCTGAAAGTTGCAGATATTCATGAAAATGACATCAGACTGTGAAATCAACTATCCTGAGCCACTTTTCTGAAGAAAATCTTTGAAACTATGTGGATTTCACAAAATCCACTTTTGGCCTCCTCTCTGCCTGAAACGCACTTTAAGAGCATAAAAAATTGAAAATGCCAGTAAAGTGCTGAAAGTTGCAGATATTCATGAAAATGACATCAGACTGTGAAATCAACTATCCTGAGCCACTTTTCTGAAGAAAATCTTTGAAACTATGTGGATTTCACAAAATCCACTTTTGGCCTCCTCTCTGCCTGAAACGCACTTTAAGAGCATAAAAAATTGAAAATGCCAGTAAAGTGCTGAAAGTTGCAGATATTCATGAAAATGACATCAGACTGTGAAATCAACTATCCTGAGCCACTTTTCTGAAGAAAATCTTTGAAACTATGTGGATTTCACAAAATCCACTTTTGGCCTCCTCTCTGCCTGAAACGCACTTTAAGAGCATAAAAAATTGAAAATGCCAGTAAAGTGCTGAAAGTTGCAGATATTCATGAAAATGACATCAGACTGTGAAATCAACTATCCTGAGCCACTTTTCTGAAGAAAATCTTTGAAACTATGTGGATTTCACAAAATCCACTTTTGGCCTCCTCTCTGCCTGAAACGCACTTTAAGAGCATAAAAAATTGAAAATGCCAGTAAAGTGCTGAAAGTTGCAGATATTCATGAAAATGACATCAGACTGTGAAATCAACTATCCTGAGCCACTTTTCTGAAGAAAATCTTTGAAACTATGTGGATTTCACAAAATCCACTTTTGGCCTCCTCTCTGCCTGAAACGCACTTTAAGAGCATAAAAAATTGAAAATGCCAGTAAAGTGCTGAAAGTTGCAGATATTCATGAAAATGACATCAGACTGTGAAATCAACTATCCTGAGCCACTTTTCTGAAGAAAATCTTTGAAACTATGTGGATTTCA
This sequence comes from Ophthalmolycus amberensis, assembly GCA_024529925.1. Classification (NCBI taxonomy): domain Eukaryota; kingdom Metazoa; phylum Chordata; class Actinopteri; order Perciformes; family Zoarcidae; genus Ophthalmolycus; species Ophthalmolycus amberensis. Next base: position 32,186 of record JAFEUB010000220.1, on the reverse strand, counting down.
CAAAATCCACTTTTGGCCTCCTCTCTGCCTGAAACGCACTTTAAGAGCATAAAAAATTGAAAATGCCAGTAAAGTGCTGAAAGTTGCAGATATTCATGAAAATGACATCAGACTGTGAAATCAACTATCCTGAGCCACTTTTCTGAAGAAAATCTTTGAAACTATGTGGATTTCACAAAATCCACTTTTGGCCTCCTCTCTGCCTGAAACGCACTTTAAGAGCATAAAAAATTGAAAATGCCAGTAAAGTGCTGAAAGTTGCAGATATTCATGAAAATGACATCAGACTGTGAAATCAACTATCCTGAGCCACTTTTCTGAAGAAAATCTTTGAAACTATGTGGATTTCACAAAATCCACTTTTGGCCTCCTCTCTGCCTGAAACGCACTTTAAGAGCATAAAAAATTGAAAATGCCAGTAAAGTGCTGAAAGTTGCAGATATTCATGAAAATGACATCAGACTGTGAAATCAACTATCCTGAGCCACTTTTCTGAAGAAAATCTTTGAAACTATGTGGATTTCACAAAATCCACTTTTGGCCTCCTCTCTGCCTGAAACGCACTTTAAGAGCATAAAAAATTGAAAATGCCAGTAAAGTGCTGAAAGTTGCAGATATTCATGAAAATGACATCAGACTGTGAAATCAACTATCCTGAGCCACTTTTCTGAAGAAAATCTTTGAAACTATGTGGATTTCACAAAATCCACTTTTGGCCTCCTCTCTGCCTGAAACGCACTTTAAGAGCATAAAAAATTGAAAATGCCAGTAAAGTGCTGAAAGTTGCAGATATTCATGAAAATGACATCAGACTGTGAAATCAACTATCCTGAGCCACTTTTCTGAAGAAAATCTTTGAAACTATGTGGATTTCACAAAATCCACTTTTGGCCTCCTCTCTGCCTGAAACGCACTTTAAGAGCATAAAAAATTGAAAATGCCAGTAAAGTGCTGAAAGTTGCAGATATTCATGAAAATGACATCAGACTGTGAAATCAACTATCCTGAGCCACTTTTCTGAAGAAAATCTTTGAAACTATGTGGATTTCACAAAATCCACTTTTGGCCTCCTCTCTGCCTGAAACGCACTTTAAGAGCATAAAAAATTGAAAATGCCAGTAAAGTGCTGAAAGTTGCAGATATTCATGAAAATGACATCAGACTGTGAAATCAACTATCCTGAGCCACTTTTCTGAAGAAAATCTTTGAAACTATGTGGATTTCACAAAATCCACTTTTGGCCTCCTCTCTGCCTGAAACGCACTTTAAGAGCATAAAAAATTGAAAATGCCAGTAAAGTGCTGAAAGTTGCAGATATTCATGAAAATGACATCAGACTGTGAAATCAACTATCCTGAGCCACTTTTCTGAAGAAAATCTTTGAAACTATGTGGATTTCACAAAATCCACTTTTGGCCTCCTCTCTGCCTGAAACGCACTTTAAGAGCATAAAAAATTGAAAATGCCAGTAAAGTGCTGAAAGTTGCAGATATTCATGAAAATGACATCAGACTGTGAAATCAACTATCCTGAGCCACTTTTCTGAAGAAAATCTTTGAAACTATGTGGATTTCACAAAATCCACTTTTGGCCTCCTCTCTGCCTGAAACGCACTTTAAGAGCATAAAAAATTGAAAATGCCAGTAAAGTGCTGAAAGTTGCAGATATTCATGAAAATGACATCAGACTGTGAAATCAACTATCCTGAGCCACTTTTCTGAAGAAAATCTTTGAAACTATGTGGATTTCACAAAATCCACTTTTGGCCTCCTCTCTGCCTGAAACGCACTTTAAGAGCATAAAAAATTGAAAATGCCAGTAAAGTGCTGAAAGTTGCAGATATTCATGAAAATGACATCAGACTGTGAAATCAACTATCCTGAGCCACTTTTCTGAAGAAAATCTTTGAAACTATGTGGATTTCACAAAATCCACTTTTGGCCTCCTCTCTGCCTGAAACGCACTTTAAGAGCATAAAAAATTGAAAATGCCAGTAAAGTGCTGAAAGTTGCAGATATTCATGAAAATGACATCAGACTGTGAAATCAACTATCCTGAGCCACTTTTCTGAAGAAAATCTTTGAAACTATGTGGATTTCACAAAATCCACTTTTGGCCTCCTCTCTGCCTGAAACGCACTTTAAGAGCATAAAAAATTGAAAATGCCAGTAAAGTGCTGAAAGTTGCAGATATTCATGAAAATGACATCAGACTGTGAAATCAACTATCCTGAGCCACTTTTCTGAAGAAAATCTTTGAAACTATGTGGATTTCACAAAATCCACTTTTGGCCTCCTCTCTGCCTGAAACGCACTTTAAGAGCATAAAAAATTGAAAATGCCAGTAAAGTGCTGAAAGTTGCAGATATTCATGAAAATGACATCAGACTGTGAAATCAACTATCCTGAGCCACTTTTCTGAAGAAAATCTTTGAAACTATGTGGATTTCACAAAATCCACTTTTGGCCTCCTCTCTGCCTGAAACGCACTTTAAGAGCATAAAAAATTGAAAATGCCAGTAAAGTGCTGAAAGTTGCAGATATTCATGAAAATGACATCAGACTGTGAAATCAACTATCCTGAGCCACTTTTCTGAAGAAAATCTTTGAAACTATGTGGATTTCACAAAATCCACTTTTGGCCTCCTCTCTGCCTGAAACGCACTTTAAGAGCATAAAAAATTGAAAATGCCAGTAAAGTGCTGAAAGTTGCAGATATTCATGAAAATGACATCAGACTGTGAAATCAACTATCCTGAGCCACTTTTCTGAAGAAAATCTTTGAAACTATGTGGATTTCACAAAATCCACTTTTGGCCTCCTCTCTGCCTGAAACGCACTTTAAGAGCATAAAAAATTGAAAATGCCAGTAAAGTGCTGAAAGTTGCAGATATTCATGAAAATGACATCAGACTGTGAAATCAACTATCCTGAGCCACTTTTCTGAAGAAAATCTTTGAAACTATGTGGATTTCACAAAATCCACTTTTGGCCTCCTCTCTGCCTGAAACGCACTTTAAGAGCATAAAAAATTGAAAATGCCAGTAAAGTGCTGAAAGTTGCAGATATTCATGAAAATGACATCAGACTGTGAAATCAACTATCCTGAGCCACTTTTCTGAAGAAAATCTTTGAAACTATGTGGATTTCACAAAATCCACTTTTGGCCTCCTCTCTGCCTGAAACGCACTTTAAGAGCATAAAAAATTGAAAATGCCAGTAAAGTGCTGAAAGTTGCAGATATTCATGAAAATGACATCAGACTGTGAAATCAACTATCCTGAGCCACTTTTCTGAAGAAAATCTTTGAAACTATGTGGATTTCACAAAATCCACTTTTGGCCTCCTCTCTGCCTGAAACGCACTTTAAGAGCATAAAAAATTGAAAATGCCAGTAAAGTGCTGAAAGTTGCAGATATTCATGAAAATGACATCAGACTGTGAAATCAACTATCCTGAGCCACTTTTCTGAAGAAAATCTTTGAAACTATGTGGATTTCACAAAATCCACTTTTGGCCTCCTCTCTGCCTGAAACGCACTTTAAGAGCATAAAAAATTGAAAATGCCAGTAAAGTGCTGAAAGTTGCAGATATTCATGAAAATGACATCAGACTGTGAAATCAACTATCCTGAGCCACTTTTCTGAAGAAAATCTTTGAAACTATGTGGATTTCACAAAATCCACTTTTGGCCTCCTCTCTGCCTGAAACGCACTTTAAGAGCATAAAAAATTGAAAATGCCAGTAAAGTGCTGAAAGTTGCAGATATTCATGAAAATGACATCAGACTGTGAAATCAACTATCCTGAGCCACTTTTCTGAAGAAAATCTTTGAAACTATGTGGATTTCACAAAATCCACTTTTGGCCTCCTCTCTGCCTGAAACGCACTTTAAGAGCATAAAAAATTGAAAATGCCAGTAAAGTGCTGAAAGTTGCAGATATTCATGAAAATGACATCAGACTGTGAAATCAACTATCCTGAGCCACTTTTCTGAAGAAAATCTTTGAAACTATGTGGATTTCACAAAATCCACTTTTGGCCTCCTCTCTGCCTGAAACGCACTTTAAGAGCATAAAAAATTGAAAATGCCAGTAAAGTGCTGAAAGTTGCAGATATTCATGAAAATGACATCAGACTGTGAAATCAACTATCCTGAGCCACTTTTCTGAAGAAAATCTTTGAAACTATGTGGATTTCACAAAATCCACTTTTGGCCTCCTCTCTGCCTGAAACGCACTTTAAGAGCATAAAAAATTGAAAATGCCAGTAAAGTGCTGAAAGTTGCAGATATTCATGAAAATGACATCAGACTGTGAAATCAACTATCCTGAGCCACTTTTCTGAAGAAAATCTTTGAAACTATGTGGATTTCACAAAATCCACTTTTGGCCTCCTCTCTGCCTGAAACGCACTTTAAGAGCATAAAAAATTGAAAATGCCAGTAAAGTGCTGAAAGTTGCAGATATTCATGAAAATGACATCAGACTGTGAAATCAACTATCCTGAGCCACTTTTCTGAAGAAAATCTTTGAAACTATGTGGATTTCACAAAATCCACTTTTGGCCTCCTCTCTGCCTGAAACGCACTTTAAGAGCATAAAAAATTGAAAATGCCAGTAAAGTGCTGAAAGTTGCAGATATTCATGAAAATGACATCAGACTGTGAAATCAACTATCCTGAGCCACTTTTCTGAAGAAAATCTTTGAAACTATGTGGATTTCACAAAATCCACTTTTGGCCTCCTCTCTGCCTGAAACGCACTTTAAGAGCATAAAAAATTGAAAATGCCAGTAAAGTGCTGAAAGTTGCAGATATTCATGAAAATGACATCAGACTGTGAAATCAACTATCCTGAGCCACTTTTCTGAAGAAAATCTTTGAAACTATGTGGATTTCACAAAATCCACTTTTGGCCTCCTCTCTGCCTGAAACGCACTTTAAGAGCATAAAAAATTGAAAATGCCAGTAAAGTGCTGAAAGTTGCAGATATTCATGAAAATGACATCAGACTGTGAAATCAACTATCCTGAGCCACTTTTCTGAAGAAAATCTTTGAAACTATGTGGATTTCACAAAATCCACTTTTGGCCTCCTCTCTGCCTGAAACGCACTTTAAGAGCATAAAAAATTGAAAATGCCAGTAAAGTGCTGAAAGTTGCAGATATTCATGAAAATGACATCAGACTGTGAAATCAACTATCCTGAGCCACTTTTCTGAAGAAAATCTTTGAAACTATGTGGATTTCACAAAATCCACTTTTGGCCTCCTCTCTGCCTGAAACGCACTTTAAGAGCATAAAAAATTGAAAATGCCAGTAAAGTGCTGAAAGTTGCAGATATTCATGAAAATGACATCAGACTGTGAAATCAACTATCCTGAGCCACTTTTCTGAAGAAAATCTTTGAAACTATGTGGATTTCACAAAATCCACTTTTGGCCTCCTCTCTGCCTGAAACGCACTTTAAGAGCATAAAAAATTGAAAATGCCAGTAAAGTGCTGAAAGTTGCAGATATTCATGAAAATGACATCAGACTGTGAAATCAACTATCCTGAGCCACTTTTCTGAAGAAAATCTTTGAAACTATGTGGATTTCACAAAATCCACTTTTGGCCTCCTCTCTGCCTGAAACGCACTTTAAGAGCATAAAAAATTGAAAATGCCAGTAAAGTGCTGAAAGTTGCAGATATTCATGAAAATGACATCAGACTGTGAAATCAACTATCCTGAGCCACTTTTCTGAAGAAAATCTTTGAAACTATGTGGATTTCACAAAATCCACTTTTGGCCTCCTCTCTGCCTGAAACGCACTTTAAGAGCATAAAAAATTGAAAATGCCAGTAAAGTGCTGAAAGTTGCAGATATTCATGAAAATGACATCAGACTGTGAAATCAACTATCCTGAGCCACTTTTCTGAAGAAAATCTTTGAAACTATGTGGATTTCACAAAATCCACTTTTGGCCTCCTCTCTGCCTGAAACGCACTTTAAGAGCATAAAAAATTGAAAATGCCAGTAAAGTGCTGAAAGTTGCAGATATTCATGAAAATGACATCAGACTGTGAAATCAACTATCCTGAGCCACTTTTCTGAAGAAAATCTTGAAACTATGTTTACTTCACAAAATCACTTTTGGCCTCCTCTCTGCCTGAAACGCACTTTAAGAGCATAAAAAATTGAAAATGCCAGGTAAAGTGCTGAAAGTTGCAGATATTCATGAAAATGACATCAGACTGTGAAATCAACTATCCTGAGCCACTTTTCTGAAGAAAATCTTGAAACTATGTGGATTTCACAAAATCCACTTTTGGCCTCCTCTCTGCCTGAAACGCACTTAAGAGCATAAAAATTTGAAAATGCCAGTAAAGTGCTGAAAGTTGCAGATATTCATGAAAATGACATCAGACTGTGAAATCAACTATCCTGAGCCACTTTTCTGAAGAAAATCTTTGAAACTATGTGGATTTCACAAATCCACTTTTGGCCTCCTCTCTGCCTGAAACGCACTTTAAGAGCATAAAAAATTGAAAATGCCAGTAAAGTGCTGAAAGTTGCAGATATTCATGAAAATGACATCAGACTGTGAAATCAACTATCCTGAGCCACTTTTCTGAAGAAAATCTTTGAAACTATGTGGATTTCACAAAATCCACTTTTGGCCTCCTCTCTGCCTGAAACGCACTTTAAGAGCATAAAAAATTGAAAATGCCAGTAAAGTGCTGAAAGTTGCAGATATTCATGAAAATGACATCAGACTGTGAAATCAACTATCCTGAGCCACTTTTCTGAAGAAAATCTTTGAAACTATGTTTACTTTCACAAAATCCACTTTTGGCCCTCCTCTCTGCCTGAAACGCACTTTAAGAGCATAAAAAATTGAAAATGCCAGTAAAGTGCTGAAAGTTGCAGATATTCATGAAAATGACATCAGACTGTGAAATCAACTATCCTGAGCCACTTTTCTGAAGAAAATCTTTGAAACTATGTGGATTTCACAAAATCCACTTTTGGCCTCCTCTCTGCCTGAAACGCACTTTAAGAGCATAAAAAATTGAAAATGCCAGTAAAGTGCTGAAAGTTGCAGATATTCATGAAAATGACATCAGACTGTGAAATCAACTATCCTGAGCCACTTTTCTGAAGAAAATCTTTGAAACTATGTTGACTTTCACAAAATCCACTTTTGGCCTCCTCTCTGCCTGAAACGCACTTTAAGAGCATAAAAAATTGAAAAATGCCAGTAAAGTGCTGAAAGTTGCAGATATTCATGAAAATGACATCAGACTGTGAAATCAACTATCCTGAGCCACTTTTCTGAAGAAAATCTTTGAAACTATGTGGACTTTCACAAAATCCACTTTTGGCCTCCTCTCTGCCTGAAACGCACTTTAAGAGCATAAAAAATTGAAAATGCCAGTAAAGTGCTGAAAGTTGCAGATATTCATGAAAATGACATCAGACTGTGAAATCAACTATCCTGAGCCACTTTTCTGAAGAAAATCTTTGAAACTATGTGGATTTCACAAAATCCACTTTTGGCCTCCTCTCTGCCTGAAACGCACTTTAAGAGCATAAAAAATTGAAAATGCCAGTAAAGTGCTGAAAGTTGCAGATATTCATGAAAATGACATCAGACTGTGAAATCAACTATCCTGAGCCACTTTTCTGAAGAAAATCTTTGAAACTATGTGGATTTCACAAAATCCACTTTTGGCCTCCTCTCTGCCTGAAACGCACTTTAAGAGCATAAAAAATTTGAAAATGCCAGTAAAGTGCTGAAAGTTGCAGATATTCATGAAAATGACATCAGACTGTGAAATCAACTATCCTGAGCCACTTTTCTGAAGAAAATCTTTGAAACTATGTGGATTTCACAAAATCCACTTTTGGCCTCCTCTCTGCCTGAAACGCACTTTAAGAGCATAAAAAATTGAAAATGCCAGTAAAGTGCTGAAAGTTGCAGATATTCATGAAAATGACATCAGACTGTGAAATCAACTATCCTGAGCCACTTTTCTGAAGAAAATCTTTGAAACTATGTGGATTTCACAAAATCCACTTTTGGCCTCCTCTCTGCCTGAAACGCACTTTAAGAGCATAAAAAATTGAAAATGCCAGTAAAGTGCTGAAAGTTGCAGATATTCATGAAAATGACATCAGACTGTGAAATCAACTATCCTGAGCCACTTTTCTGAAGAAAATCTTTGAAACTATGTTGATTTCACAAAATCCACTTTTGGCCTCCTCTCTGCCTGAAACGCACTTTAAGAGCATAAAAAATTGAAAATGCCAGTAAAGTGCTGAAAGTTGCAGATATTCATGAAAATGACATCAGACTGTGAAATCAACTATCCTGAGCCACTTTTCTGAAGAAAATCTTTGAAACTATGTTGACTTTCACAAAATCCACTTTTGGCCTCCTCTCTGCCTGAAACGCACTTTAAGAGCATAAAAAATTGAAAATGCCAGTAAAGTGCTGAAAGTTGCAGATATTCATGAAAATGACATCAGACTGTGAAATCAACTATCCTGAGCCACTTTTCTGAAGAAAATCTTTGAAACTATGTGGATTTCACAAAATCCACTTTTGGCCTCCTCTCTGCCTGAAACGCACTTTAAGAGCATAAAAAAATTGAAAATGCCAGTAAAGTGCTGAAAGTTGCAGATATTCATGAAAATGACATCAGACTGTGAAATCAACTATCCTGAGCCACTTTTCTGAAGAAAATCTTTGAAACTATGTGGATTTCACAAAATCCACTTTTGGCCTCCTCTCTGCCTGAAACGCACTTTAAGAGCATAAAAAATTTGAAAATGCCAGTAAAGTGCTGAAAGTTGCAGATATTCATGAAAATGACATCAGACTGTGAAATCAACTATCCTGAGCCACTTTTCTGAAGAAAATCTTTGAAACTATGTTGACTTTCACAAAATCCACTTTTGGCCTCCTCTCTGCCTGAAACGCACTTTAAGAGCATAAAAAATTGAAAATGCCAGTAAAGTGCTGAAAGTTGCAGATATTCATGAAAATGACATCAGACTGTGAAATCAACTATCCTGAGCCACTTTTCTGAAGAAAATCTTTGAAACTATGTGGACTTTCACAAAATCCACTTTTGGCCTCCTCTCTGCCTGAAACGCACTTTAAGAGCATAAAAAATTGAAAATGCCAGTAAAGTGCTGAAAGTTGCAGATATTCATGAAAATGACATCAGACTGTGAAATCAACTATCCTGAGCCACTTTTCTGAAGAAAATCTTTGAAACTATGTGTACTTTCACAAAATCCACTTTGGCCTCCTCTCTGCCTGAAACGCACTTTAAGAGCATAAAAAATTGAAAATGCCAGTAAAGTGCTGAAAGTTGCAGATATTCATGAAAATGACATCAGACTGTGAAATCAACTATCCTGAGCCACTTTTCTGAAGAAAATCTTTGAAACTATGTTGACTTTCACAAAATCCACTTTTGGCCTCCTCTCTGCCTGAAACGCACTTTAAGAGCATAAAAATTGAAAATGCCAGTAAAGTGCTGAAAGTTGCAGATATTCATGAAAATGACATCAGACTGTGAAATCAACTATCCTGAGCCACTTTTCTGAAGAAAATCTTTGAAACTATGTGGATTTCACAAAATCCACTTTTGGCCTCCTCTCTGCCTGAAACGCACTTTAAGAGCATAAAAAATTGAAAATGCCAGTAAAGTGCTGAAAGTTGCAGATATTCATGAAAATGACATCAGACTGTGAAATCAACTATCCTGAGCCACTTTTCTGAAGAAAATCTTTGAAACTATGTGGATTTCACAAAATCCACTTTTGGCCTCCTCTCTGCCTGAAACGCACTTTAAGAGCATAAAAATTGAAAATGCCAGTAAAGTGCTGAAAGTTGCAGATATTCATGAAAATGACATCAGACTGTGAAATCAACTATCCTGAGCCACTTTTCTGAAGAAAATCTTTGAAACTATGTTGATTTCACAAAATCCACTTTTGGCCTCCTCTCTGCCTGAAACGCACTTTAAGAGCATAAAAAATTTGAAAATGCCAGTAAAGTGCTGAAAGTTGCAGATATTCATGAAAATGACATCAGACTGTGAAATCAACTATCCTGAGCCACTTTTCTGAAGAAAATCTTTGAAACTATGTGGATTTCACAAAATCCACTTTTGGCCTCCTCTCTGCCTGAAACGCACTTTAAGAGCATAAAAAATTGAAAATGCCAGTAAAGTGCTGAAAGTTGCAGATATTCATGAAAATGACATCAGACTGTGAAATCAACTATCCTGAGCCACTTTTCTGAAGAAAATCTTTGAAACTATGTGGATTTCACAAAATCCACTTTTGGCCTCCTCTCTGCCTGAAACGCACTTTAAGAGCATAAAAATTGAAAATGCCAGTAAAGTGCTGAAAGTTGCAGATATTCATGAAAATGACATCAGACTGTGAAATCAACTATCCTGAGCCACTTTTCTGAAGAAAATCTTTGAAACTATGTGGATTTCACAAAATCCACTTTTGGCCTCCTCTCTGCCTGAAACGCACTTTAAGAGCATAAAAAATTGAAAATGCCAGTAAAGTGCTGAAAGTTGCAGATATTCATGAAAATGACATCAGACTGTGAAATCAACTATCCTGAGCCACTTTTCTGAAGAAAATCTTTGAAACTATGTGTACTTTCACAAAATCCACTTTTGGCCTCCTCTCTGCCTGAAACGCACTTTAAGAGCATAAAAAATTGAAAATGCCAGTAAAGTGCTGAAAGTTGCAGATATTCATGAAAATGACATCAGACTGTGAAATCAACTATCCTGAGCCACTTTTCTGAAGAAAATCTTTGAAACTATGTGGATTTCACAAAATCCACTTTTGGCCTCCTCTCTGCCTGAAACGCACTTTAAGAGCATAAAAATTGAAAATGCCAGTAAAGTGCTGAAAGTTGCAGATATTCATGAAAATGACATCAGACTGTGAAATCAACTATCCTGAGCCACTTTTCTGAAGAAAATCTTTGAAACTATGTTGACTTTCACAAAATCCACTTTTGGCCTCCTCTCTGCCTGAAACGCACTTTAAGAGCATAAAAAATTGAAAATGCCAGTAAAGTGCTGAAAGTTGCAGATATTCATGAAAATGACATCAGACTGTGAAATCAACTATCCTGAGCCACTTTTCTGAAGAAAATCTTTGAAACTATGTTTATTTCACAAAATCCACTTTTGGCCTCCTCTCTGCCTGAAACGCACTTTAAGAGCATAAAAAATTGAAAATGCCAGTAAAGTGCTGAAAGTTGCAGATATTCATGAAAATGACATCAGACTGTGAAATCAACTATCCTGAGCCACTTTTCTGAAGAAAATCTTTGAAACTATGTGGATTTCACAAAATCCACTTTTGGCCTCCTCTCTGCCTGAAACGCACTTTAAGAGCATAAAAAATTTGAAAATGCCAGTAAAGTGCTGAAAGTTGCAGATATTCATGAAAATGACATCAGACTGTGAAATCAACTATCCTGAGCCACTTTTCTGAAGAAAATCTTTGAAACTATGTGGACTTTCACAAAATCCACTTTTGGCCTCCTCTCTGCCTGAAACGCACTTTAAGAGCATAAAAATTGAAAATGCCAGTAAAGTGCTGAAAGTTGCAGATATTCATGAAAATGACATCAGACTGTGAAATCAACTATCCTGAGCCACTTTTCTGAAGAAAATCTTTGAAACTATGTGGATTTCACAAAATCCACTTTTGGCCTCCTCTCTGCCTGAAACGCACTTTAAGAGCATAAAAAATTGAAAATGCCAGTAAAGTGCTGAAAGTTGCAGATATTCATGAAAATGACATCAGACTGTGAAATCAACTATCCTGAGCCACTTTTCTGAAGAAAATCTTTGAAACTATGTGGACTTTCACAAAATCCACTTTTGGCCTCCTCTCTGCCTGAAACGCACTTTAAGAGCATAACAAATTGAAAATGCCAGTAAAGTGCTGAAAGTTGCAGATATTCATGAAAATGACATCAGACTGTGAAATCAACTATCCTGAGCCACTTTTCTGAAGAAAATCTTTGAAACTATGTGGATTTCACAAAATCCACTTTTGGCCTCCTCTCTGCCTGAAACGTCGTGTTGTGTTTGTTTGTCCTACAGCGCCTCCACTTGGAGGAGAGGAGTAATGAGCATCAATCACAGCAGTCAGTACAGCACCACAGATACAGCGGGGCTTTCTTTATGGCAGTCAATCAACGTGATGGAGAGGTGAACAGTCACAAACAAACCCTTTCTCTTTGTTTTTCTGTTCAAATAACGAAAATCTGTCCATTATAATTCTTCAAGGTATAAAAATCTGGATCTGAACGCAGGCTGATGTGATGTGAAATGCAACAACAGCCCTGTAACAGATGTCCAGTTGTTTCTTGTGTGTTGACTTAATGGTGTTTTTGAACATTTCAGTGAATTCACATTTCAGTGAATTATGAATTTCAGTGTTTCTTGTCTGTGCGTAATAATCGTCTCATCTGTGTAATGACACGACTGGAGTCACTATACTGTAGCACGTGTGGTAAAATAACACACGTAAAAGTGTTGTCTCTGGTGCAAATATTGAACTATTTTTTATTTAAGCAGCAACATTAGTCAACAGGATATAACATATATATGTTTTAATCCACAGCAAATAGAGTATTTTTGGGTATAATCGAATTGTCCCGACAGGACTCATCCTGAGGACGGCTGCTGTCTTCCAGATGTTTTTACGGTGCGGTCACGACCGTTAGATCCTCACTGATCATGTTGTCCTCTAAGGAGATTTGAATAGGCCTCATCAATGAAGTTTACGAGGCTGTGCCACGTGCGTAAAATGCGCACAGCTTCTTTTTCAATGGGGAGACACATCAATCCTGCTGCTGTGTGATGACTACAAGTTTATAATAAACTAAAAGGAAAGGATACTAAATACAAACAAATGGCGTGAAGAAACACAGTGAGAGAGCCATAACATGTTGGAAAATCTAAAATAATTAATATGAAATTAATAGTTTGTAATAGCAGAAAGCAGTGGTGGGTCGTCAGGGCCTGTAAGGCCTTCTCTGCTGGCCTAAACAGAATCACAAAGCTATATCTATTTTATAATTTTTCTTAATCTACATGTACTATAATTTATAAAAATATTTTTCCCATTATCTTATTTTCTCATTGCACAGCTACTGTCTTCCTCAGTTCCTGCTTCCAGTGCAGCTTGTTTTAAGTAGAGCTTTTATCCAATCAGATTTCACCTCTGTGAAGAGAGGCCCCAGGCCTGCAGACTCTCAAGTGCATCCATGTGCAGTTTAAGTGAATGGGGACGATATTGTTGATTGTCATATTCTTCAACCAATCAGATGTTTAGTTTGACATGTTGGCCGTATTCTTTGACGCATCAGAGCCTGCTAGCCGGCCTATAATGACGTCAGCATTACGTGCAGCTCAGTGTCCATGTACAGCTCTGCCGCGAGGTGCAGAGTGTGCTGTGATTGTCCACTGTCACTCACACTGTGAAGTGTAACGAACGTTGGTTTAATAAATGATTCAAATGAGAAACTAACGCAATGTTCTTTTATTTTACAACTGAGCCATTGTGCAGTCTGATACAAGTGAACAAACTCAATGTTACATTTGATTTAAAAAAAAAAAAACATACATAGAACCAATCAATGTGTCACATAACTAATTACAAAGCAAAATGTATGTATGTTCTACTATGATTATTACAAATTTAACATCAAGTGCTAACTTCGTACAGTGTTTGACACACACACACAGCGTTATTCACATATTGCTGATGTGGTCTGCCATTGTGTCAGTGGAACTCCACCCTTTCACCAGTAGAACACAGAATGGACGAAGCGTCTTCAGCGCAGCGTTCCACATGTCGGGGTCTCGGTCCCCTGGGTTTACCCTGAGGTCAAGGTTCAGCCGGTGCGGTGGACGATATGTCCTCAACCTCTTAGCGAACTCCAGCAGCTCAGCCGGCTGAATGAAGTTGGAGCTGTTCAGGACAAAAAGGCAGCGAGTTGACATAAAGATGTAAAGTTGTGAGCTACTAATATCATGATAAAAAACTAAACAATCTGTTACAAGTCCCAACAAAGTCCTCAATTCAAAGTCTGAATTAAATAAAGGTATGTAAAAATATATATATAAAATGATATGTATAATTAAGTAAATGTACTTAAAATATACAAGTAAAATACAGTCAAATGGGCTCTGTAGTTGTTTCATTAATATATATATAATAATATCAGACTATTGATGCAATAAACTGTAAAATGCATTTGTAATGAGCTAATTTTATTCATTATTATTTACTGTTAGGTGGTTTAATTAACTGTATAACAATGTATTGTATTTCATAAAATAACTAAAATTGTGTAGCTTTGCAAGAAGTACAGTACTAGAGTAAGTGTACTTCGTTACGTTCCACAACTGAGAGATACAGTATACACACGTGGACAAAATTGTTGGTACCCTTCTACAAGACTTCTGCACCTGTCAACAGGTACCGTATTTTGGCTCACTCCTCGTGAGCAAACTGCTTCAGCTGTCTCAGGTTTCACAGTAGGGACAGTGTTCTTTTTTTGTATGCTTCATTTTTGCGTCTGTGAATAGAGCTGATGCGACTTGCCAAAAAGCTCCAGTTTTGTCTCATCTGACCAAAGGACATTCTCACAGAAGCTTTGTGGCGTGTCAATATGCATTTTGGCAAATTCCAGTTTCAAAACTGGAGCTTTTGGGCAACTCACATCAGCTCTATTTTCACAGACACAGACCTGATCTAAACCCTATTGAACATCTGTGAAACATCTGCTGAAACATGTAGTCTGGAGAAGGCACCCTTCAAACCTGTGACAGCTGGAGCAGTTTGCTCACGAGGAGTGAGCCAATATACCTGTTGACAAGTGGAGAAGTCTCATTGAGAGTGACAGAAATGGCTTGATTGCAGTGATTGCCTCAAAAGGTTGTGCAACAAAATATTTTGTTAAGGGTACCATCATTTTTGTCCAGGCCATTTTCATTATTATTATTATATTTTTTTTAATGATTCTGTTGAACCACAATTCAAAAGCAATGTCTGATTTTCATTTGTTCATTTTTATTTATTATTACTTTGGTCAGTTTCAAGTTATTTCAATGACCATTGTGGGTTTTTCTTTCTTTAACGGAAGGGTACCAACAATTTTGTCCACGTGTGTATATCTATATAGCTATATCTATACAGATATATCTATCATATTTTTTTCTCTTTCTCTCCATGCTTCATACAATATTTTCTATTGTTTATTGAGCATCATTCTAGAAAATGAAATCCACAATGATAAACATATTACAAGGTAATCATGCAATCATTATTTGAAATGCAATGCTTTTTTTGGTATATGGTGTAATGTAGACTTTAGAGGCACAGTAACAGTGAATACAATATACACATGCTAACTTCTTTAGTCCCAACAACATGTAGAGTCAAAGTTTGAGGAGCCCACATGCTTTTGACTTTCTCAGCTGACTTAACTTGCTACGGCTGAAAAGAGAAAATCTATATGACCCAGTGGTTCAGCTGATGAACCACTGGGTCATATAGATTTTGAAGTGATAGTGATAGAAGTGATGTTTTGTTTATACCTCTCAGATAGAGCTAAAGGCGTTTATGCTCAATGCACATTTCGTCGGAGGGATTGTAATAACTGTAAACTTATCTCATATTTATGCACTACTTTATAGCCTAATGCTGCGTTCACACCAAACGCGTCGCGCGAGTAGATTACATACAAAGTCTATGCACAGACGCGATGAGACTGTCGCGGCGCGAATCTGCGATGGACTCGAATCCGTGTCAAATGCCAAATCGCCCCGACGCGCGAGTTGAAATTTTTCAACTTCTGCGAAATATTCGCGTTACGCCCCGGCGCGATAGCCTATCAGCATTGAGTTGCTCCCCCTGTTATCACTGACGTCCTGCCGTTGTTGAATCAGGAAATAAATACTGTAGCCGTCTGTGTTCACTCTACGATACCTCATATCAATAGAGACCGGACCAAACTATGTGTATAAATGTGTGTGTGTACAGCTGTAGTAAACAGCTACTTGTGTGGCTTGCTAGACACAGTGAATACAGCTCGATAAAATCCATGGAGCTCCTCTGGACAATATTATGAACCCAGACATGACGGCGTTTAGTTTCCCGGGATATCTGTGACTTCCACAACACATACTAAGCAGAAAGAGGTTATTTTTTCCATGGTTAATGGCAGACAGTTGAACGGCTTTCAGGGCGATAAGCCCCGCCCCCTCTCCGGCGCGTCCAGCGTGATTCGCGCGAACGAACACTTGGTCCCTGGTGTTTTGACCGGCGGCGCGATGGACGCGAATATGCGGCGCGATGAATTCGCGACGCGTTTGGTGTGAACGCAGCATTAGACCTGTAATATATGACCTGTAAAGAAACAAGTCATATATTAAATGCATTAAAAAGAAATGAAGGTTGAATATTCTGTAAACAGTTTGATTTTCTCCCCGTTTTTTTGGGGGGCCTTTCCCGTTCCGATGTGAGGGTTCCGGGACAAGAGGATGTAGCATGTGTACAGATTGTAAAGCCCTTTGAGGCAAATTTGTAATTTGTGATTTTGGGCGATACAAAAATAAATAGAATTTAAATGAAGTGAATTTAGCTGCAAAATATTTAGTCAAACGAAGATTTGTAAAGCATCTAAAACCTAATTTATAGTACTTTTATCAGTGAACTATTTGGAACAGTCACGTCTGTAAAGCTCTAAGCAAGCACCAAGTTACAAAAAATGTAGAGGTGCACGAGCGAGCGCCGCGGCACACAGGCAATGGTTACGTCATGTTCTGGCGCCGGCTTCACCACGTCGACCTTAAACTAAGCTGAAGCCCGAGGCAGCGCTCACCTGATGTCGAGTCGTTTCACTGAGCTCGGCGAGGGTCCTGAAAACAGCTCCGCCAGCACACACACGTTCTTGGCTGTTGACACAGACAGTTACCATATATTATGTGAATATTTAATTGCCTTCATGATTTAGAGATGCACCAATAGCACATGTATGGGTCACCTGTCTGTTGAGACTGAAAACTAAAAATATGAATTGATCTTTTGGAAGGGGCCACAAGCTGTGAACACAACACAAACCTAGTATCACCATTCAAGTTCAAAGCGCACAAAATGTACACATAACATTCAGAAACCGTTTAACTAATGTAAGTAATCAGCTATGGAAGTTTCATGGTGATATCTATTAGTTATAATGAGAATGAAAACTGTATTCACCTGTTGTGTCTCCACTGAAGAGAAAAGAAAACTTTAACTGAACTCTCTCCACTCTCAATCACTACACAGCTGTGTTTAGAAGTCTCAAGGATTTCATGTGAATGGAGGATTATCATTGTAACGATGTCATGTCACAATATTGTCTATAATAGAAACGGCAGCTGACCTGGTTACTCCACTGAATGTTACAGTTTCTCAACATCTGCAATCGGGATGAAAAGTTCTGAATAGGATTCAAAGAGTTTATTACGAAGGCTCCTTTTCTGATTAGACTCATTCGTTCTGATGCAACCGTTTGCCATGGGGCCTCTTCTCAGATTTTACAACTGACAACTTCTCAGATTTTACAACTGACAACCTTCTATTTACCTCAATCGGATCCACAGTTCATTCACTTTAACGGACTCCTTGTGGAAGCTAATGGGGATCCTTTTCAAAAATATGACATGTTTTGATAACAAATGGTGAAGCTAGAGACTACAGAGTGCACAGAATGAGGACTGTGGATTTAGACCCCTATCTTTAAACAGATGGGTGGTGACTAGTGGTGTCACGGATCACGGATCGATCCGTGACCCGTTCGGCTCAGCCCTCACGGTTCGGATCAGCCCTCACGGTTCGGATCAGCCCTCACGGTTCGGATCAGCCCTCACGGTTCGGATCAGCCCTCACGGTTCGGATCAGCCCTCACGGTTCGGATCACTCGTGAACCGCGGATCAATCGAGTATTTTTTTTTTCTTTCTTTTTTACAGTGTAATCATCATAGTGTGTAATAAAGTTCTCCTGCTGCTGTTACTTTTCAAGTAACAAGTCCCCGAATATCAATGCAGAGTGTCAATGAAAAGATATGAAGCAGTAGTGTGTTCACGTCAACGGAGCAGGTTAGAAGCATTTAACGGTGGCGAGTTAAATGGCGAGCGGAGGAACGTAAGAAGCCGCGGCGTCATTTAAGTCGCAAGTTTGGGAACATTTTGTCTTTCCTGTAACGTATAATGACGGATGAGGGTGGTGGACGAAACCGTTACGGTATGTCGGCGTTATTTAAAGAGAAAGACACACGACAACGGGAATACATCGGCATGTCCACACATATGAAGAGCCACCATCCCGTCTGTCAGCGACGGGGGACACTCCGTTGTAGAAAACAAAGAATTTCTAAATCTGGTTAAAATGCTTGAGCCACGCTACGAAATCCACTCACGCACCCACTTCAGTGTGAAGCTGTTCCAGGCCTCTATGAGAAGGAAAAGACTGTAGAGACTGCTTTCACCACGGCGGAGTGATTCTTAGTCCGGTGCTG
The DNA here is from genome assembly GCA_024529925.1 of Ophthalmolycus amberensis. Lineage (NCBI taxonomy): Eukaryota > Metazoa > Chordata > Actinopteri > Perciformes > Zoarcidae > Ophthalmolycus > Ophthalmolycus amberensis. Next base: position 13,569 of record JAFEUB010000220.1, on the reverse strand, counting down.
TAGACACGCCCCCTCTGTGAGAGTCACACAGACACACACCTGGTTCAGGTGCTGACAGATATCAGAGTGAAGCTAGATTGGCCCAATAATATTCCAGTCACCACAGAAAGGTCTACCCTCTCCCCAGACAATGGAGATATTCTCATCTTTTTGAAAATAATGTCACAGTAATGGTAAACATTATTGTGTATTTGAATGGCATAACCTGACAGGAAGTAAACATAGACCCAAGTTGTTGATGAGCAGTTCAGTTCAGTGTAAACAGTGGAAGCTAGCTCACTGGCTGTTTCTTTTTCAATATTGATGAAAGGACGAGGATATCAACATACCCCATGTTGCACTTAAACTTAACAGAATTCTTGAATGTATTATTTTTATTTATTTATTTAATTTCGTTTCAAATTGGACATCTTCAATATTTTTGTTTTCATGTAAGACTATGAACCAAAGTTCTTTGCTTTAAGTGTTCTTGAAGTCCTTTAATTAACAAATGGAAAGCAAAGTTATATTTGTCTCCTCCCCTTTTCTTTGTTGATCCGAACCGTGACTCCTGAACCGTGATCCGAACCGAACCGTGAGGTTTGTGATCCGTTACACCCCTAGTGGTGACTAACAGTTTTATTAAGATATCCCTGAAAAAATTCCACATAAATTCCATAATCTACAGGATAAGGATCTTGACATAATTCAACCTTTTTCATCTGACGATCATCAATTACAAACTCAGGACCATAATCAATGACAAACATAAGAAACAGGTTTGCTATCACCATCTTAATACAAAAAGCCTACATTCTATTTTGTACACAGCTTTAGAAAAGGTACTCAAAAGGCACTTTCATGGCACGTTACTGTCCTTTCATGGACAGTAACAGCAGCAGTAAAAGCATCTCAGTATTGGCACTGATGATCCCAGAGTTGAATCCCGTCAGTGGAGAGACGTGAAGGACTTACCCAGCCGGTTCTGAGCCAAGCTGAGTGTGTGGAGGGAGGGCACCGCCTTCAGAGCGGCCATCAGCCGCTGCAAACTCTCCTCCTTGTTGCTCCAGCACTCAACGAGGCGGCAGTCATTAAACAGCAGCTCTGAGAGTGGGAGAGGAAAATGGCAGATGGTTAAACATCGAGATGCTGAGACCATGGCTGCCATGCGTTTTACTACATTTTTTCTCTTGATTTGTTGTCTTTTTGTCATTATTGCTAGAGCACTTCTGGCATATGAGAGAAGAATCTGGGGAGCGACTGTGGCTAAGTGGGAAGCAGGGTCTTCAATCAGAGGATCAGCGGTTCGATCCCCGGCTCCGCCTCCGCTAGTTGCATGTCGATGTGTCCTTGAGCAAGGCACTTAACTCCAAAATTGCTCCTTTAGCTGTGTAGATAGAATCTGAATTGTAAGTTGCTTTGGATGAAAGCGTCTGCTAAATGACTGTAATGTAATGTGGGGAGGATGCGTAGGAATTGGATTCATTTGTGTGGAGCGGACCTTGAGATCACCGCCGAACCTGCCAAACCAAACGCCACTGACCGCCCTATGGAGGAGAGGGAGGATGGAAGCTGAGCTAACCCAGCTAGGACCTAAGGCAGGGGTCGGCAACCCGCGGCTCTGTTGCGGCTCCCTGAATCTTTGTGCAAAAAAAATAAATAAAAAAGAATTCATTTATTTTTATGTTTTTTGTCAGTGGACAATCTTTCAAAGGGAACACCTCATATCTTGGAGTTTGAGGTGATACTGTGTCACAGAAAATAAAAAACGTTTTAATATTTAGTCAACTAAAATGTGCGTCACATCCTATTACGTCGCCGTCAAGCGCCTTCCCCTGCAGGTGGCTCGTCGTGATTGCAGACTCGGTAAGGTTATCAATGGATAAATCCAAAAAAAGAAAACTCCTGGAAGAAAGTAGAGAATTTAATTCTGCGCGGACGTATTTATTTGCGTTCACTGCCAACAACGCTGGCCTACCTGTATGCTTAATATGTGGCGAGAAATTTGCAAACAACAAAAAATCGAATGTTGAAAGACACTTTCAGACCAAACACACGTAGCATTTGCTGAAAAATATCAAGCTGGAGATGCGCTAAATATCGCTCCCGCCTCACAGATGACAGCCTGCCGTCCTGTTTGAAGCTCAAAGTCACATCTTACAGCCCTGACATAGAGAAACTCTGCAGCGATGTTCAGAAACAAAAGTCACATTAAACAGGTGAGAACACTATCATTTAATAGGCTATTATCTTGGAGAAAAATATTTATTTTAGATCCTGAACTGATGTAGTTGTGTTTTTATGTTCAGACGCGACGGTTGATGGCTGTACGTGTCTGAGGAAAGAAGAGGATGACATCGCACTGAAATGGACTTTAGTCTTACTTAAATACAAACTGCCTATTTTTTATCTTCACTCATTTTAAGATATTAGGCTGCAGCTATATGTTATATTTATTTCAAAGTAAGCTACTTTTTATTTCATATTTTTTCCACAAACATGGGGAGAGGACCCAAATAGACTTGACTTGTGTTTGATTCACTTCTGCAGCTATATGTTATATTTATTTCAAAGTTGTTTTATTTATTTTCCACAAACATGAGGACCCAAATAGACTTGAATTGTTCCGTGTTTGATTCACTTCTGCAGCTATATGTTATATTTATTTCCAAGTTATTTCCCACAACTATGGGGAGGACTCAAGGCCTGCATAGTTCTGTGTTTAGTTCTGTGACCTCAATGTAGGCCTACACATGCCAGTGTATTTTTTTTCTCCTCTTCATGAAAGTTAAAATAGCAATAAAATGTCAATAATTGTCTTTATTCTTGTTCTATTATTTCATAAATACAACAAACTATAGTTTTTGTATATATAATATAACTATATATAAAACGTATATAAGCTGTGATATCGAATAGGTTTTGCGGCTCCAGACACATTTTATTTGGTGGAAAATAGAGCAAAATGGCTCTTTGGACAGTAAAGGTTGCTGACCCCTGACCTAAGGCCTTAGGTCCTGCAGCCAGTCTGGTCCTGGCTAATGTCTAGTCGGAGGAAGGTTCAGGCTAACCAGCTTCGTGGTGGCATCCCGGATCAAGCTGTACTTGACGGCTGGGCCGCACGACAGAGCGCAGGACTTAGCATTAGCCAAACTTCTGCATAACGCAGCTTTAGAAAGAGAACTTAACATTAACATCTTATTTTTAACCTTGGGCTCCAGGTCATATCATGAACTGAAGTAGATATGTAAAGCCTCTGCTAAAACTGCATTCACTTATGAACAGGTTTAAAGCCCCTATGTGTAGGATTTAGACATTATGGACTGTGTTACCAAAGAAAGGTATTCTAAGGGATCCACGCCATGCGGTGAACAGCCGAGTCAGTCAAGCTGCGTTGGCAGAGTACAAGTGTTTCTCCACCAAACAGCCAGTGGTGGAAAGTAACTAAGTACATTTACTTTAGCACATTTTATGCTACTTCTTACCTCTACTACATCTCAGTGGATTGTATCATGCTTTTCAAAAGTGTCTGACAGCTTTCGTTACTTTGCAGATTCTGACGATGACAACTAAATATAAATCAACTAATACATTTTGATGTATTATTATAGATTTAACCACCCAGCAATATATAAAGTAACTAATGTGAGCTCCATCTTCACCAGCTGCAACATTAAAGTGATGACTACTTTAATGCATTAATAGTTATAATCCAATATACTATTCTGCATACTTTTGGTACTTTAAGTATATTTTAAGAACACTTTTGTACTTTTTTGTAGCCGTTACTATGAAATTGAATAACAGAATATATGTTGTGTCAGACCTGTTTTCATTGACGATCAGCACCACCTACAAAGCTCCGCTAAATCAATGATAAACACATCGCATTTTCTACAACTCCTTCACATTAAAAGCCTCTCAATGCTTTGATAGGGCTTAAATTGATCCGTAAAAAGTAAAGTAAGGCTGATGTGTGACAGTACAAACTGGAGCACAGGAGTGACGCTAAACTCCAATCCAGAAATTCAGTTAGAAGCTTAAAAACAGGACATCGCGGCTCGACGTGGACCGGCTAAAGCTGACTTGACTTCCCATGTATCTGATGTTCTCCTGCAGTCACGAGTCGTTCTCCTTTTCTTACCTTCCAACTTGCAGTCTCTCAGTAGATTTAGGATCTCGGGGAGACAATCGGACAGCTTAAGGTCCTCCAAGTTGAGACTCCTCAAGAGGGGATTTGACTCTAAAAGTTTAGAGATTAAATTTGGTTAAGAGTTAGACAGATAAATGGACCAGGCTGATATTAGGGCAGGGCAGGCATTATATTACCAGTAGCTTATTGTACAGATATTTGTACCTGTGTTTCTGCCGACTGATTAGTAACAAGAAACTGCAGCACAGAAAAGCTTAGTAGAGACAACTGACAAGTTAAACTGCAAAAGCCCCGCTATCTTAGTCACAAAAACTAAATCTATACCAAATCGGGGGATATATGGTTTGAAGATGATCAGTAACGGCCTAGAATTTTTATTCACATCGGTTCAGTAGTTCTTAAAGGGTAATGCTGGTGTTACTCTATATTTCTTATAAGCAACAAATCCAGTAAAAAAAAAACGCAGTGTGATAGTGTATCTCAATACCTTCTGATATACACAAACTTTACTCAAACAGGAGAACTGTTGGGGACTATTTTCAGCAGTGGCTTCATCCACATTTGGTTTGGTTTGTGGCAGCAGGTCGGTGTATGAGTTAAAAATAAACTAGTATGTGTTGATGGTAATAAAGGAACAAGTCACCCTGAGTGACTGATAGATGTGTTTTTAATAGTTTGTGCACATCGATGGAGCTCTGTGGCAGAGGAAGAAGATAAATCAGATTCTGATACACACAAGATTTGAAAAATATAGAATATCACCAGACTTATGCTGTCAAGATGTCAATTCTAAACATTTGATATACCCACTGGGAATCCTCTGTACACATGAGTGGAAATCTCACCGATGCCCCGGTGATTTGTGTACACGGTTAATTTTTTTAGAAGGCCTGTAAACTCGCCCTGTGGTGAACCTCGTACAGTGACATACGTACATACAAACAAACCTGAGAGAGTGGTGAAGAGTCGGCTCAGAGAGGAGCCGGTTGGTAATCTCATCCCGGCTAGGTGAAGAGAGGTGAAATGTGGACAGCGTCTCAGCACGGATGTGACAAAGCTCAGATCTGTCTGGAGCTCCGCCACTTTGATGTCCAGCTTCTCCAGGGGCAGCAGCTCAGCTGAGGGGTAAGGAGGTGGATAATTATACCCTACACTGCTGTAGTATTAGCAGTATTTGTATTTAAAACTATGTGCCATTCTGCTCTATCGATCCATTTTGAACAAACTCTAAAAAGGAGCAGTTTAGGTCTACATTAACATGACATTATTTAGATGTCGCTTTTATCCAAATACAATAAGAGAATTCAACCTCCTGTTCTCGAATGTAGGACACTCAACAGATACTCGCAAACGGCTACCAAGAAAACCTCAACGCCCACCTTTCAAAAATATTGCTTCCAGCAAACCCTGCGACGTTCCCTGAATGCACCTCCATTTGAGAAATGCTTCAGAATTAGTAGCTTAAATCTGGACTGGTTCATCTCTTGTTTTTCCAAACGACATGACACTTTCAATCCTGCACACATGAAGTGTAACTTCCCTTTGAGTAGAAGCGTTTCACAGCACCTGACATGTCCGACTCCGCAGTCCTGGGACGATGCGGTAAGAGGCGCGGCCCCCACATCAAAGTCTGGATCTCCACGTGCAGGGACGTCAGGTTGGGGCTCGCGTCCAGCAGGACCTTCACAAGCCGGGTGCACGGCAGGACGCTGACGCTAAGATCGGCAAGAGAGCTGCGGGAGCTCTCCGACAGCTGCTTCAGGGCTCTGGCCAGCGACAACACATCCGAGTCCCTGAAGGTCACTGCACAAACGAGTTACAACTAATTATTCCTGCACCCCCACAACAAAAATGTGCCGTCTACCCTCGCTTTTAGTTTTGTCAACTGATTAAATGGTTTCAATTCAGCAATGCTGTCTACAGATCACATGGATTTAATTCACTCCCTTGAAATGTTACTGCAGTTTAAAGGGAGAGTATGTGGTAGTTATCGGATGTAGATTTCAGCATGCAGAAAATATTCCATCCAAGTACTATACATACAGTGGATATAAAAAGTCTCACACCCCTGTTAAAATGCCAGGTTTTTGTGAGAAATGAGACCAAGATAAATCATGTCAGAACCTTTTCCACCATTAATGTGACCTACAACGTGACCAATTCAATTGAAAAACAAACTGAAATCTTGTGGCTGTGTTCAGAATGAACCAATCACATTCAAACTCATGTTAAATAGTAGTCAGTACACACATGCCATCATTTAAAGTGACTGATTAATCACAAATAAAGTTCAGCTGTTCTAGTAGGGGTTTCCTGACATTTTCTTGGTTGCATCTTACAGCAAAAGCCATGGTCAGCAGAGAGCTTCCAAAGCATCAGAGGAATCTCATTGTTGAAAGGTATCAGTCAGGAGAAGGGTACAAAAGAGTTTCCAAGGCATTAGATATACCATGAAACACAGTGAAGACAGTCATCATCAAGTGGAGAAAATGTGGCACAACAGTGACATTACCAAGAACTGGAAGTCCCTCCAAAATTGATGAAAAGAAAACTGGTTAGGGAGGCTTCCAAGAGGCCTACAGCAACATTAAAGGATCTGCAGGAATTTCTGGCAAGTACTGGCATGTGTGGACATGTGACAACAATCTCCCGTATTCTTCATATGTTTGGGCTATGGGGTAGGGTGGCAAGACGGAAGAAGCCTTTTCTTACGAAGAAAAACATCCAAGCCAGGCTAAATTTTGCAAAAACATACATGAAGTCTCCCAAAAGCATGTGGGAAAATATGTTATGGTCTGATGAAACCAAGGTTGAACTTTTTGGCCATAATTCCAAAAGATATGTTTGGCGCAAAAACAACGCTGCACATCACCCAAAGAACACCATACCCACAGTGAAGCATGGTGGTGGCAGCATCATGCTTTGGGACTGTTTTTCTTCAGCTGGAACCGGGGCCTTAGTCAAGGTGGAGGGAATTATGAACAGTTCCAAATGCCAGTCAATTTTGGCACAAAACCTTCAGGCTTCCATTAGAAAGCTGAAGATGAATTTCACCTTTCAGCATGACAACGACCCAAAGCATACATCCAAATCAACAAAAGCATGGCTTCACCAGAAGAAGATTAAAGTTTTGGAATGGCCTAGCCAGAGCCGAGACCTGAATCCAATTGAACATCTGTCAGGTGATCTGAAGAGGGCTGTGCACAGGAGATACCCTCACAATCTGACAGATTTGGAGCGCTTCTGCAAAGAAGAGTGGGCAAATACTGCCAAGTCAAGAAGTGCCATGCTAATAGACTCCTACCGAAAATAACTGAGTGCTGTAATCAAATCAAAAGGTGCTTCAACAAAGTATTAGTTTAAGGGTGTGCATATTTATGCAACCAGGTTATTGTAAGTTTTTTATTTTTCAGTTTGTTTTTCAATTGTTCACATTATAGGTCACATTAATGGTGGAAAAAGTTCTGACATGATTTATCTTGGTCTCATTTCTCACAAAAACCTGGCATTTTAACAGGAGTGTGTAGACTTTTTATATCCACTGTATGTAGCCTAAATGTCAATGGAATATTCAGGACTTAGTTCAGTCTCCTACAGAGTATTTGAATTAGTGTTCAAAGTACTTATGAACACGCGAGGGGTTTTTCTCACACAACAGAGAGCAGCACATTCTCTGCAGCAAAATGTAAAGGAAATCTAAATTCTATTATCAAACATAAATAAAGTGCAATGGCAATACAAATTCTACATGGACAATGCTCAGTTGTATTGTTGAAAGGTTCAGTTTCACAGCCCATAGAGGTATCTGTCCATGGAGATAGTTGTAGTTTTGTTTGTCCAGGTTTTTGAGACACAGTTCTCTAAAGAATTCTGCCTCCACCCAAATACAATGGAGCTGAATGAGTTAGCTTAAGTTTGTGTCAACAAATTGTTTGTAAATGTATCAATGTCATGGGCACAACAGGTACATTGCCAGTCACTTGCATTGTATCGGACTGGAGGGAGAAATTTCAATTGGAATTTGGTCAAATTTATCTTAAAAACAACTGACTTTGGTTAGCGTCAGAGACTTCAGCCCACTATTAACAAGAAAATTACGCATATGTTTGTGAATATCAAAATATTTCTTGAACTGCTGGTGTGATTTAGTTAATATCGACAGGAAGTTGTGCAGCAATGCGCCAACAAAGGCAGCGAGGAAGAAGACTGCGATCTAGCTTTGCAAATGTGTTATGAGGAAGGAAAAGGTATTAATCACCTTTGTTGTCACCAGTGCTGGAGGAAATTCATAGACCTCAATGTGTCAATGCTGCTGATAGCGTGGAAGCACAGATACATGGTGCAAAGACCGGGACGCCCCCTGAACCCCCTCTCCCCTTGTAAATAAAATATATTCTTTCACTGTTAAATAATATGCTATACTTGTAAAGCTTATATTGCGGAGTTGTGAGGTCACTGTAAGTAGGTCAAAAACTCCGAACAGGGCATTCCGTCGCCTGCTCGCACGATAGAAACAGATACAGTGGCCCTGAAAGTAACGCTTGCTTAAACCACCAGATTAGGGCAGAAACTGCCATCTTAGAGTTAGGAAAAGAGCTCTCTTATCTATTCACACAGAGACTTCGAAATAGCTTAGAACTGCACCCTGTTTGACACCGTAAAGTGTTAACAACATCTCACACATACTGATGATCCAGAGAAGGCGGGATCCGGAAATGAGCCAGTGCGGGTGACGTTGCCCAGCGCTCCAACCGGCTGTCTGCCAGCTAAAAACAGACCCGCCTCCATCTTTGCTTTGACCAATAGGCTTCCATTCGAAGAACCTATCACACGCATGCGCATTTCTGTATAAGCGCTGTTAGGTTTCACTTTTGACACACCTTGTTAGAGTCCGGACTCGTTCAACTGCTGGACATAATACTTTTGTCACAAATAAATGTTTAATTGCTTGAATTGAGCTAAACGCCTCGATCTCAGTCTGTTACTCGAATTCCATTCTCAATACCCTAAATACACAAGTTAAAAACTTACAAAAGCTGTGAAGCGTTAGAGAGCGAAGGCAGAAGAATGTGGGCAGGGCAGAGTTCAGCACTCTGAGGGAGTCAGACCCACACTGCCTGATGTCCAGACAATCGATCCGTCCCCATGGACAAGCCCCCGCCGAGGGACCGTCACGCGGACTGAAGGTTTTACAGAGAGCCTGCGGGTCCAATGTAAAGTTCGCTTTCCTAGATTGCTCCGCAGAGTCCAATTTGGAGCGTTTGCAGGGAGTGACTTGATCCTCTGAAGCTCTGGTCCCAAGACCTGAACCGCAACTGGGCCCGTCTGCGCTGGCTGAAGCGGCTTGTGAAATACAGCTCGCCTTTTTGCTGTTCAGCAGGTCCTTCAAGTCGGGATTTACATACTGAGATCCCCTGCCATGTAGGATCCAGGCCAGCACTATGGGACACTGCACATGTACCACGACTTTTTTGGCCACCCCGTGGTCCAGCAAGCGATGGAGGACGTACAACGCAGATTGCGTCCTCCTCTTTGATATATCAATGTTCTGCGATACACCAACGCTCCAGATACGCTTCTCTAGGAGGTTCAGGAGAGGCCGTCGCTCGGCGGTTAAACTCTCAACTGGCGTAGTGAGCAGAAAATGTTTGATGCATTTAGCTGCCGCCCACAGGAAGGACGGGGTGTTCAAGTTTGTGATGTTCCTTTTGACGAAAGGGTTCGTGAAGCCGTAGAATACGAGAGTAAAAAGCATCCTCATTACTTCGTGTTTGGCCTCTTCTTCTGTGTCAAAGTCTGTGACCTGAAATGAAACACAGGGTACATATTACATCTGGGTTCTGGATGTTACTTCAGTATATGAGATATTGGTCATTATAAAAAGGAGACATTGCACCTACATGGTTAGGTCCACACATGTCCTGTAGGACTCCAATCCACTCAGAGTGAGTGGACACCCCTGAGACAAAGCAAACGAAAAAATGACAAATTGAATCATGAGTTTAAAAGAAGTGCCATCTCTGTGATCAAAAAAAGAAAGAGGAAACTTCAGTTGTTACCTCTCTGGTTGAGGGCAGGCTGGAGCTCATCCAGCTGACACACTGTCAGATAAGGAAAGGTCCTTAATGAGAGGCGTTGGAAGACCTAGGTGAGGACAGATTGGTAAACTTTAGGACGTTCCAACAGTGGACACCAAATCCATCACCACACGTGACTAGCAAAAGCTGAGCAAAACAACAAAATCACTATGTAACCAAGTGCATTGGAAGTGACAATAATCAATATAAGACACCAGTCAGTGGTCTGTGACTGTTAAAATGTGGAACTTATGTAGCGTTACCGTTATATTTCTGTGTAGATATGGAAAATTATAAGTCCTTGTAACGCTGCGTAACGCCGGTAAATTACTTCACCTGTGTCCGATAATTTTTTAGATTTTAGGAGAAACCTTCTAAATGGCAATTACTGTATAATAATATGGCCACAACTGGCTAGATTCTGAATAGAGTTAAGTGTAGCTGGCTATCTCTATAGAGTGGTCTCACCGACGTCACGATCTCCTTAGTTACGAGGTCTGTCCGCCATGTTGGAGTACATACAGATCCTACATGGCGGCGAGTAAACAAGGAAGTGCGGCGAAAATACCATACTTTGAATCACTGGATAGTGCATCAAAGGTTCGCTACCTGGCCAAATTGAAGGTTATTGGTAACTTGGATCCCGGCGAGCTTGTATTTTTGAAAAACGACCACGAGCACATGTATCAGATACAGACTCAAATCAGTGTGTGCAATGCCGAGTTTGCGGACTTTGTGCTATGGACAGAGAAGGACCTCCACATTGAGCGTATTGAAGAAGACCAATCAATGTGGGACATAATGGTGGCATCGTCCAAAGATTTCTTCAATAAGGCTGTCCTGCCAGAACTTGTCGGGAAATTTTATTCTCGAGAGAATGTCCAGACGCCAGCACTGTGTGCCATCCAGGTACCATGCGGAGAGAACTCGGCGAGTGCAGATGATGACCACTCGCCAACATACTGTTATTGTGGAGAGTCTGAGGACTATGATGACATGATAATGTGTGAAGATGAAAATTGCAAAGTAGTCTGGTATCACTTGGTCTGTCTGAAAATCAAACGTGTTCGAAAGGCAAGTGGCTCTGCCCTGACTGTCGAAAACAATCTAAAAAGAAGCCTCGTAAAACTAACAAGTGATATATGTAGTAGCTGTGTTAGCAATATTCAATGTTTACTCAGTGTAATACAACATACATGTATGTGGGTTGATTGGAAGAAACAACAAACAATAAAATACACTGTACAACTTGGAAATGTATGTAGTTTTACTTTCACAATTATTCCAGTACAAAATACTTGTATGTTAGAAGAAACATGCTGACTCAAACGCTGTTGTGTATTTACAGAAGTCTATGGCACATACATTTAGAGTGAGTGACAGTGTCGAAAATTCACCATTCACACATTGCAGTATCCCATATATCATACAGCTGTTGGAATTTGGTGAGAGCACTGGCAGTAGCACTGGCAGTAGAAGATGGGATGTGTGGTTCTATAAAATGGTATAGAATTTGCAGGGTTGAGAAGTCCGGCAGTCCAGTATAATATCTCACTTTTTCATCATACGAAAGAATGATTTCTTGTCTCTATCAGCTCTGCTGCCACAACCAAAGACAGCACAAAAGTTCACCATGATCGATAGGTTATGCGACTCAGTCGTGCATGCCAGTGGCTTTGTGTGTACTCCAACATGGCCGACAGCTAAAACTGTGACGTCACACGAGACCACTCTATTTGCAGGATATGTAACGTTAGCTAACGTAGGGACATGCTAGCTTCTACGACAATAACGCTAACAGTTATTGTACCGTAAACAACCCACTATATGTGCGTTAGCCCTGCTTCGTGTACCCCGAGGCTAAGTAACGTCAACGTTACGGGAACCCGGCTAACGTGAACTTACCGAGAACAGCCTCAGTGCCCACAGCAGCGAAATGTTCCTGACAGCTTGGAAACATATCTTCTTCAGACACAACGTTAGCTCCTTTGGATTGTTTGCCATGTTGTGCATCGTTGTGTTATCATTCGCTAACGTCATTAATTACGCCGCTAACAGTAAACGTTAAGCAACTGACACAACGGGACACCGCGCCGGTGACGGCTCACGTCCGTCGATGTCAGGTCATGTTTACGGTCGGTCCTCTCCTCTTCTCTCCAGTAGGAGCTGGCTCAAATCGTGGCCGCGGCAGCTAGTAGAGGCACTTCCTGTTGCAAGCTCAGCTGCCACGACTTTCCGTGGCAGCTGAGCTTGCAACAGGAAGTGACTGCCACTGTATGTGGCAGCTGCCACTAGCCTCTTGTGGCAGCTGCCAGCATTTCGGAGCGGATTCCGCGGTAGTTTAGCCTTTATTAGTCGTTATTTGACATTATGTGACAAAACATTAAGGTCATTGAAGGCATGACTGTTGGTAGTTGTAATTAGTTTTAAAAAAAGGCCGAATTATAATGGTATGGCTACTCGTTTTTGTTAACAAGCTAATTGCGGGCTAACTTCAGTTGATACCTGTTGCCCATGGCAACGATAAACACTTTCACGCTGCAGACTAAAGGAATGCAAATTGTAATATGGATGGATATGCATTGTACTGTTTAGAGTGATAGCAACCCATATAACCTATTGAGTTGGATATATATACAGTATATAGATATATAACAGTATGCCACAAGTTGTTGCGGACAGTTACCACCGTTTGTGGTACCTGCCACTACTTTTCGCGACAGTTTTCACTGTTTTTTGGCAGCTGCCACTAGCCTCTTGTGGCAGCTGCCAGCATTTCGGAGCGGATTCCGCGGTAGTTTAGCCTTTATTTGTCGTTATTTGACATTATGTGACAATACATTAAGGTCATTGAAGGCATGACTGTTGGTGGTTGTAATTAGTTTATTAAAAAAAGGCCACTGTTTTTGTCAACAGCTAATTGCGGGCTAACTTCAATTGGTACTTGTTGCCCATGGCAACGATAAACACTTTCATGCTGCAGACTAAAGGAATGCAGGTTGTAAATATGGATGATATGCATTGTACTGTTTAGAATGATGACAACAACGTGTGGGTTGTCACAAGTTTTGGAAAGGTGCCACGGCTGTTTGGTCGATGGTTTATTTTAAAAAAAATGTATTGAACAACAAACAATAACAATTTGACATATTGTCAATAATAACACAGCAAAATACAGACATTTAAACTAACATACATTGACAGTGAAAGGTTAGTTAGTTACAACACTTGGAAAGCACATGTAGAATAATTATTTCTCCTCAATCCTCGAAACACTTTAAAATTGTTTTTATCATAAGCTCTGTGCAGAATTTGTCATAGTCCTGTTTATCAAAAGCAAAAGTGAAAAGCTCTGCTGGA
>JAFEUB010000216.1:0-58529 GCA_024529925.1 Ophthalmolycus amberensis | reverse complement strand
ACGTTGTCTGTTACGTGGTAGAGTGTCAGACAGTATGTTGTCTGTTACGTGGTAGTGTCAGACAGCATGTTGTCTGTTACGTGGTAGAGTGTCAGACAGTATGTTGTCTGTTACGTGGTAGAGTGTCAGACAGTATGTTGTCTGTTACGTGGTAGAGTGTCAGACAGTATGTGTCTGTTACGTGGTAGAGTGTCAGACTGTATGTTGTCTGTACGTGGTAGAGTGTCAGACAGTATGTTGTCTGTTACGTGGTAGAGTGTCAGACAGTATGTTGTCTGTTACGTGGTAGAGTGTCAGACAGTATGTTGTCTGTTACGTGGTAGAGTGTCAGACAGTATGTTGTCTGTTACGTGGTAGAGTGTCAGACAGCACATGTCTGTACGTCTTGGGGTGTGGTAGAGTGTCAGACAGTATGTTGTCTGTTACGTGGTAGAGTGTCAGACAGTATGTTGTCTGTTACGTGGTAGAGTGTCAGACAGTATGTTGTCTGTTACGTGGTAGAGTGTCAGACAGTATGTTGTCTGTTACGTGGTAGAGTGTCAGACAGTATGTTGTCTGTTACGTGGTAGAGTGTCAGACAGTATGTTGTCTGTTACGTGGTAGAGTGTCAGACAGTATGTTGTCTGTTACGTGGTAGAGTGTCAGACAGTATGTTGTCTGTTACGTGGTAGAGTGTCAGACAGTATGTTGTCTGTTACGTGGTAGAGTGAGGACAGTATGTTGTCTGTTACGTGGTAGAGTGTCAGACAGTATGTTGTCTGTTACGTGGTAGTGTCAGACAGTATGTTGTCTGTTACGTGGTAGAGTGTCAGACAGTATGTTGTCTGTTACGTGGTAGAGTGTCAGACAGTATGTTGTCTGTTACGTGGTAGTGTCAGACAGTATGTTGTCTGTTACGTGGTAGAGTGTCAGACAGTATGTTGTCTGTTACGTGGTAGAGTGTCAGACAGCATGTTGTCTGTTACGTGGTAGAGTGTCAGACAGTATGTTGTCTGTTACGTGGTAGAGTGTCAGACAGTATGTTGTCTGTTACGTGGTAGAGTGTCAGACAGTATGTTGTCTGTTACGTGGTAGAGTGTCAGACAGTATGTTGTCTGTTACGTGGTAGAGTGTCAGACAGTATGTTGTCTGTTACGTGGTAGAGTGTCAGACAGTATGTGTCTGTTACGTGGTAGAGTGTCAGACTGTATGTTGTCTGTTACGTGGTAGAGTGTCAGACAGTATGTTGTCTGTTACGTGGTAGAGTGTCAGACAGTATGTTGTCTGTTATGTGGTAGAGTGTCAGACAGCACGTTGTCTGTTACGTGGTAGAGTGTCAGACAGTATTGTCTGTTACGTGGTAGTGTCAGACAGTATGTTGTCTGTTACGTGGTAGAGTGTCAGACAGCATGTTGTCTGTTACGTGGTAGAGTGTCAGACAGTATGTTGTCTGTTACGTGGTAGTGTCAGACAGCATGTTGTCTGTTACGTGGTAGAGTGTCAGACAGTATGTTTTCTGTTACGTGGTAGAGTGTCAGACAGTATGTTGTCTGTTACGTGGTAGAGTGTCAGACAGCATGTTGTCTGTTACGTGGTAGAGTGTCAGACTGTATGTTGTCTGTTACGTGGTAGAGTGTCAGACAGTATGTTGTCTGTTACGTGGTAGAGTGTCAGACAGTATGTTGTCTGTTACGTGGTAGAGTGTCAGACAGTATGTGTCTGTTACGTGGTAGAGTGTCAGACTGTATGTTGTCTGTTACGTGGTAGAGTGTCAGACAGTATGTTGTCTGTTACGTGGCAGTGTCAGACAGTATGTTGTCTGTTACGTGGTAGTGTCAGACAGTATGTTGTCTGTTACGTGGTAGAGTGTCAGACAGTATGTTGTCTGTTACGTGGTAGAGTGTCAGACAGCATGTTGTCTGTTACGTGGTAGAGTGTCAGACAGTATGTTGTCTGTTACGTGGTAGTGTCAGACAGTATGTTGTCTGTTACGTGGTAGAGTGTCAGACAGTATGTTGTCTGTTACGTGGTAGAGTGTCAGACAGCATGTTGTCTGTTACGTGGTAGAGTGTCAGACAGTATGTTGTCTGTTACGTGGTAGAGTGTCAGACAGTATGTTGTCTGTTACGTGGTAGAGTGTCAGACAGTATGTTGTCTGTTACGTGGTAGAGTGTCAGACAGTATGTTGTCTGTTACGTGGTAGAGTGTCAGACAGTATGTTGTCTGTTACGTGGTAGAGTGTCAGACAGTATGTTGTCTGTTACGTGGTAGAGTGTCAGACAGTATGTTGTCTGTTACGTGGTAGAGTGTCAGACTGTATGTTGTCTGTTACGTGGTAGAGTGTCAGACAGTATGTTGTCTGTTACGTGGTAGAGTGTCAGACAGCATTGTCTGTTACGTGGTAGAGTGTCAGACTGTATGTTGTCTGTTACGTGGTAGAGTGTCAGACAGTATGTTGTCTGTTACGTGGTAGAGTGTCAGACAGTATGTTGTCTGTTACGTGGTAGAGTGTCAGACAGTATGTTGTCTGTTACGTGGTAGAGTGTCAGACGTATGTTGTCTGTTACGTGGTAGAGTGTCAGACAGTATGTTGTCTGTTACGTGGTAGAGTGTCAGACAGTATGTTGTCTGTTACGTGGTAGAGTGTCAGACAGTATGTTGTCTGTTACGTGGTAGAGTGTCAGACTGTATGTTGTCTGTTACGTGGTAGAGTGTCAGACAGTATGTTGTCTGTTACGTGGTAGAGTGTCAGACAGTATGTTGTCTGTTACGTGGTAGAGTGTCAGACAGTATGTTGTCTGTTACGTGGTAGAGTGTCAGACAGTATGTTGTCTGTTACGTGGTAGAGTGTCAGACAGTATGTTGTCTGTTACGTGGTAGTGTCAGACAGTATGTTGTCTGTTACGTGGTAGTGTCAGACAGCATGTTGTCTGTTACGTGGTAGAGTGTCAGACAGCATGTTGTCTGTTACGTGGTAGAGTGTCAGACAGCATGTTGTCTGTTACGTGGTAGAGTGTCAGACAGTATGTTGTCTGTTACAGGGTAGTGTCAGACAGCATGTTGTCTGTTACGTGGTAGAGTGTCAGACAGTATGTTGTCTGTTACGTGGTAGAGTGTCAGACAGTATGTTGTCTGTTACGTGGTAGAGTGTCAGACAGCATGTTGTCTGTTACGTGGTAGAGTGTCAGACAGTATGTTGTCTGTTACGTGTAGAGTGTCAGACAGTATGTTGTCTGTTACGTGGTAGAGTGTCAGACAGTATGTTGTCTGTTACGTGGTAGAGTGTCAGACTGTATGTTGTCTGTTACGTGGTAGAGTGTCAGACAGTATGTTGTCTGTTACGTGGTAGAGTGTCAGACAGTATGTTGTCTGTTACGTGGTAGAGTGTCAGACAGTATGTTGTCTGTTACGTGGTAGAGTGTCAGACAGTATGTTGTCTGTTACGTGGTAGAGTGTCAGACTGTATGTTTTGTCTGTTACGTGGTAGAGTGTCAGACAGTATGTTTTGTCTGTTACGTGGTAGAGTGTCAGACAGCATGTTGTCTGTTACGTGTAGAGTGTCAGACTGTATGTTGTCTGTTACGTGGTAGAGTGTCAGACAGCATGTTGTCTGTTACGTGGTAGAGTGTCAGACAGTATGTTGTCTGTTACGTGGTAGAGTGTCAGACAGCATGTTGTCTGTTACGTGGTAGAGTGTCAGACTGTATGTTGTCTGTTACGTGGTAGAGTGTCAGACAGTAGTGTTCTGTTACGTGGTAGTGTCAGACAGTATGTTGTCTGTTACGTGGTAGTGTCAGACAGCATGTTGTCTGTTACGTGGTAGAGTGTCAGACAGCATGTTGTCTGTTACGTGGTAGAGTGTCAGACAGTATGTTGTCTGTTACGTGGTAGAGTGTCAGACAGTATGTTGTCTGTTACGTGGTAGAGTGTCAGACAGTATGTTGTCTGTTACGTGGTAGAGTGTCAGACAGTATGTTGTCTGTTACGTGGTAGAGTGTCAGACAGTATGTTGTCTGTTACGTGGTAGAGTGTCAGACAGTATGTTGTCTGTTACGTGGTAGAGTGTCAGACAGTATGTTGTCTGTTACGTGGTAGTGTGTCAGACAGTATGTTGTCTGTTACGTGGTAGAGTGTCAGACAGCATGTTGTCTGTTACGTGGTAGAGTGTCAGACAGTATGTTGTCTGTTACGTGTAGAGTGTCAGACAGTATGTTGTCTGTTACGTGGTAGAGTGTCAGACAGTATTGTTGTCTGTTACGTGGTAGAGTGTCAGACAGCATGTTGTCTGTTACGTGGTAGAGTGTCAGACAGTATGTTGTCTGTTACGTGGTAGAGTGTCAGACAGTATGTTTTCTGTTACGTGGTAGAGTGTCAGACGCATGTTGTCTGTTACGTGGTAGAGTGTCAGACAGTATGTTTTGTCTGTTACGTGGTAAGTGTCAGACAGTATGTTGTCTGTTACGTGGTAGAGTGTCAGACAGTATGTTTCTGTTACGTGTAGAGTGTCAGACAGTATGTTGTCTGTTACGTGGTAGAGTGTCAGACAGTATGTTGTCTGTTATGTGGTAGAGTGTCAGACAGTATGTTGTCTGTTACGTGGTAGTGTCAGACAGCATGTTGTCTGTTACGTGGTAGAGTGTCAGACTGTATGTTGTCTGTTACGTGGTAGTGTCAGACAGTATGTTGTCTGTTACGTGGTAG
The DNA here is from genome assembly GCA_024529925.1 of Ophthalmolycus amberensis. NCBI lineage: Eukaryota > Metazoa > Chordata > Actinopteri > Perciformes > Zoarcidae > Ophthalmolycus > Ophthalmolycus amberensis. The sequence continues at coordinate 53,849 of JAFEUB010000216.1, read as the reverse complement.
AGTGTCAGACAGTATGTTGTCTGTTACGTGGTAGTGTCAGACAGTATGTTTTGTCTGTTACGTGGTAGATTGTCAGACTGTAACGTGTTAAAACAGCATGTTGTCTGTTACGTGGTAGTGTCAGACAGCATGTTGTCTGTTACGTGGTAGAGTGTCAGACAGTATGTTGTCTGTTACGTGGTAGAGTGTCAGACAGTATGTTGTCTGTTACGTGGTAGAGTGTCAGACAGTATGTTGTCTGTTACGTGGTAGAGTGTCAGACAGTATGTTGTCTGTTACGTGGTAGTGTCAGACAGCACATTGTCTGTTACGTGGTAGAGTGTCAGACTGTATGTTGTCTGTTACGTGGTAGTGTCAGACAGCATGTTGTCTGTTACCTGGTAGAGTGTCAGACAGCACGTTGTCTGTTTACGTGGTAGAGTGTCAGACAGCACGTTGTCTGTTACGTGGTAGAGTGTCAGACAGTATGTTGTCTGTTACGTGGTAGTGTCAGACAGTATGTTGTCTGTTACGTGGTAGAGTGTCAGACAGTATGTTGTCTGTTACGTGGTAGAGTGTCAGACAGTATGTTGTCTGTTACGTGGTAGAGTGTCAGACAGCATGTTGTCTGTTACGTGGTAGAGTGTCAGACAGTATGTTGTCTGTTACGTGGTAGAGTGTCAGACAGTATGTTGTCTGTTACGTGGTAGAGTGTCAGACAGTATGTTGTCTGTTACGTGGTAGAGTGTCAGACAGTATGTTGTCTGTTACGTGGTAGAGTGTCAGACAGTATGTTGTCTGTTACGTGGTAGAGTGTCAGACAGCATGTTGTCTGTTACGTGGTAGAGTGTCAGACAGTATGTTGTCTGTTACGTGGTAGAGTGTCAGACAGTAATGTTGTCTGTTACGTGGTAGAGTGTCAGACTGTATGTTGTCTGTTACGTGGTAGAGTGTCAGACTGTATGTTGTCTGTTTACGTGGTAGAGTGTCAGACTGTATGTTGTCTGTTACGTGGTAGAGTGTCAGACAGTATGTTGTCTGTTACGTGGTAGAGTGTCAGACTGTATGTTGTCTGTTACGTGGTAGAGTGTCAGACAGTATGTTCTGTTACGTGGTAGAGTGTCAGACAGTATGTTGTCTGTTACGTGGTAGAGTGTCAGACAGCACATTGTCTGTTACGTGGTAGAGTGTCAGACTGTATGTTGTCTGTTACGTGGTAGTGTCAGACAGCATGTTGTCTGTTACCTGGTAGAGTGTCAGACAGCACGTTGTCTGTTACGTGGTAGAGTGTCAGACAGTATGTTGTCTGTTACGTGGTAGTGTCAGACAGCATGTTGTCTGTTACGTGGTAGAGTGTCAGACAGTATGTTTTCTGTTACGTGGTAGAGTGTCAGACAGTATGTTGTCTGTTACGTGGTAGAGTGTCAGACAGTATGTTGTCTGTTACGTGGTAGAGTGTCAGACTGTATGTTGTCTGTTACGTGGTAGAGTGTCAGACAGTATGTTGTCTGTTACGTGGTAGAGTGTCAGACAGTATGTTGTCTGTTACGTGGTAGAGTGTCAGACTGTATGTTGTCTGTTACGTGGTAGAGTTTCAGACTGTATGTTGTCTGTTACGTGGTAGAGTGTCAGACAGTATGTTGTCTGTTACGTGGTAGTGTCAGACAGTATGTTGTCTGTTACGTGGTAGAGTGTCAGACAGCATGTTGTCTGTTACGTGGTAGAGTGTCAGACAGCATGTTGTCTGTTACGTGGTAGAGTGTCAGACAGCATGTTGTCTGTTACGTGGTAGAGTGTCAGACAGTATGTTGTCTGTTACGTGGTAGTGTCAGACAGCATGTTGTCTGTTACGTGGTAGAGTGTCAGACAGTATGTTGTCTGTTACGTGGTAGTGTCAGACAGCATGTTGTCTGTTACGTGGTAGTGTCAGACAGTATGTTGTCTGTTACGTGGTAGAGTGTCAGACAGCATGTTGTCTGTTACGTGGTAGAGTGTCAGACAGTATGTTTCTGTTACGTGGTAGAGTGTCAGACAGTATGTTGTCTGTTACGTGGTAGAGTGTCAGACAGTATGTTGTCTGTTACGTGGTAGAGTGTCAGACAGTATGTTGTCTGTTACGTGGTAGAGTGTCAGACAGTATGTTGTCTGTTACGTGGTAGAGTGTCAGACAGTATGTTGTCTGTTACGTGGTAGAGTGTCAGACAGTATGTTGTCTGTTACGTGGTAGAGTGTCAGACAGTATGTTGTCTGTTACGTGGTAGAGTGTCAGACAGTATGTTGTCTGTTACGTGGTAGAGTGTCAGACAGTATGTTGTCTGTTACGTGGTAGAGTGTCAGACAGTATGTTGTCTGTTACGTGGTAGAGTGTCAGACAGTATGTTGTCTGTTACGTGGTAGAGTGTCAGACAGTATGTTGTCTGTTACGTGGTAGAGTGTCAGACAGTATGTTGTCTGTTACGTGGTAGAGTGTCAGACAGTATGTTGTCTGTTACGTGGTAGAGTGTCAGACAGTATGTTGTCTGTTACGTGGTAGAGTGTCAGACAGTATGTTGTCTGTTACGTGGTAGAGTGTCAGACAGTATGTTGTCTGTTACGTGGTAGAGTGTCAGACAGTATGTTGTCTGTTACGTGGTAGAGTGTCAGACAGTATGTTGTCTGTTACGTGGTAGAGTGTCAGACTGTATGTTGTCTGTTACGTGGTAGAGTGTCAGACAGTATGTTGTCTGTTACGTGGTAGAGTGTCAGACAGTATGTTGTCTGTTACGTGGTAGAGTGTCAGACAGTATGTTGTCTGTTACGTGGTAGAGTGTCAGACAGTATGTTGTCTGTTACGTGGTAGAGTGTCAGACAGTATGTTGTCTGTTACGTGGTAGAGTGTCAGACAGTATGTTGTCTGTTACGTGGTAGTGTCAGACAGTATGTTGTCTGTTACGTGGTAGAGTGTCAGACAGTATGTTGTCTGTTACGTGGTAGAGTGTCAGACAGTATGTTGTCTGTTACGTGGTAGAGTGTCAGACAGTATGTTGTCTGTTACGTGGTAGAGTGTCAGACAGTATGTTGTCTGTTACGTGGTAGAGTGTCAGACAGCATGTTGTCTGTTACGTGGTAGAGTGTCAGACAGTATGTTGTCTGTTACGTGGTAGAGTGTCAGACAGTATGTTGTCTGTTACGTGGTAGAGTGTCAGACAGCATGTTGTCTGTTACGTGGTAGAGTGTCAGACAGTATGTTGTCTGTTACGTGGTAGAGTGTCAGACAGTATGTTGTCTGTTACGTGGTAGAGTGTCAGACAGTATGTTGTCTGTTACGTGGTAGAGTGTCAGACAGTATGTTGTCTGTTACGTGGTAGAGTGTCAGACAGTATGTTGTCTGTTACGTGGTAGAGTGTCAGACAGTATGTTGTCTGTTACGTGGTAGAGTGTCAGACAGTATGTTGTCTGTTACGTGGTAGAGTGTCAGACAGTATGTTGTCTGTTACGTGGTAGAGTGTCAGACAGTATGTTGTCTGTTACGTGGTAGAGTGTCAGACAGTATGTTGTCTGTTACGTGGTAGAGTGTCAGACAGTATGTTGTCTGTTACGTGGTAGAGTGTCAGACAGTATGTTGTCTGTTACGTGGTAGAGTGTCAGACAGTATGTTGTCTGTTACGTGGTAGAGTGTCAGACAGTATGTTGTCTGTTACGTGGTAGAGTGTCAGACAGTATGTTGTCTGTTACGTGGTAGAGTGTCAGACAGTATGTTGTCTGTTACGTGGTAGAGTGTCAGACAGTATGTTGTCTGTTACGTGGTAGAGTGTCAGACAGTATGTTGTCTGTTACGTGGTAGAGTGTCAGACAGTATGTTGTCTGTTACGTGGTAGAGTGTCAGACAGTATGTTGTCTGTTACGTGGTAGAGTGTCAGACAGTATGTTGTCTGTTACGTGGTAGAGTGTCAGACAGCATGTTGTCTGTTACGTGGTAGAGTGTCAGACAGTATGTTGTCTGTTACGTGGTAGAGTGTCAGACAGTATGTTGTCTGTTACGTGGTAGAGTGTCAGACAGTATGTTGTCTGTTACGTGGTAGAGTGTCAGACAGTATGTTGTCTGTTACGTGGTAGAGTGTCAGACAGTATGTTGTCTGTTACGTGGTAGAGTGTCAGACAGTATGTTGTCTGTTACGTGGTAGAGTGTCAGACAGTATGTTGTCTGTTACGTGGTAGAGTGTCAGACAGTATGTTGTCTGTTACGTGGTAGAGTGTCAGACAGTATGTTGTCTGTTACGTGGTAGAGTGTCAGACAGTATGTTGTCTGTTACGTGGTAGAGTGTCAGACAGTATGTTGTCTGTTACGTGGTAGAGTGTCAGACAGTATGTTGTCTGTTACGTGGTAGAGTGTCAGACAGTATGTTGTCTGTTACGTGGTAGAGTGTCAGACAGTATGTTGTCTGTTACGTGGTAGAGTGTCAGACAGTATGTTGTCTGTTACGTGGTAGAGTGTCAGACAGTATGTTGTCTGTTACGTGGTAGAGTGTCAGACAGTATGTTGTCTGTTACGTGGTAGAGTGTCAGACAGTATGTTGTCTGTTACGTGGTAGAGTGTCAGACAGTATGTTGTCTGTTACGTGGTAGAGTGTCAGACAGTATGTTGTCTGTTACGTGGTAGAGTGTCAGACAGTATGTTGTCTGTTACGTGGTAGAGTGTCAGACAGTATGTTGTCTGTTACGTGGTAGAGTGTCAGACAGTATGTTGTCTGTTACGTGGTAGAGTGTCAGACAGTATGTTGTCTGTTACGTGGTAGAGTGTCAGACAGTATGTTGTCTGTTACGTGGTAGAGTGTCAGACAGTATGTTGTCTGTTACGTGGTAGAGTGTCAGACAGTATGTTGTCTGTTACGTGGTAGAGTGTCAGACAGTATGTTGTCTGTTACGTGGTAGAGTGTCAGACAGTATGTTGTCTGTTACGTGGTAGAGTGTCAGACAGTATGTTGTCTGTTACGTGGTAGAGTGTCAGACAGTATGTTGTCTGTTACGTGGTAGAGTGTCAGACAGTATGTTGTCTGTTACGTGGTAGAGTGTCAGACAGTATGTTGTCTGTTACGTGGTAGAGTGTCAGACAGTATGTTGTCTGTTACGTGGTAGAGTGTCAGACAGTATGTTGTCTGTTACGTGGTAGAGTGTCAGACAGTATGTTGTCTGTTACGTGGTAGAGTGTCAGACAGTATGTTGTCTGTTACGTGGTAGAGTGTCAGACAGTATGTTGTCTGTTACGTGGTAGAGTGTCAGACAGTATGTTGTCTGTTACGTGGTAGAGTGTCAGACAGTATGTTGTCTGTTACGTGGTAGTGTCAGACAGTATGTTGTCTGTTACGTGGTAGAGTGTCAGACAGCATGTTGTCTGTTACGTGGTAGAGTGTCAGACAGTATGTTGTCTGTTACGTGGTAGAGTGTCAGACAGCATGTTGTCTGTTACGTGGTAGAGTGTCAGACAGTATGTTGTCTGTTACGTGGTAGAGTGTCAGACAGTATGTTGTCTGTTACGTGGTAGAGTGTCAGACAGTATGTTGTCTGTTACGTGGTAGAGTGTCAGACAGTATGTTGTCTGTTACGTGGTAGAGTGTCAGACAGTATGTTGTCTGTTACGTGGTAGAGTGTCAGACAGTATGTTGTCTGTTACGTGGTAGAGTGTCAGACAGTATGTTGTCTGTTACGTGGTAGAGTGTCAGACAGTATGTTGTCTGTTACGTGGTAGAGTGTCAGACAGTATGTTGTCTGTTACGTGGTAGTGTCAGACAGTATGTTGTCTGTTACGTGGTAGTGTCAGACAGTATGTTGTCTGTTACGTGGTAGAGTGTCAGACAGTATGTTGTCTGTTACGTGGTAGAGTGTCAGACAGTATGTTGTCTGTTACGTGGTAGAGTGTCAGACAGTATGTTGTCTGTTACGTGGTAGAGTGTCAGACAGTATGTTGTCTGTTACGTGGTAGAGTGTCAGACAGTATGTTGTCTGTTACGTGGTAGTGTCAGACAGCATGTTGTCTGTTACGTGGTAGAGTGTCAGACAGTATGTTGTCTGTTACGTGGTAGAGTGTCAGACAGCATGTTGTCTGTTACGTGGTAGAGTGTCAGACAGTATGTTGTCTGTTACGTGGTAGAGTGTCAGACAGTATGTTGTCTGTTACGTGGTAGAGTGTCAGACAGTATGTTGTCTGTTACGTGGTAGAGTGTCAGACAGTATGTTGTCTGTTACGTGGTAGAGTGTCAGACAGTATGTTGTCTGTTACGTGGTAGAGTGTCAGACAGTATGTTGTCTGTTACGTGGTAGAGTGTCAGACAGTATGTTGTCTGTTACGTGGTAGAGTGTCAGACAGTATGTTGTCTGTTACGTGGTAGAGTGTCAGACAGTATGTTGTCTGTTACGTGGTAGAGTGTCAGACAGTATGTTGTCTGTTACGTGGTAGAGTGTCAGACAGTATGTTGTCTGTTACGTGGTAGAGTGTCAGACAGTATGTTGTCTGTTACGTGGTAGAGTGTCAGACAGTATGTTGTCTGTTACGTGGTAGAGTGTCAGACAGTATGTTGTCTGTTACGTGGTAGAGTGTCAGACAGTATGTTGTCTGTTACGTGGTAGAGTGTCAGACAGTATGTTGTCTGTTACGTGGTAGAGTGTCAGACAGTATGTTGTCTGTTACGTGGTAGAGTGTCAGACAGTATGTTGTCTGTTACGTGGTAGAGTGTCAGACAGTATGTTGTCTGTTACGTGGTAGAGTGTCAGACAGTATGTTGTCTGTTACGTGGTAGAGTGTCAGACAGTATGTTGTCTGTTACGTGGTAGAGTGTCAGACAGTATGTTGTCTGTTACGTGGTAGAGTGTCAGACAGTATGTTGTCTGTTACGTGGTAGTGTCAGACAGTATGTTGTCTGTTACGTGGTAGAGTGTCAGACAGCATGTTGTCTGTTACGTGGTAGAGTGTCAGACAGTATGTTGTCTGTTACGTGGTAGAGTGTCAGACAGTATGTTGTCTGTTACGTGGTAGAGTGTCAGACAGTATGTTGTCTGTTACGTGGTAGAGTGTCAGACAGTATGTTGTCTGTTACGTGGTAGAGTGTCAGACAGTATGTTGTCTGTTACGTGGTAGAGTGTCAGACAGTATGTTGTCTGTTACGTGGTAGAGTGTCAGACAGTATGTTGTCTGTTACGTGGTAGAGTGTCAGACAGTATGTTGTCTGTTACGTGGTAGAGTGTCAGACAGTATGTTGTCTGTTACGTGGTAGAGTGTCAGACAGTATGTTGTCTGTTACGTGGTAGAGTGTCAGACAGTATGTTGTCTGTTACGTGGTAGAGTGTCAGACAGCATGTTGTCTGTTACGTGGTAGAGTGTCAGACAGTATGTTGTCTGTTACGTGGTAGAGTGTCAGACAGTATGTTGTCTGTTACGTGGTAGAGTGTCAGACAGTATGTTGTCTGTTACGTGGTAGAGTGTCAGACAGTATGTTGTCTGTTACGTGGTAGAGTGTCAGACAGTATGTTGTCTGTTACGTGGTAGAGTGTCAGACAGTATGTTGTCTGTTACGTGGTAGAGTGTCAGACAGTATGTTGTCTGTTACGTGGTAGAGTGTCAGACAGTATGTTGTCTGTTACGTGGTAGAGTGTCAGACAGTATGTTGTCTGTTACGTGGTAGAGTGTCAGACAGTATGTTGTCTGTTACGTGGTAGAGTGTCAGACAGTATGTTGTCTGTTACGTGGTAGAGTGTCAGACAGTATGTTGTCTGTTACGTGGTAGAGTGTCAGACAGTATGTTGTCTGTTACGTGGTAGAGTGTCAGACAGTATGTTGTCTGTTACGTGGTAGAGTGTCAGACAGTATGTTGTCTGTTACGTGGTAGTGTCAGACAGCATGTTGTCTGTTACGTGGTAGAGTGTCAGACAGCATGTTGTCTGTTACGTGGTAGAGTGTCAGACAGTATGTTGTCTGTTACGTGGTAGAGTGTCAGACAGTATGTTGTCTGTTACGTGGTAGAGTGTCAGACAGTATGTTGTCTGTTACGTGGTAGAGTGTCAGACAGTATGTTGTCTGTTACGTGGTAGAGTGTCAGACAGTATGTTGTCTGTTACGTGGTAGAGTGTCAGACAGTATGTTGTCTGTTACGTGGTAGAGTGTCAGACAGTATGTTGTCTGTTACGTGGTAGAGTGTCAGACAGTATGTTGTCTGTTACGTGGTAGAGTGTCAGACAGTATGTTGTCTGTTACGTGGTAGAGTGTCAGACAGTATGTTGTCTGTTACGTGGTAGAGTGTCAGACAGTATGTTGTCTGTTACGTGGTAGAGTGTCAGACAGTATGTTGTCTGTTACGTGGTAGTGTCAGACAGTATGTTGTCTGTTACGTGGTAGAGTGTCAGACAGCATGTTGTCTGTTACGTGGTAGAGTGTCAGACAGTATGTTGTCTGTTACGTGGTAGAGTGTCAGACAGCATGTTGTCTGTTACGTGGTAGAGTGTCAGACAGTATGTTGTCTGTTACGTGGTAGAGTGTCAGACAGTATGTTGTCTGTTACGTGGTAGAGTGTCAGACAGTATGTTGTCTGTTACGTGGTAGAGTGTCAGACAGTATGTTGTCTGTTACGTGGTAGAGTGTCAGACAGTATGTTGTCTGTTACGTGGTAGAGTGTCAGACAGTATGTTGTCTGTTACGTGGTAGAGTGTCAGACAGTATGTTGTCTGTTACGTGGTAGAGTGTCAGACAGTATGTTGTCTGTTACGTGGTAGAGTGTCAGACAGTATGTTGTCTGTTACGTGGTAGAGTGTCAGACAGTATGTTGTCTGTTACGTGGTAGAGTGTCAGACAGTATGTTGTCTGTTACGTGGTAGAGTGTCAGACAGTATGTTGTCTGTTACGTGGTAGAGTGTCAGACAGTATGTTGTCTGTTACGTGGTAGAGTGTCAGACAGTATGTTGTCTGTTACGTGGTAGAGTGTCAGACAGTATGTTGTCTGTTACGTGGTAGAGTGTCAGACAGTATGTTGTCTGTTACGTGGTAGAGTGTCAGACAGTATGTTGTCTGTTACGTGGTAGAGTGTCAGACAGTATGTTGTCTGTTACGTGGTAGAGTGTCAGACAGTATGTTGTCTGTTACGTGGTAGAGTGTCAGACAGTATGTTGTCTGTTACGTGGTAGAGTGTCAGACAGTATGTTGTCTGTTACGTGGTAGAGTGTCAGACAGTATGTTGTCTGTTACGTGGTAGAGTGTCAGACAGTATGTTGTCTGTTACGTGGTAGAGTGTCAGACAGTATGTTGTCTGTTACGTGGTAGAGTGTCAGACAGTATGTTGTCTGTTACGTGGTAGAGTGTCAGACAGTATGTTGTCTGTTACGTGGTAGAGTGTCAGACAGTATGTTGTCTGTTACGTGGTAGAGTGTCAGACAGTATGTTGTCTGTTACGTGGTAGAGTGTCAGACAGTATGTTGTCTGTTACGTGGTAGAGTGTCAGACAGTATGTTGTCTGTTACGTGGTAGAGTGTCAGACAGTATGTTGTCTGTTACGTGGTAGAGTGTCAGACAGTATGTTGTCTGTTACGTGGTAGAGTGTCAGACAGTATGTTGTCTGTTACGTGGTAGAGTGTCAGACAGTATGTTGTCTGTTACGTGGTAGAGTGTCAGACAGTATGTTGTCTGTTACGTGGTAGAGTGTCAGACAGTATGTTGTCTGTTACGTGGTAGAGTGTCAGACAGTATGTTGTCTGTTACGTGGTAGAGTGTCAGACAGTATGTTGTCTGTTACGTGGTAGAGTGTCAGACAGTATGTTGTCTGTTACGTGGTAGAGTGTCAGACAGTATGTTGTCTGTTACGTGGTAGAGTGTCAGACAGTATGTTGTCTGTTACGTGGTAGAGTGTCAGACAGTATGTTGTCTGTTACGTGGTAGAGTGTCAGACAGTATGTTGTCTGTTACGTGGTAGAGTGTCAGACAGTATGTTGTCTGTTACGTGGTAGAGTGTCAGACAGTATGTTGTCTGTTACGTGGTAGAGTGTCAGACAGTATGTTGTCTGTTACGTGGTAGAGTGTCAGACAGTATGTTGTCTGTTACGTGGTAGAGTGTCAGACAGTATGTTGTCTGTTACGTGGTAGAGTGTCAGACAGTATGTTGTCTGTTACGTGGTAGAGTGTCAGACAGTATGTTGTCTGTTACGTGGTAGAGTGTCAGACAGTATGTTGTCTGTTACGTGGTAGAGTGTCAGACAGTATGTTGTCTGTTACGTGGTAGAGTGTCAGACAGTATGTTGTCTGTTACGTGGTAGAGTGTCAGACAGTATGTCTGTTACGTGGTAGAGTGTCAGACAGTATGTTGTCTGTTACGTGGTAGAGTGTCAGACAGTATGTTGTCTGTTACGTGGTAGAGTGTCAGACAGTATGTTGTCTGTTACGTGGTAGAGTGTCAGACAGTATGTTGTCTGTTACGTGGTAGAGTGTCAGACAGTATGTTGTCTGTTACGTGGTAGAGTGTCAGACAGTATGTTGTCTGTTACGTGGTAGAGTGTCAGACAGTATGTTGTCTGTTACGTGGTAGAGTGTCAGACAGTATGTTGTCTGTTACGTGGTAGAGTGTCAGACAGTATGTTGTCTGTTACGTGGTAGAGTGTCAGACAGTATGTTGTCTGTTACGTGGTAGAGTGTCAGACAGTATGTTGTCTGTTACGTGGTAGAGTGTCAGACAGTATGTTGTCTGTTACGTGGTAGAGTGTCAGACAGTATGTTGTCTGTTACGTGGTAGAGTGTCAGACAGTATGTTGTCTGTTACGTGGTAGAGTGTCAGACAGTATGTTGTCTGTTACGTGGTAGAGTGTCAGACAGTATGTTGTCTGTTACGTGGTAGAGTGTCAGACAGTATGTTGTCTGTTACGTGGTAGAGTGTCAGACAGTATGTTGTCTGTTACGTGGTAGAGTGTCAGACAGTATGTTGTCTGTTACGTGGTAGAGTGTCAGACAGTATGTTGTCTGTTACGTGGTAGAGTGTCAGACAGTATGTTGTCTGTTACGTGGTAGAGTGTCAGACAGTATGTTGTCTGTTACGTGGTAGAGTGTCAGACAGTATGTTGTCTGTTACGTGGTAGAGTGTCAGACAGTATGTTGTCTGTTACGTGGTAGAGTGTCAGACAGTATGTTGTCTGTTACGTGGTAGAGTGTCAGACAGTATGTTGTCTGTTACGTGGTAGAGTGTCAGACAGTATGTTGTCTGTTACGTGGTAGAGTGTCAGACAGTATGTTGTCTGTTACGTGGTAGAGTGTCAGACAGTATGTTGTCTGTTACGTGGTAGAGTGTCAGACAGTATGTTGTCTGTTACGTGGTAGAGTGTCAGACAGTATGTTGTCTGTTACGTGGTAGAGTGTCAGACAGTATGTTGTCTGTTACGTGGTAGAGTGTCAGACAGTATGTTGTCTGTTACGTGGTAGAGTGTCAGACAGTATGTTGTCTGTTACGTGGTAGAGTGTCAGACAGTATGTTGTCTGTTACGTGGTAGAGTGTCAGACAGTATGTTGTCTGTTACGTGGTAGAGTGTCAGACAGTATGTTGTCTGTTACGTGGTAGAGTGTCAGACAGTATGTTGTCTGTTACGTGGTAGAGTGTCAGACAGTATGTTGTCTGTTACGTGGTAGAGTGTCAGACAGTATGTTGTCTGTTACGTGGTAGAGTGTCAGACAGTATGTTGTCTGTTACGTGGTAGAGTGTCAGACAGTATGTTGTCTGTTACGTGGTAGAGTGTCAGACAGTATGTTGTCTGTTACGTGGTAGAGTGTCAGACAGTATGTTGTCTGTTACGTGGTAGAGTGTCAGACAGTATGTTGTCTGTTACGTGGTAGAGTGTCAGACAGTATGTTGTCTGTTACGTGGTAGAGTGTCAGACAGTATGTTGTCTGTTACGTGGTAGAGTGTCAGACAGTATGTTGTCTGTTACGTGGTAGAGTGTCAGACAGTATGTTGTCTGTTACGTGGTAGAGTGTCAGACAGTATGTTGTCTGTTACGTGGTAGAGTGTCAGACAGTATGTTGTCTGTTACGTGGTAGAGTGTCAGACAGTATGTTGTCTGTTACGTGGTAGAGTGTCAGACAGTATGTTGTCTGTTACGTGGTAGAGTGTCAGACAGTATGTTGTCTGTTACGTGGTAGAGTGTCAGACAGTATGTTGTCTGTTACGTGGTAGAGTGTCAGACAGTATGTTGTCTGTTACGTGGTAGAGTGTCAGACAGTATGTTGTCTGTTACGTGGTAGAGTGTCAGACAGTATGTTGTCTGTTACGTGGTAGAGTGTCAGACAGTATGTTGTCTGTTACGTGGTAGAGTGTCAGACAGTATGTTGTCTGTTACGTGGTAGAGTGTCAGACAGTATGTTGTCTGTTACGTGGTAGAGTGTCAGACAGTATGTTGTCTGTTACGTGGTAGAGTGTCAGACAGTATGTTGTCTGTTACGTGGTAGAGTGTCAGACAGTATGTTGTCTGTTACGTGGTAGAGTGTCAGACAGTATGTTGTCTGTTACGTGGTAGAGTGTCAGACAGTATGTTGTCTGTTACGTGGTAGAGTGTCAGACAGTATGTTGTCTGTTACGTGGTAGAGTGTCAGACAGTATGTTGTCTGTTACGTGGTAGAGTGTCAGACAGTATGTTGTCTGTTACGTGGTAGAGTGTCAGACAGTATGTTGTCTGTTACGTGGTAGAGTGTCAGACAGTATGTTGTCTGTTACGTGGTAGAGTGTCAGACAGTATGTTGTCTGTTACGTGGTAGAGTGTCAGACAGTATGTTGTCTGTTACGTGGTAGAGTGTCAGACAGTATGTTGTCTGTTACGTGGTAGAGTGTCAGACAGTATGTTGTCTGTTACGTGGTAGAGTGTCAGACAGTATGTTGTCTGTTACGTGGTAGAGTGTCAGACAGTATGTTGTCTGTTACGTGGTAGAGTGTCAGACAGTATGTTGTCTGTTACGTGGTAGAGTGTCAGACAGTATGTTGTCTGTTACGTGGTAGAGTGTCAGACAGTATGTTGTCTGTTACGTGGTAGAGTGTCAGACAGTATGTTGTCTGTTACGTGGTAGAGTGTCAGACAGTATGTTGTCTGTTACGTGGTAGAGTGTCAGACAGTATGTTGTCTGTTACGTGGTAGAGTGTCAGACAGTATGTTGTCTGTTACGTGGTAGAGTGTCAGACAGTATGTTGTCTGTTACGTGGTAGAGTGTCAGACAGTATGTTGTCTGTTACGTGGTAGAGTGTCAGACAGTATGTTGTCTGTTACGTGGTAGAGTGTCAGACAGTATGTTGTCTGTTACGTGGTAGAGTGTCAGACAGTATGTTGTCTGTTACGTGGTAGAGTGTCAGACAGTATGTTGTCTGTTACGTGGTAGAGTGTCAGACAGTATGTTGTCTGTTACGTGGTAGAGTGTCAGACAGTATGTTGTCTGTTACGTGGTAGAGTGTCAGACAGTATGTTGTCTGTTACGTGGTAGAGTGTCAGACAGTATGTTGTCTGTTACGTGGTAGAGTGTCAGACAGTATGTTGTCTGTTACGTGGTAGAGTGTCAGACAGTATGTTGTCTGTTACGTGGTAGAGTGTCAGACAGTATGTTGTCTGTTACGTGGTAGAGTGTCAGACAGTATGTTGTCTGTTACGTGGTAGAGTGTCAGACAGTATGTTGTCTGTTACGTGGTAGAGTGTCAGACAGTATGTTGTCTGTTACGTGGTAGAGTGTCAGACAGTATGTTGTCTGTTACGTGGTAGAGTGTCAGACAGTATGTTGTCTGTTACGTGGTAGAGTGTCAGACAGTATGTTGTCTGTTACGTGGTAGAGTGTCAGACAGTATGTTGTCTGTTACGTGGTAGAGTGTCAGACAGTATGTTGTCTGTTACGTGGTAGAGTGTCAGACAGTATGTTGTCTGTTACGTGGTAGAGTGTCAGACAGTATGTTGTCTGTTACGTGGTAGAGTGTCAGACAGTATGTTGTCTGTTACGTGGTAGAGTGTCAGACAGTATGTTGTCTGTTACGTGGTAGAGTGTCAGACAGTATGTTGTCTGTTACGTGGTAGAGTGTCAGACAGTATGTTGTCTGTTACGTGGTAGAGTGTCAGACAGTATGTTGTCTGTTACGTGGTAGAGTGTCAGACAGTATGTTGTCTGTTACGTGGTAGAGTGTCAGACAGTATGTTGTCTGTTACGTGGTAGAGTGTCAGACAGTATGTTGTCTGTTACGTGGTAGAGTGTCAGACAGTATGTTGTCTGTTACGTGGTAGAGTGTCAGACAGTATGTTGTCTGTTACGTGGTAGAGTGTCAGACAGTATGTTGTCTGTTACGTGGTAGAGTGTCAGACAGTATGTTGTCTGTTACGTGGTAGAGTGTCAGACAGTATGTTGTCTGTTACGTGGTAGAGTGTCAGACAGTATGTTGTCTGTTACGTGGTAGAGTGTCAGACAGTATGTTGTCTGTTACGTGGTAGAGTGTCAGACAGTATGTTGTCTGTTACGTGGTAGAGTGTCAGACAGTATGTTGTCTGTTACGTGGTAGAGTGTCAGACAGTATGTTGTCTGTTACGTGGTAGAGTGTCAGACAGTATGTTGTCTGTTACGTGGTAGAGTGTCAGACAGTATGTTGTCTGTTACGTGGTAGAGTGTCAGACAGTATGTTGTCTGTTACGTGGTAGAGTGTCAGACAGTATGTTGTCTGTTACGTGGTAGAGTGTCAGACAGTATGTTGTCTGTTACGTGGTAGAGTGTCAGACAGTATGTTGTCTGTTACGTGGTAGAGTGTCAGACAGTATGTTGTCTGTTACGTGGTAGAGTGTCAGACAGTATGTTGTCTGTTACGTGGTAGAGTGTCAGACAGTATGTTGTCTGTTACGTGGTAGAGTGTCAGACAGTATGTTGTCTGTTACGTGGTAGAGTGTCAGACAGTATGTTGTCTGTTACGTGGTAGAGTGTCAGACAGTATGTTGTCTGTTACGTGGTAGAGTGTCAGACAGTATGTTGTCTGTTACGTGGTAGAGTGTCAGACAGTATGTTGTCTGTTACGTGGTAGAGTGTCAGACAGTATGTTGTCTGTTACGTGGTAGAGTGTCAGACAGTATGTTGTCTGTTACGTGGTAGAGTGTCAGACAGTATGTTGTCTGTTACGTGGTAGAGTGTCAGACAGTATGTTGTCTGTTACGTGGTAGAGTGTCAGACAGTATGTTGTCTGTTACGTGGTAGAGTGTCAGACAGTATGTTGTCTGTTACGTGGTAGAGTGTCAGACAGTATGTTGTCTGTTACGTGGTAGAGTGTCAGACAGTATGTTGTCTGTTACGTGGTAGAGTGTCAGACAGTATGTTGTCTGTTACGTGGTAGAGTGTCAGACAGTATGTTGTCTGTTACGTGGTAGAGTGTCAGACAGTATGTTGTCTGTTACGTGGTAGAGTGTCAGACAGTATGTTGTCTGTTACGTGGTAGAGTGTCAGACAGTATGTTGTCTGTTACGTGGTAGAGTGTCAGACAGTATGTTGTCTGTTACGTGGTAGAGTGTCAGACAGTATGTTGTCTGTTACGTGGTAGAGTGTCAGACAGTATGTTGTCTGTTACGTGGTAGAGTGTCAGACAGTATGTTGTCTGTTACGTGGTAGAGTGTCAGACAGTATGTTGTCTGTTACGTGGTAGAGTGTCAGACAGTATGTTGTCTGTTACGTGGTAGAGTGTCAGACAGTATGTTGTCTGTTACGTGGTAGAGTGTCAGACAGTATGTTGTCTGTTACGTGGTAGAGTGTCAGACAGTATGTTGTCTGTTACGTGGTAGAGTGTCAGACAGTATGTTGTCTGTTACGTGGTAGAGTGTCAGACAGTATGTTGTCTGTTACGTGGTAGAGTGTCAGACAGTATGTTGTCTGTTACGTGGTAGAGTGTCAGACAGTATGTTGTCTGTTACGTGGTAGAGTGTCAGACAGTATGTTGTCTGTTACGTGGTAGAGTGTCAGACAGTATGTTGTCTGTTACGTGGTAGAGTGTCAGACAGTATGTTGTCTGTTACGTGGTAGAGTGTCAGACAGTATGTTGTCTGTTACGTGGTAGAGTGTCAGACAGTATGTTGTCTGTTACGTGGTAGAGTGTCAGACAGTATGTTGTCTGTTACGTGGTAGAGTGTCAGACAGTATGTTGTCTGTTACGTGGTAGAGTGTCAGACAGTATGTTGTCTGTTACGTGGTAGAGTGTCAGACAGTATGTTGTCTGTTACGTGGTAGAGTGTCAGACAGTATGTTGTCTGTTACGTGGTAGAGTGTCAGACAGTATGTTGTCTGTTACGTGGTAGAGTGTCAGACAGTATGTTGTCTGTTACGTGGTAGAGTGTCAGACAGTATGTTGTCTGTTACGTGGTAGAGTGTCAGACAGTATGTTGTCTGTTACGTGGTAGAGTGTCAGACAGTATGTTGTCTGTTACGTGGTAGAGTGTCAGACAGTATGTTGTCTGTTACGTGGTAGAGTGTCAGACAGTATGTTGTCTGTTACGTGGTAGAGTGTCAGACAGTATGTTGTCTGTTACGTGGTAGAGTGTCAGACAGTATGTTGTCTGTTACGTGGTAGAGTGTCAGACAGTATGTTGTCTGTTACGTGGTAGAGTGTCAGACAGTATGTTGTCTGTTACGTGGTAGAGTGTCAGACAGTATGTTGTCTGTTACGTGGTAGAGTGTCAGACAGTATGTTGTCTGTTACGTGGTAGAGTGTCAGACAGTATGTTGTCTGTTACGTGGTAGAGTGTCAGACAGTATGTTGTCTGTTACGTGGTAGAGTGTCAGACAGTATGTTGTCTGTTACGTGGTAGAGTGTCAGACAGTATGTTGTCTGTTACGTGGTAGAGTGTCAGACAGTATGTTGTCTGTTACGTGGTAGAGTGTCAGACAGTATGTTGTCTGTTACGTGGTAGAGTGTCAGACAGTATGTTGTCTGTTACGTGGTAGAGTGTCAGACAGTATGTTGTCTGTTACGTGGTAGAGTGTCAGACAGTATGTTGTCTGTTACGTGGTAGAGTGTCAGACAGTATGTTGTCTGTTACGTGGTAGAGTGTCAGACAGTATGTTGTCTGTTACGTGGTAGAGTGTCAGACAGTATGTTGTCTGTTACGTGGTAGAGTGTCAGACAGTATGTTGTCTGTTACGTGGTAGAGTGTCAGACAGTATGTTGTCTGTTACGTGGTAGAGTGTCAGACAGTATGTTGTCTGTTACGTGGTAGAGTGTCAGACAGTATGTTGTCTGTTACGTGGTAGAGTGTCAGACAGTATGTTGTCTGTTACGTGGTAGAGTGTCAGACAGTATGTTGTCTGTTACGTGGTAGAGTGTCAGACAGTATGTTGTCTGTTACGTGGTAGAGTGTCAGACAGTATGTTGTCTGTTACGTGGTAGAGTGTCAGACAGTATGTTGTCTGTTACGTGGTAGAGTGTCAGACAGTATGTTGTCTGTTACGTGGTAGAGTGTCAGACAGTATGTTGTCTGTTACGTGGTAGAGTGTCAGACAGTATGTTGTCTGTTACGTGGTAGAGTGTCAGACAGTATGTTGTCTGTTACGTGGTAGAGTGTCAGACAGTATGTTGTCTGTTACGTGGTAGAGTGTCAGACAGTATGTTGTCTGTTACGTGGTAGAGTGTCAGACAGTATGTTGTCTGTTACGTGGTAGAGTGTCAGACAGTATGTTGTCTGTTACGTGGTAGAGTGTCAGACAGTATGTTGTCTGTTACGTGGTAGAGTGTCAGACAGTATGTTGTCTGTTACGTGGTAGAGTGTCAGACAGTATGTTGTCTGTTACGTGGTAGAGTGTCAGACAGTATGTTGTCTGTTACGTGGTAGAGTGTCAGACAGTATGTTGTCTGTTACGTGGTAGAGTGTCAGACAGTATGTTGTCTGTTACGTGGTAGAGTGTCAGACAGTATGTTGTCTGTTACGTGGTAGAGTGTCAGACAGTATGTTGTCTGTTACGTGGTAGAGTGTCAGACAGTATGTTGTCTGTTACGTGGTAGAGTGTCAGACAGTATGTTGTCTGTTACGTGGTAGAGTGTCAGACAGTATGTTGTCTGTTACGTGGTAGAGTGTCAGACAGTATGTTGTCTGTTACGTGGTAGAGTGTCAGACAGTATGTTGTCTGTTACGTGGTAGAGTGTCAGACAGTATGTTGTCTGTTACGTGGTAGAGTGTCAGACAGTATGTTGTCTGTTACGTGGTAGAGTGTCAGACAGTATGTTGTCTGTTACGTGGTAGAGTGTCAGACAGTATGTTGTCTGTTACGTGGTAGAGTGTCAGACAGTATGTTGTCTGTTACGTGGTAGAGTGTCAGACAGTATGTTGTCTGTTACGTGGTAGAGTGTCAGACAGTATGTTGTCTGTTACGTGGTAGAGTGTCAGACAGTATGTTGTCTGTTACGTGGTAGAGTGTCAGACAGTATGTTGTCTGTTACGTGGTAGAGTGTCAGACAGTATGTTGTCTGTTACGTGGTAGAGTGTCAGACAGTATGTTGTCTGTTACGTGGTAGAGTGTCAGACAGTATGTTGTCTGTTACGTGGTAGAGTGTCAGACAGTATGTTGTCTGTTACGTGGTAGAGTGTCAGACAGTATGTTGTCTGTTACGTGGTAGAGTGTCAGACAGTATGTTGTCTGTTACGTGGTAGAGTGTCAGACAGTATGTTGTCTGTTACGTGGTAGAGTGTCAGACAGTATGTTGTCTGTTACGTGGTAGAGTGTCAGACAGTATGTTGTCTGTTACGTGGTAGAGTGTCAGACAGTATGTTGTCTGTTACGTGGTAGAGTGTCAGACAGTATGTTGTCTGTTACGTGGTAGAGTGTCAGACAGTATGTTGTCTGTTACGTGGTAGAGTGTCAGACAGTATGTTGTCTGTTACGTGGTAGAGTGTCAGACAGTATGTTGTCTGTTACGTGGTAGAGTGTCAGACAGTATGTTGTCTGTTACGTGGTAGAGTGTCAGACAGTATGTTGTCTGTTACGTGGTAGAGTGTCAGACAGTATGTTGTCTGTTACGTGGTAGAGTGTCAGACAGTATGTTGTCTGTTACGTGGTAGAGTGTCAGACAGTATGTTGTCTGTTACGTGGTAGAGTGTCAGACAGTATGTTGTCTGTTACGTGGTAGAGTGTCAGACAGTATGTTGTCTGTTACGTGGTAGAGTGTCAGACAGTATGTTGTCTGTTACGTGGTAGAGTGTCAGACAGTATGTTGTCTGTTACGTGGTAGAGTGTCAGACAGTATGTTGTCTGTTACGTGGTAGAGTGTCAGACAGTATGTTGTCTGTTACGTGGTAGAGTGTCAGACAGTATGTTGTCTGTTACGTGGTAGAGTGTCAGACAGTATGTTGTCTGTTACGTGGTAGAGTGTCAGACAGTATGTTGTCTGTTACGTGGTAGAGTGTCAGACAGTATGTTGTCTGTTACGTGGTAGAGTGTCAGACAGTATGTTGTCTGTTACGTGGTAGAGTGTCAGACAGTATGTTGTCTGTTACGTGGTAGAGTGTCAGACAGTATGTTGTCTGTTACGTGGTAGAGTGTCAGACAGTATGTTGTCTGTTACGTGGTAGAGTGTCAGACAGTATGTTGTCTGTTACGTGGTAGAGTGTCAGACAGTATGTTGTCTGTTACGTGGTAGAGTGTCAGACAGTATGTTGTCTGTTACGTGGTAGAGTGTCAGACAGTATGTTGTCTGTTACGTGGTAGAGTGTCAGACAGTATGTTGTCTGTTACGTGGTAGAGTGTCAGACAGTATGTTGTCTGTTACGTGGTAGAGTGTCAGACAGTATGTTGTCTGTTACGTGGTAGAGTGTCAGACAGTATGTTGTCTGTTACGTGGTAGAGTGTCAGACAGTATGTTGTCTGTTACGTGGTAGAGTGTCAGACAGTATGTTGTCTGTTACGTGGTAGAGTGTCAGACAGTATGTTGTCTGTTACGTGGTAGAGTGTCAGACAGTATGTTGTCTGTTACGTGGTAGAGTGTCAGACAGTATGTTGTCTGTTACGTGGTAGAGTGTCAGACAGTATGTTGTCTGTTACGTGGTAGAGTGTCAGACAGTATGTTGTCTGTTACGTGGTAGAGTGTCAGACAGTATGTTGTCTGTTACGTGGTAGAGTGTCAGACAGTATGTTGTCTGTTACGTGGTAGAGTGTCAGACAGTATGTTGTCTGTTACGTGGTAGAGTGTCAGACAGTATGTTGTCTGTTACGTGGTAGAGTGTCAGACAGTATGTTGTCTGTTACGTGGTAGAGTGTCAGACAGTATGTTGTCTGTTACGTGGTAGAGTGTCAGACAGTATGTTGTCTGTTACGTGGTAGAGTGTCAGACAGTATGTTGTCTGTTACGTGGTAGAGTGTCAGACAGTATGTTGTCTGTTACGTGGTAGAGTGTCAGACAGTATGTTGTCTGTTACGTGGTAGAGTGTCAGACAGTATGTTGTCTGTTACGTGGTAGAGTGTCAGACAGTATGTTGTCTGTTACGTGGTAGAGTGTCAGACAGTATGTTGTCTGTTACGTGGTAGAGTGTCAGACAGTATGTTGTCTGTTACGTGGTAGAGTGTCAGACAGTATGTTGTCTGTTACGTGGTAGAGTGTCAGACAGTATGTTGTCTGTTACGTGGTAGAGTGTCAGACAGTATGTTGTCTGTTACGTGGTAGAGTGTCAGACAGTATGTTGTCTGTTACGTGGTAGAGTGTCAGACAGTATGTTGTCTGTTACGTGGTAGAGTGTCAGACAGTATGTTGTCTGTTACGTGGTAGAGTGTCAGACAGTATGTTGTCTGTTACGTGGTAGAGTGTCAGACAGTATGTTGTCTGTTACGTGGTAGAGTGTCAGACAGTATGTTGTCTGTTACGTGGTAGAGTGTCAGACAGTATGTTGTCTGTTACGTGGTAGAGTGTCAGACAGTATGTTGTCTGTTACGTGGTAGAGTGTCAGACAGTATGTTGTCTGTTACGTGGTAGAGTGTCAGACAGTATGTTGTCTGTTACGTGGTAGAGTGTCAGACAGTATGTTGTCTGTTACGTGGTAGAGTGTCAGACAGTATGTTGTCTGTTACGTGGTAGAGTGTCAGACAGTATGTTGTCTGTTACGTGGTAGAGTGTCAGACAGTATGTTGTCTGTTACGTGGTAGAGTGTCAGACAGTATGTTGTCTGTTACGTGGTAGAGTGTCAGACAGTATGTTGTCTGTTACGTGGTAGAGTGTCAGACAGTATGTTGTCTGTTACGTGGTAGAGTGTCAGACAGTATGTTGTCTGTTACGTGGTAGAGTGTCAGACAGTATGTTGTCTGTTACGTGGTAGAGTGTCAGACAGTATGTTGTCTGTTACGTGGTAGAGTGTCAGACAGTATGTTGTCTGTTACGTGGTAGAGTGTCAGACAGTATGTTGTCTGTTACGTGGTAGAGTGTCAGACAGTATGTTGTCTGTTACGTGGTAGAGTGTCAGACAGTATGTTGTCTGTTACGTGGTAGAGTGTCAGACAGTATGTTGTCTGTTACGTGGTAGAGTGTCAGACAGTATGTTGTCTGTTACGTGGTAGAGTGTCAGACAGTATGTTGTCTGTTACGTGGTAGAGTGTCAGACAGTATGTTGTCTGTTACGTGGTAGAGTGTCAGACAGTATGTTGTCTGTTACGTGGTAGAGTGTCAGACAGTATGTTGTCTGTTACGTGGTAGAGTGTCAGACAGTATGTTGTCTGTTACGTGGTAGAGTGTCAGACAGTATGTTGTCTGTTACGTGGTAGAGTGTCAGACAGTATGTTGTCTGTTACGTGGTAGAGTGTCAGACAGTATGTTGTCTGTTACGTGGTAGAGTGTCAGACAGTATGTTGTCTGTTACGTGGTAGAGTGTCAGACAGTATGTTGTCTGTTACGTGGTAGAGTGTCAGACAGTATGTTGTCTGTTACGTGGTAGAGTGTCAGACAGTATGTTGTCTGTTACGTGGTAGAGTGTCAGACAGTATGTTGTCTGTTACGTGGTAGAGTGTCAGACAGTATGTTGTCTGTTACGTGGTAGAGTGTCAGACAGTATGTTGTCTGTTACGTGGTAGAGTGTCAGACAGTATGTTGTCTGTTACGTGGTAGAGTGTCAGACAGTATGTTGTCTGTTACGTGGTAGAGTGTCAGACAGTATGTTGTCTGTTACGTGGTAGAGTGTCAGACAGTATGTTGTCTGTTACGTGGTAGAGTGTCAGACAGTATGTTGTCTGTTACGTGGTAGAGTGTCAGACAGTATGTTGTCTGTTACGTGGTAGAGTGTCAGACAGTATGTTGTCTGTTACGTGGTAGAGTGTCAGACAGTATGTTGTCTGTTACGTGGTAGAGTGTCAGACAGTATGTTGTCTGTTACGTGGTAGAGTGTCAGACAGTATGTTGTCTGTTACGTGGTAGAGTGTCAGACAGTATGTTGTCTGTTACGTGGTAGAGTGTCAGACAGTATGTTGTCTGTTACGTGGTAGAGTGTCAGACAGTATGTTGTCTGTTACGTGGTAGAGTGTCAGACAGTATGTTGTCTGTTACGTGGTAGAGTGTCAGACAGTATGTTGTCTGTTACGTGGTAGAGTGTCAGACAGTATGTTGTCTGTTACGTGGTAGAGTGTCAGACAGTATGTTGTCTGTTACGTGGTAGAGTGTCAGACAGTATGTTGTCTGTTACGTGGTAGAGTGTCAGACAGTATGTTGTCTGTTACGTGGTAGAGTGTCAGACAGTATGTTGTCTGTTACGTGGTAGAGTGTCAGACAGTATGTTGTCTGTTACGTGGTAGAGTGTCAGACAGTATGTTGTCTGTTACGTGGTAGAGTGTCAGACAGTATGTTGTCTGTTACGTGGTAGAGTGTCAGACAGTATGTTGTCTGTTACGTGGTAGAGTGTCAGACAGTATGTTGTCTGTTACGTGGTAGAGTGTCAGACAGTATGTTGTCTGTTACGTGGTAGAGTGTCAGACAGTATGTTGTCTGTTACGTGGTAGAGTGTCAGACAGTATGTTGTCTGTTACGTGGTAGAGTGTCAGACAGTATGTTGTCTGTTACGTGGTAGAGTGTCAGACAGTATGTTGTCTGTTACGTGGTAGAGTGTCAGACAGTATGTTGTCTGTTACGTGGTAGAGTGTCAGACAGTATGTTGTCTGTTACGTGGTAGAGTGTCAGACAGTATGTTGTCTGTTACGTGGTAGAGTGTCAGACAGTATGTTGTCTGTTACGTGGTAGAGTGTCAGACAGTATGTTGTCTGTTACGTGGTAGAGTGTCAGACAGTATGTTGTCTGTTACGTGGTAGAGTGTCAGACAGTATGTTGTCTGTTACGTGGTAGAGTGTCAGACAGTATGTTGTCTGTTACGTGGTAGAGTGTCAGACAGTATGTTGTCTGTTACGTGGTAGAGTGTCAGACAGTATGTTGTCTGTTACGTGGTAGAGTGTCAGACAGTATGTTGTCTGTTACGTGGTAGAGTGTCAGACAGTATGTTGTCTGTTACGTGGTAGAGTGTCAGACAGTATGTTGTCTGTTACGTGGTAGAGTGTCAGACAGTATGTTGTCTGTTACGTGGTAGAGTGTCAGACAGTATGTTGTCTGTTACGTGGTAGAGTGTCAGACAGTATGTTGTCTGTTACGTGGTAGAGTGTCAGACAGTATGTTGTCTGTTACGTGGTAGAGTGTCAGACAGTATGTTGTCTGTTACGTGGTAGAGTGTCAGACAGTATGTTGTCTGTTACGTGGTAGAGTGTCAGACAGTATGTTGTCTGTTACGTGGTAGAGTGTCAGACAGTATGTTGTCTGTTACGTGGTAGAGTGTCAGACAGTATGTTGTCTGTTACGTGGTAGAGTGTCAGACAGTATGTTGTCTGTTACGTGGTAGAGTGTCAGACAGTATGTTGTCTGTTACGTGGTAGAGTGTCAGACAGTATGTTGTCTGTTACGTGGTAGAGTGTCAGACAGTATGTTGTCTGTTACGTGGTAGAGTGTCAGACAGTATGTTGTCTGTTACGTGGTAGAGTGTCAGACAGTATGTTGTCTGTTACGTGGTAGAGTGTCAGACAGTATGTTGTCTGTTACGTGGTAGAGTGTCAGACAGTATGTTGTCTGTTACGTGGTAGAGTGTCAGACAGTATGTTGTCTGTTACGTGGTAGAGTGTCAGACAGTATGTTGTCTGTTACGTGGTAGAGTGTCAGACAGTATGTTGTCTGTTACGTGGTAGAGTGTCAGACAGTATGTTGTCTGTTACGTGGTAGAGTGTCAGACAGTATGTTGTCTGTTACGTGGTAGAGTGTCAGACAGTATGTTGTCTGTTACGTGGTAGAGTGTCAGACAGTATGTTGTCTGTTACGTGGTAGAGTGTCAGACAGTATGTTGTCTGTTACGTGGTAGAGTGTCAGACAGTATGTTGTCTGTTACGTGGTAGAGTGTCAGACAGTATGTTGTCTGTTACGTGGTAGAGTGTCAGACAGTATGTTGTCTGTTACGTGGTAGAGTGTCAGACAGTATGTTGTCTGTTACGTGGTAGAGTGTCAGACAGTATGTTGTCTGTTACGTGGTAGAGTGTCAGACAGTATGTTGTCTGTTACGTGGTAGAGTGTCAGACAGTATGTTGTCTGTTACGTGGTAGAGTGTCAGACAGTATGTTGTCTGTTACGTGGTAGAGTGTCAGACAGTATGTTGTCTGTTACGTGGTAGAGTGTCAGACAGTATGTTGTCTGTTACGTGGTAGAGTGTCAGACAGTATGTTGTCTGTTACGTGGTAGAGTGTCAGACAGTATGTTGTCTGTTACGTGGTAGAGTGTCAGACAGTATGTTGTCTGTTACGTGGTAGAGTGTCAGACAGTATGTTGTCTGTTACGTGGTAGAGTGTCAGACAGTATGTTGTCTGTTACGTGGTAGAGTGTCAGACAGTATGTTGTCTGTTACGTGGTAGAGTGTCAGACAGTATGTTGTCTGTTACGTGGTAGAGTGTCAGACAGTATGTTGTCTGTTACGTGGTAGAGTGTCAGACAGTATGTTGTCTGTTACGTGGTAGAGTGTCAGACAGTATGTTGTCTGTTACGTGGTAGAGTGTCAGACAGTATGTTGTCTGTTACGTGGTAGAGTGTCAGACAGTATGTTGTCTGTTACGTGGTAGAGTGTCAGACAGTATGTTGTCTGTTACGTGGTAGAGTGTCAGACAGTATGTTGTCTGTTACGTGGTAGAGTGTCAGACAGTATGTTGTCTGTTACGTGGTAGAGTGTCAGACAGTATGTTGTCTGTTACGTGGTAGAGTGTCAGACAGTATGTTGTCTGTTACGTGGTAGAGTGTCAGACAGTATGTTGTCTGTTACGTGGTAGAGTGTCAGACAGTATGTTGTCTGTTACGTGGTAGAGTGTCAGACAGTATGTTGTCTGTTACGTGGTAGAGTGTCAGACAGTATGTTGTCTGTTACGTGGTAGAGTGTCAGACAGTATGTTGTCTGTTACGTGGTAGAGTGTCAGACAGTATGTTGTCTGTTACGTGGTAGAGTGTCAGACAGTATGTTGTCTGTTACGTGGTAGAGTGTCAGACAGTATGTTGTCTGTTACGTGGTAGAGTGTCAGACAGTATGTTGTCTGTTACGTGGTAGAGTGTCAGACAGTATGTTGTCTGTTACGTGGTAGAGTGTCAGACAGTATGTTGTCTGTTACGTGGTAGAGTGTCAGACAGTATGTTGTCTGTTACGTGGTAGAGTGTCAGACAGTATGTTGTCTGTTACGTGGTAGAGTGTCAGACAGTATGTTGTCTGTTACGTGGTAGAGTGTCAGACAGTATGTTGTCTGTTACGTGGTAGAGTGTCAGACAGTATGTTGTCTGTTACGTGGTAGAGTGTCAGACAGTATGTTGTCTGTTACGTGGTAGAGTGTCAGACAGTATGTTGTCTGTTACGTGGTAGAGTGTCAGACAGTATGTTGTCTGTTACGTGGTAGAGTGTCAGACAGTATGTTGTCTGTTACGTGGTAGAGTGTCAGACAGTATGTTGTCTGTTACGTGGTAGAGTGTCAGACAGTATGTTGTCTGTTACGTGGTAGAGTGTCAGACAGTATGTTGTCTGTTACGTGGTAGAGTGTCAGACAGTATGTTGTCTGTTACGTGGTAGAGTGTCAGACAGTATGTTGTCTGTTACGTGGTAGAGTGTCAGACAGTATGTTGTCTGTTACGTGGTAGAGTGTCAGACAGTATGTTGTCTGTTACGTGGTAGAGTGTCAGACAGTATGTTGTCTGTTACGTGGTAGAGTGTCAGACAGTATGTTGTCTGTTACGTGGTAGAGTGTCAGACAGTATGTTGTCTGTTACGTGGTAGAGTGTCAGACAGTATGTTGTCTGTTACGTGGTAGAGTGTCAGACAGTATGTTGTCTGTTACGTGGTAGAGTGTCAGACAGTATGTTGTCTGTTACGTGGTAGAGTGTCAGACAGTATGTTGTCTGTTACGTGGTAGAGTGTCAGACAGTATGTTGTCTGTTACGTGGTAGAGTGTCAGACAGTATGTTGTCTGTTACGTGGTAGAGTGTCAGACAGTATGTTGTCTGTTACGTGGTAGAGTGTCAGACAGTATGTTGTCTGTTACGTGGTAGAGTGTCAGACAGTATGTTGTCTGTTACGTGGTAGAGTGTCAGACAGTATGTTGTCTGTTACGTGGTAGAGTGTCAGACAGTATGTTGTCTGTTACGTGGTAGAGTGTCAGACAGTATGTTGTCTGTTACGTGGTAGAGTGTCAGACAGTATGTTGTCTGTTACGTGGTAGAGTGTCAGACAGTATGTTGTCTGTTACGTGGTAGAGTGTCAGACAGTATGTTGTCTGTTACGTGGTAGAGTGTCAGACAGTATGTTGTCTGTTACGTGGTAGAGTGTCAGACAGTATGTTGTCTGTTACGTGGTAGAGTGTCAGACAGTATGTTGTCTGTTACGTGGTAGAGTGTCAGACAGTATGTTGTCTGTTACGTGGTAGAGTGTCAGACAGTATGTTGTCTGTTACGTGGTAGAGTGTCAGACAGTATGTTGTCTGTTACGTGGTAGAGTGTCAGACAGTATGTTGTCTGTTACGTGGTAGAGTGTCAGACAGTATGTTGTCTGTTACGTGGTAGAGTGTCAGACAGTATGTTGTCTGTTACGTGGTAGAGTGTCAGACAGTATGTTGTCTGTTACGTGGTAGAGTGTCAGACAGTATGTTGTCTGTTACGTGGTAGAGTGTCAGACAGTATGTTGTCTGTTACGTGGTAGAGTGTCAGACAGTATGTTGTCTGTTACGTGGTAGAGTGTCAGACAGTATGTTGTCTGTTACGTGGTAGAGTGTCAGACAGTATGTTGTCTGTTACGTGGTAGAGTGTCAGACAGTATGTTGTCTGTTACGTGGTAGAGTGTCAGACAGTATGTTGTCTGTTACGTGGTAGAGTGTCAGACAGTATGTTGTCTGTTACGTGGTAGAGTGTCAGACAGTATGTTGTCTGTTACGTGGTAGAGTGTCAGACAGTATGTTGTCTGTTACGTGGTAGAGTGTCAGACAGTATGTTGTCTGTTACGTGGTAGAGTGTCAGACAGTATGTTGTCTGTTACGTGGTAGAGTGTCAGACAGTATGTTGTCTGTTACGTGGTAGAGTGTCAGACAGTATGTTGTCTGTTACGTGGTAGAGTGTCAGACAGTATGTTGTCTGTTACGTGGTAGAGTGTCAGACAGTATGTTGTCTGTTACGTGGTAGAGTGTCAGACAGTATGTTGTCTGTTACGTGGTAGAGTGTCAGACAGTATGTTGTCTGTTACGTGGTAGAGTGTCAGACAGTATGTTGTCTGTTACGTGGTAGAGTGTCAGACAGTATGTTGTCTGTTACGTGGTAGAGTGTCAGACAGTATGTTGTCTGTTACGTGGTAGAGTGTCAGACAGTATGTTGTCTGTTACGTGGTAGAGTGTCAGACAGTATGTTGTCTGTTACGTGGTAGAGTGTCAGACAGTATGTTGTCTGTTACGTGGTAGAGTGTCAGACAGTATGTTGTCTGTTACGTGGTAGAGTGTCAGACAGTATGTTGTCTGTTACGTGGTAGAGTGTCAGACAGTATGTTGTCTGTTACGTGGTAGAGTGTCAGACAGTATGTTGTCTGTTACGTGGTAGAGTGTCAGACAGTATGTTGTCTGTTACGTGGTAGAGTGTCAGACAGTATGTTGTCTGTTACGTGGTAGAGTGTCAGACAGTATGTTGTCTGTTACGTGGTAGAGTGTCAGACAGTATGTTGTCTGTTACGTGGTAGAGTGTCAGACAGTATGTTGTCTGTTACGTGGTAGAGTGTCAGACAGTATGTTGTCTGTTACGTGGTAGAGTGTCAGACAGTATGTTGTCTGTTACGTGGTAGAGTGTCAGACAGTATGTT
The DNA here is from genome assembly GCA_024529925.1 of Ophthalmolycus amberensis. Classification (NCBI taxonomy): domain Eukaryota; kingdom Metazoa; phylum Chordata; class Actinopteri; order Perciformes; family Zoarcidae; genus Ophthalmolycus; species Ophthalmolycus amberensis. The sequence goes on along the minus strand of JAFEUB010000216.1, from coordinate 25,532 downwards.
GTCTGTTACGTGGTAGAGTGTCAGACAGTATGTTGTCTGTTACGTGGTAGAGTGTCAGACAGTATGTTGTCTGTTACGTGGTAGAGTGTCAGACAGTATGTTGTCTGTTACGTGGTAGAGTGTCAGACAGTATGTTGTCTGTTACGTGGTAGAGTGTCAGACAGTATGTTGTCTGTTACGTGGTAGAGTGTCAGACAGTATGTTGTCTGTTACGTGGTAGAGTGTCAGACAGTATGTTGTCTGTTACGTGGTAGAGTGTCAGACAGTATGTTGTCTGTTACGTGGTAGAGTGTCAGACAGTATGTTGTCTGTTACGTGGTAGAGTGTCAGACAGTATGTTGTCTGTTACGTGGTAGAGTGTCAGACAGTATGTTGTCTGTTACGTGGTAGAGTGTCAGACAGTATGTTGTCTGTTACGTGGTAGAGTGTCAGACAGTATGTTGTCTGTTACGTGGTAGAGTGTCAGACAGTATGTTGTCTGTTACGTGGTAGAGTGTCAGACAGTATGTTGTCTGTTACGTGGTAGAGTGTCAGACAGTATGTTGTCTGTTACGTGGTAGAGTGTCAGACAGTATGTTGTCTGTTACGTGGTAGAGTGTCAGACAGTATGTTGTCTGTTACGTGGTAGAGTGTCAGACAGTATGTTGTCTGTTACGTGGTAGAGTGTCAGACAGTATGTTGTCTGTTACGTGGTAGAGTGTCAGACAGTATGTTGTCTGTTACGTGGTAGAGTGTCAGACAGTATGTTGTCTGTTACGTGGTAGAGTGTCAGACAGTATGTTGTCTGTTACGTGGTAGAGTGTCAGACAGTATGTTGTCTGTTACGTGGTAGAGTGTCAGACAGTATGTTGTCTGTTACGTGGTAGAGTGTCAGACAGTATGTTGTCTGTTACGTGGTAGAGTGTCAGACAGTATGTTGTCTGTTACGTGGTAGAGTGTCAGACAGTATGTTGTCTGTTACGTGGTAGAGTGTCAGACAGTATGTTGTCTGTTACGTGGTAGAGTGTCAGACAGTATGTTGTCTGTTACGTGGTAGAGTGTCAGACAGTATGTTGTCTGTTACGTGGTAGAGTGTCAGACAGTATGTTGTCTGTTACGTGGTAGAGTGTCAGACAGTATGTTGTCTGTTACGTGGTAGAGTGTCAGACAGTATGTTGTCTGTTACGTGGTAGAGTGTCAGACAGTATGTTGTCTGTTACGTGGTAGAGTGTCAGACAGTATGTTGTCTGTTACGTGGTAGAGTGTCAGACAGTATGTTGTCTGTTACGTGGTAGAGTGTCAGACAGTATGTTGTCTGTTACGTGGTAGAGTGTCAGACAGTATGTTGTCTGTTACGTGGTAGAGTGTCAGACAGTATGTTGTCTGTTACGTGGTAGAGTGTCAGACAGTATGTTGTCTGTTACGTGGTAGAGTGTCAGACAGTATGTTGTCTGTTACGTGGTAGAGTGTCAGACAGTATGTTGTCTGTTACGTGGTAGAGTGTCAGACAGTATGTTGTCTGTTACGTGGTAGAGTGTCAGACAGTATGTTGTCTGTTACGTGGTAGAGTGTCAGACAGTATGTTGTCTGTTACGTGGTAGAGTGTCAGACAGTATGTTGTCTGTTACGTGGTAGAGTGTCAGACAGTATGTTGTCTGTTACGTGGTAGAGTGTCAGACAGTATGTTGTCTGTTACGTGGTAGAGTGTCAGACAGTATGTTGTCTGTTACGTGGTAGAGTGTCAGACAGTATGTTGTCTGTTACGTGGTAGAGTGTCAGACAGTATGTTGTCTGTTACGTGGTAGAGTGTCAGACAGTATGTTGTCTGTTACGTGGTAGAGTGTCAGACAGTATGTTGTCTGTTACGTGGTAGAGTGTCAGACAGTATGTTGTCTGTTACGTGGTAGAGTGTCAGACAGTATGTTGTCTGTTACGTGGTAGAGTGTCAGACAGTATGTTGTCTGTTACGTGGTAGAGTGTCAGACAGTATGTTGTCTGTTACGTGGTAGAGTGTCAGACAGTATGTTGTCTGTTACGTGGTAGAGTGTCAGACAGTATGTTGTCTGTTACGTGGTAGAGTGTCAGACAGTATGTTGTCTGTTACGTGGTAGAGTGTCAGACAGTATGTTGTCTGTTACGTGGTAGAGTGTCAGACAGTATGTTGTCTGTTACGTGGTAGAGTGTCAGACAGTATGTTGTCTGTTACGTGGTAGAGTGTCAGACAGTATGTTGTCTGTTACGTGGTAGAGTGTCAGACAGTATGTTGTCTGTTACGTGGTAGAGTGTCAGACAGTATGTTGTCTGTTACGTGGTAGAGTGTCAGACAGTATGTTGTCTGTTACGTGGTAGAGTGTCAGACAGTATGTTGTCTGTTACGTGGTAGAGTGTCAGACAGTATGTTGTCTGTTACGTGGTAGAGTGTCAGACAGTATGTTGTCTGTTACGTGGTAGAGTGTCAGACAGTATGTTGTCTGTTACGTGGTAGAGTGTCAGACAGTATGTTGTCTGTTACGTGGTAGAGTGTCAGACAGTATGTTGTCTGTTACGTGGTAGAGTGTCAGACAGTATGTTGTCTGTTACGTGGTAGAGTGTCAGACAGTATGTTGTCTGTTACGTGGTAGAGTGTCAGACAGTATGTTGTCTGTTACGTGGTAGAGTGTCAGACAGTATGTTGTCTGTTACGTGGTAGAGTGTCAGACAGTATGTTGTCTGTTACGTGGTAGAGTGTCAGACAGTATGTTGTCTGTTACGTGGTAGAGTGTCAGACAGTATGTTGTCTGTTACGTGGTAGAGTGTCAGACAGTATGTTGTCTGTTACGTGGTAGAGTGTCAGACAGTATGTTGTCTGTTACGTGGTAGAGTGTCAGACAGTATGTTGTCTGTTACGTGGTAGAGTGTCAGACAGTATGTTGTCTGTTACGTGGTAGAGTGTCAGACAGTATGTTGTCTGTTACGTGGTAGAGTGTCAGACAGTATGTTGTCTGTTACGTGGTAGAGTGTCAGACAGTATGTTGTCTGTTACGTGGTAGAGTGTCAGACAGTATGTTGTCTGTTACGTGGTAGAGTGTCAGACAGTATGTTGTCTGTTACGTGGTAGAGTGTCAGACAGTATGTTGTCTGTTACGTGGTAGAGTGTCAGACAGTATGTTGTCTGTTACGTGGTAGAGTGTCAGACAGTATGTTGTCTGTTACGTGGTAGAGTGTCAGACAGTATGTTGTCTGTTACGTGGTAGAGTGTCAGACAGTATGTTGTCTGTTACGTGGTAGAGTGTCAGACAGTATGTTGTCTGTTACGTGGTAGAGTGTCAGACAGTATGTTGTCTGTTACGTGGTAGAGTGTCAGACAGTATGTTGTCTGTTACGTGGTAGAGTGTCAGACAGCATGTTGTCTGTTACGTGGTAGAGTGTCAGACAGTATGTTGTCTGTTACGTGGTAGAGTGTCAGACAGTATGTTGTCTGTTACGTGGTAGAGTGTCAGACAGTATGTTGTCTGTTACGTGGTAGAGTGTCAGACAGTATGTTGTCTGTTACGTGGTAGAGTGTCAGACAGTATGTTGTCTGTTACGTGGTAGAGTGTCAGACAGTATGTTGTCTGTTACGTGGTAGAGTGTCAGACAGTATGTTGTCTGTTACGTGGTAGAGTGTCAGACAGTATGTTGTCTGTTACGTGGTAGAGTGTCAGACAGTATGTTGTCTGTTACGTGGTAGAGTGTCAGACAGTATGTTGTCTGTTACGTGGTAGAGTGTCAGACAGTATGTTGTCTGTTACGTGGTAGAGTGTCAGACAGTATGTTGTCTGTTACGTGGTAGAGTGTCAGACAGTATGTTGTCTGTTACGTGGTAGAGTGTCAGACAGTATGTTGTCTGTTACGTGGTAGAGTGTCAGACAGTATGTTGTCTGTTACGTGGTAGAGTGTCAGACAGTATGTTGTCTGTTACGTGGTAGAGTGTCAGACAGTATGTTGTCTGTTACGTGGTAGAGTGTCAGACAGTATGTTGTCTGTTACGTGGTAGAGTGTCAGACAGCATGTTGTCTGTTACGTGGTAGAGTGTCAGACAGTATGTTGTCTGTTACGTGGTAGAGTGTCAGACAGTATGTTGTCTGTTACGTGGTAGAGTGTCAGACAGTATGTTGTCTGTTACGTGGTAGAGTGTCAGACAGTATGTTGTCTGTTACGTGGTAGAGTGTCAGACAGTATGTTGTCTGTTACGTGGTAGAGTGTCAGACAGTATGTTGTCTGTTACGTGGTAGAGTGTCAGACAGTATGTTGTCTGTTACGTGGTAGAGTGTCAGACAGTATGTTGTCTGTTACGTGGTAGAGTGTCAGACAGTATGTTGTCTGTTACGTGGTAGAGTGTCAGACAGTATGTTGTCTGTTACGTGGTAGAGTGTCAGACAGTATGTTGTCTGTTACGTGGTAGAGTGTCAGACAGTATGTTGTCTGTTACGTGGTAGAGTGTCAGACAGTATGTTGTCTGTTACGTGGTAGAGTGTCAGACAGTATGTTGTCTGTTACGTGGTAGAGTGTCAGACAGTATGTTGTCTGTTACGTGGTAGAGTGTCAGACAGTATGTTGTCTGTTACGTGGTAGAGTGTCAGACAGTATGTTGTCTGTTACGTGGTAGAGTGTCAGACAGTATGTTGTCTGTTACGTGGTAGAGTGTCAGACAGTATGTTGTCTGTTACGTGGTAGAGTGTCAGACAGTATGTTGTCTGTTACGTGGTAGAGTGTCAGACAGTATGTTGTCTGTTACGTGGTAGAGTGTCAGACAGTATGTTGTCTGTTACGTGGTAGAGTGTCAGACAGTATGTTGTCTGTTACGTGGTAGAGTGTCAGACAGTATGTTGTCTGTTACGTGGTAGAGTGTCAGACAGTATGTTGTCTGTTACGTGGTAGAGTGTCAGACAGTATGTTGTCTGTTACGTGGTAGAGTGTCAGACAGTATGTTGTCTGTTACGTGGTAGAGTGTCAGACAGTATGTTGTCTGTTACGTGGTAGAGTGTCAGACAGTATGTTGTCTGTTACGTGGTAGAGTGTCAGACAGTATGTTGTCTGTTACGTGGTAGAGTGTCAGACAGTATGTTGTCTGTTACGTGGTAGAGTGTCAGACAGTATGTTGTCTGTTACGTGGTAGAGTGTCAGACAGTATGTTGTCTGTTACGTGGTAGAGTGTCAGACAGTATGTTGTCTGTTACGTGGTAGAGTGTCAGACAGTATGTTGTCTGTTACGTGGTAGAGTGTCAGACAGTATGTTGTCTGTTACGTGGTAGAGTGTCAGACAGTATGTTGTCTGTTACGTGGTAGAGTGTCAGACAGTATGTTGTCTGTTACGTGGTAGAGTGTCAGACAGTATGTTGTCTGTTACGTGGTAGAGTGTCAGACAGTATGTTGTCTGTTACGTGGTAGAGTGTCAGACAGTATGTTGTCTGTTACGTGGTAGAGTGTCAGACAGTATGTTGTCTGTTACGTGGTAGAGTGTCAGACAGTATGTTGTCTGTTACGTGGTAGAGTGTCAGACAGTATGTTGTCTGTTACGTGGTAGAGTGTCAGACAGTATGTTGTCTGTTACGTGGTAGAGTGTCAGACAGTATGTTGTCTGTTACGTGGTAGAGTGTCAGACAGTATGTTGTCTGTTACGTGGTAGAGTGTCAGACAGTATGTTGTCTGTTACGTGGTAGAGTGTCAGACAGTATGTTGTCTGTTACGTGGTAGAGTGTCAGACAGTATGTTGTCTGTTACGTGGTAGAGTGTCAGACAGTATGTTGTCTGTTACGTGGTAGAGTGTCAGACAGTATGTTGTCTGTTACGTGGTAGAGTGTCAGACAGTATGTTGTCTGTTACGTGGTAGAGTGTCAGACAGTATGTTGTCTGTTACGTGGTAGAGTGTCAGACAGTATGTTGTCTGTTACGTGGTAGAGTGTCAGACAGTATGTTGTCTGTTACGTGGTAGAGTGTCAGACAGTATGTTGTCTGTTACGTGGTAGAGTGTCAGACAGTATGTTGTCTGTTACGTGGTAGAGTGTCAGACAGTATGTTGTCTGTTACGTGGTAGAGTGTCAGACAGTATGTTGTCTGTTACGTGGTAGAGTGTCAGACAGTATGTTGTCTGTTACGTGGTAGAGTGTCAGACAGTATGTTGTCTGTTACGTGGTAGAGTGTCAGACAGTATGTTGTCTGTTACGTGGTAGAGTGTCAGACAGTATGTTGTCTGTTACGTGGTAGAGTGTCAGACAGTATGTTGTCTGTTACGTGGTAGAGTGTCAGACAGTATGTTGTCTGTTACGTGGTAGAGTGTCAGACAGTATGTTGTCTGTTACGTGGTAGAGTGTCAGACAGTATGTTGTCTGTTACGTGGTAGAGTGTCAGACAGTATGTTGTCTGTTACGTGGTAGAGTGTCAGACAGTATGTTGTCTGTTACGTGGTAGAGTGTCAGACAGTATGTTGTCTGTTACGTGGTAGAGTGTCAGACAGTATGTTGTCTGTTACGTGGTAGAGTGTCAGACAGTATGTTGTCTGTTACGTGGTAGAGTGTCAGACAGTATGTTGTCTGTTACGTGGTAGAGTGTCAGACAGTATGTTGTCTGTTACGTGGTAGAGTGTCAGACAGTATGTTGTCTGTTACGTGGTAGAGTGTCAGACAGTATGTTGTCTGTTACGTGGTAGAGTGTCAGACAGTATGTTGTCTGTTACGTGGTAGAGTGTCAGACAGTATGTTGTCTGTTACGTGGTAGAGTGTCAGACAGTATGTTGTCTGTTACGTGGTAGAGTGTCAGACAGTATGTTGTCTGTTACGTGGTAGAGTGTCAGACAGTATGTTGTCTGTTACGTGGTAGAGTGTCAGACAGTATGTTGTCTGTTACGTGGTAGAGTGTCAGACAGTATGTTGTCTGTTACGTGGTAGAGTGTCAGACAGTATGTTGTCTGTTACGTGGTAGAGTGTCAGACAGTATGTTGTCTGTTACGTGGTAGAGTGTCAGACAGTATGTTGTCTGTTACGTGGTAGAGTGTCAGACAGTATGTTGTCTGTTACGTGGTAGAGTGTCAGACAGTATGTTGTCTGTTACGTGGTAGAGTGTCAGACAGTATGTTGTCTGTTACGTGGTAGAGTGTCAGACAGTATGTTGTCTGTTACGTGGTAGAGTGTCAGACAGTATGTTGTCTGTTACGTGGTAGAGTGTCAGACAGTATGTTGTCTGTTACGTGGTAGAGTGTCAGACAGTATGTTGTCTGTTACGTGGTAGAGTGTCAGACAGTATGTTGTCTGTTACGTGGTAGAGTGTCAGACAGTATGTTGTCTGTTACGTGGTAGAGTGTCAGACAGTATGTTGTCTGTTACGTGGTAGAGTGTCAGACAGTATGTTGTCTGTTACGTGGTAGAGTGTCAGACAGTATGTTGTCTGTTACGTGGTAGAGTGTCAGACAGTATGTTGTCTGTTACGTGGTAGAGTGTCAGACAGTATGTTGTCTGTTACGTGGTAGAGTGTCAGACAGTATGTTGTCTGTTACGTGGTAGAGTGTCAGACAGTATGTTGTCTGTTACGTGGTAGAGTGTCAGACAGTATGTTGTCTGTTACGTGGTAGAGTGTCAGACAGTATGTTGTCTGTTACGTGGTAGAGTGTCAGACAGTATGTTGTCTGTTACGTGGTAGAGTGTCAGACAGTATGTTGTCTGTTACGTGGTAGAGTGTCAGACAGTATGTTGTCTGTTACGTGGTAGAGTGTCAGACAGTATGTTGTCTGTTACGTGGTAGAGTGTCAGACAGTATGTTGTCTGTTACGTGGTAGAGTGTCAGACAGTATGTTGTCTGTTACGTGGTAGAGTGTCAGACAGTATGTTGTCTGTTACGTGGTAGAGTGTCAGACAGTATGTTGTCTGTTACGTGGTAGAGTGTCAGACAGTATGTTGTCTGTTACGTGGTAGAGTGTCAGACAGTATGTTGTCTGTTACGTGGTAGAGTGTCAGACAGTATGTTGTCTGTTACGTGGTAGAGTGTCAGACAGTATGTTGTCTGTTACGTGGTAGAGTGTCAGACAGTATGTTGTCTGTTACGTGGTAGAGTGTCAGACAGTATGTTGTCTGTTACGTGGTAGAGTGTCAGACAGTATGTTGTCTGTTACGTGGTAGAGTGTCAGACAGTATGTTGTCTGTTACGTGGTAGAGTGTCAGACAGTATGTTGTCTGTTACGTGGTAGAGTGTCAGACAGTATGTTGTCTGTTACGTGGTAGAGTGTCAGACAGTATGTTGTCTGTTACGTGGTAGTGTCAGACAGTATGTTGTCTGTTACGTGGTAGAGTGTCAGACAGTATGTTGTCTGTTACGTGGTAGAGTGTCAGACAGTATGTTGTCTGTTACGTGGTAGAGTGTCAGACAGTATGTTGTCTGTTACGTGGTAGAGTGTCAGACAGTATGTTGTCTGTTACGTGGTAGAGTGTCAGACAGTATGTTGTCTGTTACGTGGTAGAGTGTCAGACAGTATGTTGTCTGTTACGTGGTAGAGTGTCAGACAGTATGTTGTCTGTTACGTGGTAGAGTGTCAGACAGTATGTTGTCTGTTACGTGGTAGAGTGTCAGACAGTATGTTGTCTGTTACGTGGTAGAGTGTCAGACAGTATGTTGTCTGTTACGTGGTAGAGTGTCAGACAGTATGTTGTCTGTTACGTGGTAGAGTGTCAGACAGTATGTTGTCTGTTACGTGGTAGAGTGTCAGACAGTATGTTGTCTGTTACGTGGTAGAGTGTCAGACAGTATGTTGTCTGTTACGTGGTAGAGTGTCAGACAGTATGTTGTCTGTTACGTGGTAGAGTGTCAGACAGTATGTTGTCTGTTACGTGGTAGAGTGTCAGACAGTATGTTGTCTGTTACGTGGTAGAGTGTCAGACAGTATGTTGTCTGTTACGTGGTAGAGTGTCAGACAGTATGTTGTCTGTTACGTGGTAGAGTGTCAGACAGTATGTTGTCTGTTACGTGGTAGAGTGTCAGACAGTATGTTGTCTGTTACGTGGTAGAGTGTCAGACAGTATGTTGTCTGTTACGTGGTAGAGTGTCAGACAGTATGTTGTCTGTTACGTGGTAGAGTGTCAGACAGTATGTTGTCTGTTACGTGGTAGAGTGTCAGACAGTATGTTGTCTGTTACGTGGTAGAGTGTCAGACAGTATGTTGTCTGTTACGTGGTAGAGTGTCAGACAGTATGTTGTCTGTTACGTGGTAGAGTGTCAGACAGTATGTTGTCTGTTACGTGGTAGAGTGTCAGACAGTATGTTGTCTGTTACGTGGTAGAGTGTCAGACAGTATGTTGTCTGTTACGTGGTAGAGTGTCAGACAGTATGTTGTCTGTTACGTGGTAGAGTGTCAGACAGTATGTTGTCTGTTACGTGGTAGAGTGTCAGACAGTATGTTGTCTGTTACGTGGTAGAGTGTCAGACAGTATGTTGTCTGTTACGTGGTAGAGTGTCAGACAGTATGTTGTCTGTTACGTGGTAGAGTGTCAGACAGTATGTTGTCTGTTACGTGGTAGAGTGTCAGACAGTATGTTGTCTGTTACGTGGTAGAGTGTCAGACAGTATGTTGTCTGTTACGTGGTAGAGTGTCAGACAGTATGTTGTCTGTTACGTGGTAGAGTGTCAGACAGTATGTTGTCTGTTACGTGGTAGAGTGTCAGACAGTATGTTGTCTGTTACGTGGTAGAGTGTCAGACAGTATGTTGTCTGTTACGTGGTAGAGTGTCAGACAGTATGTTGTCTGTTACGTGGTAGAGTGTCAGACAGTATGTTGTCTGTTACGTGGTAGAGTGTCAGACAGTATGTTGTCTGTTACGTGGTAGAGTGTCAGACAGTATGTTGTCTGTTACGTGGTAGAGTGTCAGACAGTATGTTGTCTGTTACGTGGTAGAGTGTCAGACAGTATGTTGTCTGTTACGTGGTAGAGTGTCAGACAGTATGTTGTCTGTTACGTGGTAGAGTGTCAGACAGTATGTTGTCTGTTACGTGGTAGAGTGTCAGACAGTATGTTGTCTGTTACGTGGTAGAGTGTCAGACAGTATGTTGTCTGTTACGTGGTAGAGTGTCAGACAGTATGTTGTCTGTTACGTGGTAGAGTGTCAGACAGCATGTTGTCTGTTACGTGGTAGAGTGTCAGACAGTATGTTGTCTGTTACGTGGTAGTGTCAGACAGCATGTTGTCTGTTACGTGGTAGAGTGTCAGACAGTATGTTGTCTGTTACGTGGTAGAGTGTCAGACAGTATGTTGTCTGTTACGTGGTAGTGTCAGACAGCATGTTGTCTGTTACGTGGTAGAGTGTCAGACAGTATGTTGTCTGTTACGTGGTAGAGTGTCAGACAGTATGTTGTCTGTTACGTGGTAGAGTGTCAGACAGTATGTTGTCTGTTACGTGGTAGAGTGTCAGACAGTATGTTGTCTGTTACGTGGTAGAGTGTCAGACAGTATGTTGTCTGTTACGTGGTAGAGTGTCAGACAGTATGTTGTCTGTTACGTGGTAGAGTGTCAGACAGTATGTTGTCTGTTACGTGGTAGAGTGTCAGACAGTATGTTGTCTGTTACGTGGTAGAGTGTCAGACAGTATGTTGTCTGTTACGTGGAGTGTCAGACAGTATGTTGTCTGTTACGTGGTAGAGTGTCAGACAGCATGTTGTCTGTTACGTGGTAGAGTGTCAGACAGTATGTTGTCTGTTACGTGGTAGAGTGTCAGACAGTATGTTGTCTGTTACGTGGTAGAGTGTCAGACAGTATGTTGTCTGTTACGTGGTAGAGTGTCAGACAGTATGTTGTCTGTTACGTGGTAGAGTGTCAGACAGTATGTTGTCTGTTACGTGGTAGAGTGTCAGACAGCATGTTGTCTGTTACGTGGTAGAGTGTCAGACAGTATGTTGTCTGTTACGTGGTAGAGTGTCAGACAGTATGTTGTCTGTTACGTGGTAGAGTGTCAGACAGTATGTTGTCTGTTACGTGGTAGAGTGTCAGACAGTATGTTGTCTGTTACGTGGTAGTGTCAGACAGCATGTTGTCTGTTACGTGGTAGTGTCAGACAGTATGTTGTCTGTTACGTGGTAGAGTGTCAGACAGTATGTTGTCTGTTACGTGGTAGAGTGTCAGACAGTATGTTGTCTGTTACGTGGTAGAGTGTCAGACAGTATGTTGTCTGTTACGTGGTAGAGTGTCAGACAGTATGTTGTCTGTTACGTGGTAGAGTGTCAGACAGTATGTTGTCTGTTACGTGGTAGAGTGTCAGACAGTATGTTGTCTGTTACGTGGTAGAGTGTCAGACAGCATGTTGTCTGTTACGTGGTAGAGTGTCAGACAGTATGTTGTCTGTTACGTGGTAGTGTCAGACAGTATGTTGTCTGTTACGTGGTAGAGTGTCAGACAGTATGTTGTCTGTTACGTGGTAGAGTGTCAGACAGTATGTTGTCTGTTACGTGGTAGTGTCAGACAGTATGTTGTCTGTTACGTGGTAGAGTGTCAGACAGTATGTTGTCTGTTACGTGGTAGAGTGTCAGACAGTATGTTGTCTGTTACGTGGTAGAGTGTCAGACAGTATGTTGTCTGTTACGTGGTAGAGTGTCAGACAGTATGTTGTCTGTTACGTGGTAGAGTGTCAGACAGTATGTTGTCTGTTACGTGGTAGAGTGTCAGACAGTATGTTGTCTGTTACGTGGTAGAGTGTCAGACAGTATGTTGTCTGTTACGTGGTAGAGTGTCAGACAGTATGTTGTCTGTTACGTGGTAGAGTGTCAGACAGCATGTTGTCTGTTACGTGGTAGAGTGTCAGACAGTATGTTGTCTGTTACGTGGTAGAGTGTCAGACAGTATGTTGTCTGTTACGTGGTAGAGTGTCAGACAGTATGTTGTCTGTTACGTGGTAGAGTGTCAGACAGTATGTTGTCTGTTACGTGGTAGAGTGTCAGACAGTATGTTGTCTGTTACGTGGTAGAGTGTCAGACAGTATGTTGTCTGTTACGTGGTAGAGTGTCAGACAGTATGTTGTCTGTTACGTGGTAGAGTGTCAGACAGTATGTTGTCTGTTACGTGGTAGTGTCAGACAGTATGTTGTCTGTTACGTGGTAGAGTGTCAGACAGTATGTTGTCTGTTACGTGGTAGAGTGTCAGACAGTATGTTGTCTGTTACGTGGTAGAGTGTCAGACAGTATGTTGTCTGTTACGTGGTAGAGTGTCAGACAGTATGTTGTCTGTTACGTGGTAGAGTGTCAGACAGTATGTTGTCTGTTACGTGGTAGAGTGTCAGACAGTATGTTGTCTGTTACGTGGTAGAGTGTCAGACAGTATGTTGTCTGTTACGTGGTAGTGTCAGACAGCATGTTGTCTGTTACGTGGTAGAGTGTCAGACAGTATGTTGTCTGTTACGTGGTAGAGTGTCAGACAGTATGTTGTCTGTTACGTGGTAGAGTGTCAGACAGCATGTTGTCTGTTACGTGGTAGAGTGTCAGACAGTATGTTGTCTGTTACGTGGTAGAGTGTCAGACAGTATGTTGTCTGTTACGTGGTAGTGTCAGACAGTATGTTGTCTGTTACGTGGTAGAGTGTCAGACAGTATGTTGTCTGTTACGTGGTAGAGTGTCAGACAGTATGTTGTCTGTTACGTGGTAGAGTGTCAGACAGTATGTTGTCTGTTACGTGGTAGAGTGTCAGACAGTATGTTGTCTGTTACGTGGTAGAGTGTCAGACAGTATGTTGTCTGTTACGTGGTAGAGTGTCAGACAGTATGTTGTCTGTTACGTGGTAGAGTGTCAGACAGTATGTTGTCTGTTACGTGGTAGAGTGTCAGACAGTATGTTGTCTGTTACGTGGTAGAGTGTCAGACAGTATGTTGTCTGTTACGTGGTAGAGTGTCAGACAGTATGTTGTCTGTTACGTGGTAGTGTCAGACAGCATGTTGTCTGTTACGTGGTAGAGTGTCAGACAGTATGTTGTCTGTTACGTGGTAGAGTGTCAGACAGTATGTTGTCTGTTACGTGGTAGAGTGTCAGACAGTATGTTGTCTGTTACGTGGTAGAGTGTCAGACAGTATGTTGTCTGTTACGTGGTAGAGTGTCAGACAGTATGTTGTCTGTTACGTGGTAGAGTGTCAGACAGCATGTTGTCTGTTACGTGGTAGAGTGTCAGACAGTATGTTGTCTGTTACGTGGTAGAGTGTCAGACAGTATGTTGTCTGTTACGTGGTAGAGTGTCAGACAGTATGTTGTCTGTTACGTGGTAGAGTGTCAGACAGTATGTTGTCTGTTACGTGGTAGTGTCAGACAGCATGTTGTCTGTTACGTGGTAGAGTGTCAGACAGTATGTTGTCTGTTACGTGGTAGAGTGTCAGACAGCATGTTGTCTGTTACGTGGTAGAGTGTCAGACAGTATGTTGTCTGTTACGTGGTAGAGTGTCAGACAGTATGTTGTCTGTTACGTGGTAGAGTGTCAGACAGTATGTTGTCTGTTACGTGGTAGAGTGTCAGACAGTATGTTGTCTGTTACGTGGTAGAGTGTCAGACAGTATGTTGTCTGTTACGTGGTAGAGTGTCAGACAGCATGTTGTCTGTTACGTGGTAGAGTGTCAGACAGTATGTTGTCTGTTACGTGGTAGTGTCAGACAGTATGTTGTCTGTTACGTGGTAGAGTGTCAGACAGCATGTTGTCTGTTACGTGGTAGAGTGTCAGACAGTATGTTGTCTGTTACGTGGTAGAGTGTCAGACAGTATGTTGTCTGTTACGTGGTAGAGTGTCAGACAGTATGTTGTCTGTTACGTGGTAGAGTGTCAGACAGTATGTTGTCTGTTACGTGGTAGAGTGTCAGACAGTATGTTGTCTGTTACGTGGTAGAGTGTCAGACAGTATGTTGTCTGTTACGTGGTAGAGTGTCAGACAGTATGTTGTCTGTTACGTGGTAGAGTGTCAGACAGTATGTTGTCTGTTACGTGGTAGAGTGTCAGACAGTATGTTGTCTGTTACGTGGTAGAGTGTCAGACAGTATGTTGTCTGTTACGTGGTAGAGTGTCAGACAGTATGTTGTCTGTTACGTGGTAGAGTGTCAGACAGTATGTTGTCTGTTACGTGGTAGAGTGTCAGACAGTATGTTGTCTGTTACGTGGTAGAGTGTCAGACAGTATGTTGTCTGTTACGTGGTAGAGTGTCAGACAGTATGTTGTCTGTTACGTGGTAGTGTCAGACAGTATGTTGTCTGTTACGTGGTAGAGTGTCAGACAGTATGTTGTCTGTTACGTGGTAGAGTGTCAGACAGTATGTTGTCTGTTACGTGGTAGAGTGTCAGACAGTATGTTGTCTGTTACGTGGTAGTGTCAGACAGTATGTTGTCTGTTACGTGGTAGAGTGTCAGACAGTATGTTGTCTGTTACGTGGTAGAGTGTCAGACAGCATGTTGTCTGTTACGTGGTAGAGTGTCAGACAGTATGTTGTCTGTTACGTGGTAGAGTGTCAGACAGTATGTTGTCTGTTACGTGGTAGAGTGTCAGACAGTATGTTGTCTGTTACGTGGTAGAGTGTCAGACAGTATGTTGTCTGTTACGTGGTAGAGTGTCAGACAGCATGTTGTCTGTTACGTGGTAGAGTGTCAGACAGTATGTTGTCTGTTACGTGGTAGAGTGTCAGACAGTATGTTGTCTGTTACGTGGTAGAGTGTCAGACAGTATGTTGTCTGTTACGTGGTAGAGTGTCAGACAGTATGTTGTCTGTTACGTGGTAGAGTGTCAGACAGTATGTTGTCTGTTACGTGGTAGAGTGTCAGACAGTATGTTGTCTGTTACGTGGTAGAGTGTCAGACAGTATGTTGTCTGTTACGTGGTAGAGTGTCAGACAGTATGTTGTCTGTTACGTGGTAGAGTGTCAGACAGTATGTTGTCTGTTACGTGGTAGAGTGTCAGACAGTATGTTGTCTGTTACGTGGTAGAGTGTCAGACAGTATGTTGTCTGTTACGTGGTAGAGTGTCAGACAGTATGTTGTCTGTTACGTGGTAGAGTGTCAGACAGTATGTTGTCTGTTACGTGGTAGAGTGTCAGACAGTATGTTGTCTGTTACGTGGTAGAGTGTCAGACAGTATGTTGTCTGTTACGTGGTAGAGTGTCAGACAGTATGTTGTCTGTTACGTGGTAGAGTGTCAGACAGTATGTTGTCTGTTACGTGGTAGAGTGTCAGACAGTATGTTGTCTGTTACGTGGTAGAGTGTCAGACAGTATGTTGTCTGTTACGTGGTAGAGTGTCAGACAGTATGTTGTCTGTTACGTGGTAGAGTGTCAGACAGTATGTTGTCTGTTACGTGGTAGAGTGTCAGACAGTATGTTGTCTGTTACGTGGTAGAGTGTCAGACAGTATGTTGTCTGTTACGTGGTAGAGTGTCAGACAGTATGTTGTCTGTTACGTGGTAGAGTGTCAGACAGTATGTTGTCTGTTACGTGGTAGAGTGTCAGACAGTATGTTGTCTGTTACGTGGTAGAGTGTCAGACAGTATGTTGTCTGTTACGTGGTAGAGTGTCAGACAGTATGTTGTCTGTTACGTGGTAGAGTGTCAGACAGTATGTTGTCTGTTACGTGGTAGAGTGTCAGACAGTATGTTGTCTGTTACGTGGTAGAGTGTCAGACAGTATGTTGTCTGTTACGTGGTAGAGTGTCAGACAGTATGTTGTCTGTTACGTGGTAGAGTGTCAGACAGTATGTTGTCTGTTACGTGGTAGAGTGTCAGACAGTATGTTGTCTGTTACGTGGTAGAGTGTCAGACAGTATGTTGTCTGTTACGTGGTAGAGTGTCAGACAGTATGTTGTCTGTTACGTGGTAGTGTCAGACAGTATGTTGTCTGTTACGTGGTAGAGTGTCAGACAGTATGTTGTCTGTTACGTGGTAGAGTGTCAGACAGCATGTTGTCTGTTACGTGGTAGAGTGTCAGACAGTATGTTGTCTGTTACGTGGTAGTGTCAGACAGTATGTTGTCTGTTACGTGGTAGAGTGTCAGACAGTATGTTGTCTGTTACGTGGTAGAGTGTCAGACAGTATGTTGTCTGTTACGTGGTAGAGTGTCAGACAGTATGTTGTCTGTTACGTGGTAGAGTGTCAGACAGTATGTTGTCTGTTACGTGGTAGAGTGTCAGACAGTATGTTGTCTGTTACGTGGTAGAGTGTCAGACAGTATGTTGTCTGTTACGTGGTAGAGTGTCAGACAGTATGTTGTCTGTTACGTGGTAGAGTGTCAGACAGCATGTTGTCTGTTACGTGGTAGAGTGTCAGACAGTATGTTGTCTGTTACGTGGTAGAGTGTCAGACAGTATGTTGTCTGTTACGTGGTAGAGTGTCAGACAGTATGTTGTCTGTTACGTGGTAGAGTGTCAGACAGTATGTTGTCTGTTACGTGGTAGAGTGTCAGACAGTATGTTGTCTGTTACGTGGTAGAGTGTCAGACAGTATGTTGTCTGTTACGTGGTAGAGTGTCAGACAGTATGTTGTCTGTTACGTGGTAGAGTGTCAGACAGTATGTTGTCTGTTACGTGGTAGAGTGTCAGACAGTATGTTGTCTGTTACGTGGTAGAGTGTCAGACAGTATGTTGTCTGTTACGTGGTAGAGTGTCAGACAGTATGTTGTCTGTTACGTGGTAGAGTGTCAGACAGTATGTTGTCTGTTACGTGGTAGAGTGTCAGACAGCATGTTGTCTGTTACGTGGTAGAGTGTCAGACAGTATGTTGTCTGTTACGTGGTAGAGTGTCAGACAGTATGTTGTCTGTTACGTGGTAGAGTGTCAGACAGTATGTTGTCTGTTACGTGGTAGAGTGTCAGACAGTATGTTGTCTGTTACGTGGTAGAGTGTCAGACAGTATGTTGTCTGTTACGTGGTAGAGTGTCAGACAGTATGTTGTCTGTTACGTGGTAGAGTGTCAGACAGTATGTTGTCTGTTACGTGGTAGAGTGTCAGACAGTATGTTGTCTGTTACGTGGTAGAGTGTCAGACAGTATGTTGTCTGTTACGTGGTAGAGTGTCAGACAGTATGTTGTCTGTTACGTGGTAGAGTGTCAGACAGTATGTTGTCTGTTACGTGGTAGAGTGTCAGACTGTATGTTGTCTGTTACGTGGTAGAGTGTCAGACAGTATGTTGTCTGTTACGTGGTAGAGTGTCAGACAGTATGTTGTCTGTTACGTGGTAGAGTGTCAGACAGTATGTTGTCTGTTACGTGGTAGAGTGTCAGACAGTATGTTGTCTGTTACGTGGTAGAGTGTCAGACAGTATGTTGTCTGTTACGTGGTAGAGTGTCAGACAGTATGTTGTCTGTTACGTGGTAGAGTGTCAGACAGTATGTTGTCTGTTACGTGGTAGAGTGTCAGACAGTATGTTGTCTGTTACGTGGTAGAGTGTCAGACAGTATGTTGTCTGTTACGTGGTAGAGTGTCAGACAGTATGTTGTCTGTTACGTGGTAGAGTGTCAGACAGTATGTTGTCTGTTACGTGGTAGAGTGTCAGACAGTATGTTGTCTGTTACGTGGTAGAGTGTCAGACAGTATGTTGTCTGTTACGTGGTAGAGTGTCAGACAGTATGTTGTCTGTTACGTGGTAGAGTGTCAGACAGTATGTTGTCTGTTACGTGGTAGAGTGTCAGACAGTATGTTGTCTGTTACGTGGTAGAGTGTCAGACA
Organism: Ophthalmolycus amberensis; assembly: GCA_024529925.1. NCBI lineage: Eukaryota > Metazoa > Chordata > Actinopteri > Perciformes > Zoarcidae > Ophthalmolycus > Ophthalmolycus amberensis. Next base: position 7,896 of record JAFEUB010000216.1, on the reverse strand, counting down.
GTATGTTGTCTGTTACGTGGTAGAGTGTCAGACAGTATGTTGTCTGTTACGTGGTAGAGTGTCAGACAGTATGTTGTCTGTTACGTGGTAGAGTGTCAGACAGTATGTTGTCTGTTACGTGGTAGAGTGTCAGACAGTATGTTGTCTGTTACGTGGTAGAGTGTCAGACAGTATGTTGTCTGTTACGTGGTAGAGTGTCAGACAGTATGTTGTCTGTTACGTGGTAGAGTGTCAGACAGTATGTTGTCTGTTACGTGGTAGAGTGTCAGACAGTATGTTGTCTGTTACGTGGTAGAGTGTCAGACAGTATGTTGTCTGTTACGTGGTAGAGTGTCAGACAGTATGTTGTCTGTTACGTGGTAGAGTGTCAGACAGTATGTTGTCTGTTACGTGGTAGAGTGTCAGACAGTATGTTGTCTGTTACGTGGTAGAGTGTCAGACAGTATGTTGTCTGTTACGTGGTAGAGTGTCAGACAGCATGTTGTCTGTTACGTGGTAGAGTGTCAGACAGTATGTTGTCTGTTACGTGGTAGAGTGTCAGACAGCATGTTGTCTGTTACGTGGTAGAGTGTCAGACAGTATGTTGTCTGTTACGTGGTAGAGTGTCAGACAGTATGTTGTCTGTTACGTGGTAGAGTGTCAGACAGCATGTTGTCTGTTACGTGGTAGAGTGTCAGACAGTATGTTGTCTGTTACGTGGTAGAGTGTCAGACAGTATGTTGTCTGTTACGTGGTAGAGTGTCAGACAGTATGTTGTCTGTTACGTGGTAGAGTGTCAGACAGTATGTTGTCTGTTACGTGGTAGTGTCAGACAGCATGTTGTCTGTTACGTGGTAGAGTGTCAGACAGTATGTTGTCTGTTACGTGGTAGAGTGTCAGACAGCATGTTGTCTGTTACGTGGTAGAGTGTCAGACAGTATGTTGTCTGTTACGTGGTAGAGTGTCAGACAGTATGTTGTCTGTTACGTGGTAGAGTGTCAGACAGTATGTTGTCTGTTACGTGGTAGAGTGTCAGACAGTATGTTGTCTGTTACGTGGTAGAGTGTCAGACAGCATGTTGTCTGTTACGTGGTAGAGTGTCAGACAGTATGTTGTCTGTTACGTGGTAGAGTGTCAGACAGTATGTTGTCTGTTACGTGGTAGAGTGTCAGACAGTATGTTGTCTGTTACGTGGTAGAGTGTCAGACAGTATGTTGTCTGTTACGTGGTAGTGTCAGACAGTATGTTGTCTGTTACGTGGTAGAGTGTCAGACAGTATGTTGTCTGTTACGTGGTAGAGTGTCAGACAGTATGTTGTCTGTTACGTGGTAGAGTGTCAGACAGTATGTTGTCTGTTACGTGGTAGAGTGTCAGACAGTATGTTGTCTGTTACGTGGTAGAGTGTCAGACAGTATGTTGTCTGTTACGTGGTAGAGTGTCAGACAGTATGTTGTCTGTTACGTGGTAGAGTGTCAGACAGTATGTTGTCTGTTACGTGGTAGAGTGTCAGACAGTATGTTGTCTGTTACGTGGTAGAGTGTCAGACAGTATGTTGTCTGTTACGTGGTAGAGTGTCAGACAGCATGTTGTCTGTTACGTGGTAGAGTGTCAGACAGTATGTTGTCTGTTACGTGGTAGAGTGTCAGACAGTATGTTGTCTGTTACGTGGTAGAGTGTCAGACAGTATGTTGTCTGTTACGTGGTAGAGTGTCAGACAGTATGTTGTCTGTTACGTGGTAGAGTGTCAGACAGTATGTTGTCTGTTACGTGGTAGAGTGTCAGACAGTATGTTGTCTGTTACGTGGTAGAGTGTCAGACAGTATGTTGTCTGTTACGTGGTAGAGTGTCAGACAGTATGTTGTCTGTTACGTGGTAGAGTGTCAGACAGTATGTTGTCTGTTACGTGGTAGAGTGTCAGACAGTATGTTGTCTGTTACGTGGTAGAGTGTCAGACAGTATGTTGTCTGTTACGTGGTAGAGTGTCAGACAGTATGTTGTCTGTTACGTGGTAGAGTGTCAGACAGTATGTTGTCTGTTACGTGGTAGAGTGTCAGACAGTATGTTGTCTGTTACGTGGTAGAGTGTCAGACAGTATGTTGTCTGTTACGTGGTAGAGTGTCAGACAGTATGTTGTCTGTTACGTGGTAGAGTGTCAGACAGTATGTTGTCTGTTACGTGGTAGTGTCAGACAGTATGTTGTCTGTTACGTGGTAGAGTGTCAGACAGATGTTGTCTGTTACGTGGTAGAGTGTCAGACAGCATGTTGTCTGTTACGTGGTAGAGTGTCAGACAGTATGTTGTCTGTTACGTGGTAGAGTGTCAGACAGCATGTTGTCTGTTACGTGGTAGAGTGTCAGACAGTATGTTGTCTGTTACGTGGTAGAGTGTCAGACAGTATGTTGTCTGTTACGTGGTAGAGTGTCAGACAGTATGTTGTCTGTTACGTGGTAGAGTGTCAGACAGTATGTTGTCTGTTACGTGGTAGAGTGTCAGACAGTATGTTGTCTGTTACGTGGTAGAGTGTCAGACAGTATGTTGTCTGTTACGTGGTAGAGTGTCAGACAGTATGTTGTCTGTTACGTGGTAGAGTGTCAGACAGTATGTTGTCTGTTACGTGGTAGAGTGTCAGACAGTATGTTGTCTGTTACGTGGTAGTGTCAGACAGTATGTTGTCTGTTACGTGGTAGTGTCAGACAGTATGTTGTCTGTTACGTGGTAGAGTGTCAGACAGTATGTTGTCTGTTACGTGGTAGAGTGTCAGACAGCATGTTGTCTGTTACGTGGTAGAGTGTCAGACAGTATGTTGTCTGTTACGTGGTAGAGTGTCAGACAGTATGTTGTCTGTTACGTGGTAGAGTGTCAGACAGTATGTTGTCTGTTACGTGGTAGAGTGTCAGACAGTATGTTTCTGTTACGTGGTAGAGTGTCAGACAGCACATGTCTGTTACGTGGTAGAGTGTCAGACAGTATGTTGTCTGTTACGTGGTAGAGTGTCAGACAGTATGTTGTCTGTTACGTGGTAGAGTGTCAGACAGTATGTTGTCTGTTACGTGGTAGAGTGTCAGACAGTATGTTGTCTGTTACGTGGTAGTGTCAGACAGCATGTTGTCTGTTACGTGGTAGTGTCAGACAGTATGTTGTCTGTTACGTGGTAGAGTGTCAGACAGCACGTTGTCTGTTACGTGGTAGAGTGTCAGACAGTATGTTGTCTGTTACGTGGTAGAGTGTCAGACAGTATGTTGTCTGTTACGTGGTAGAGTGTCAGACAGTATGTTGTCTGTTACGTGGTAGAGTGTCAGACAGTATGTTGTCTGTTACGTGGTAGAGTGTCAGACAGTATGTTGTCTGTTACGTGGTAGAGTGTCAGACAGCATGTTGTCTGTTACGTGGTAGAGTGTCAGACAGTATGTTGTCTGTTACGTGGTAGTGTCAGACAGTATGTTGTCTGTTACGTGGTAGAGTGTCAGACAGTATGTTGTCTGTTACGTGGTAGAGTGTCAGACAGCATGTTGTCTGTTACGTGGTAGAGTGTCAGACAGTATGTTGTCTGTTACGTGGTAGAGTGTCAGACAGCATGTTGTCTGTTACGTGGTAGAGTGTCAGACAGCATGTTGTCTGTTACGTGGTAGAGTGTCAGACAGCATGTTGTCTGTTACGTGGTAGAGTGTCAGACAGTATGTTGTCTGTTACGTGGTAGAGTGTCAGACAGTATGTTGTCTGTTACGTGGTAGAGTGTCAGACAGTATGTTGTCTGTTACGTGGTAGAGTGTCAGACAGTATGTTGTCTGTTACGTGGTAGAGTGTCAGACAGTATGTTGTCTGTTACGTGGTAGAGTGTCAGACAGCATGTTGTCTGTTACGTGGTAGAGTGTCAGACAGTATGTTGTCTGTTACGTGGTAGAGTGTCAGACAGTATGTTGTCTGTTACGTGGTAGAGTGTCAGACAGTATGTTGTCTGTTACGTGGTAGAGTGTCAGACAGTATGTTGTCTGTTACGTGGTAGTGTCAGACAGCATGTTGTCTGTTACGTGGTAGTGTCAGACAGTATGTTCTGTTACGTGGTAGAGTGTCAGACAGTATGTTGTCTGTTACGTGGTAGAGTGTCAGACAGTATGTTGTCTGTTACGTGGTAGAGTGTCAGACAGTATGTTGTCTGTTACGTGGTAGAGTGTCAGACAGTATGTTGTCTGTTACGTGGTAGTGTCAGACAGTATGTTGTCTGTTACGTGGTAGAGTGTCAGACAGTATGTTGTCTGTTACGTGGTAGAGTGTCAGACAGCATGTTGTCTGTTACGTGGTAGAGTGTCAGACAGTATGTTGTCTGTTACGTGGTAGTGTCAGACAGCATGTTGTCTGTTACGTGGTAGAGTGTCAGACAGCATGTTGTCTGTTACGTGGTAGAGTGTCAGACAGTATGTTGTCTGTTACGTGGTAGTGTCAGACAGCATGTTGTCTGTTACGTGGTAGAGTGTCAGACAGTATGTTGTCTGTTACGTGGTAGAGTGTCAGACAGCATGTTGTCTGTTACGTGGTAGAGTGTCAGACAGTATGTTGTCTGTTACGTGGTAGAGTGTCAGACAGCATTGTCTGTTACGTGGTAGAGTGTCAGACAGTATGTTGTCTGTTACGTGGTAGAGTGTCAGACAGTATGTTGTCTGTTACGTGGTAGAGTGTCAGACAGCATGTTGTCTGTTACGTGGTAGAGTGTCAGACAGCATGTTGTCTGTTACGTGGTAGAGTGTCAGACAGTATGTTGTCTGTTACGTGGTAGTGTCAGACAGTATGTGTCTGTTACGTGGTAGAGTGTCAGACAGTATGTTGTCTGTTACGTGGTAGAGTGTCAGACAGTATGTTGTCTGTTACGTGGTAGAGTGTCAGACAGCATGTTGTCTGTTACGTGGTAGTGTCAGAGTGTATGTTGTTGTGTACTGGAGTGTCAGACAGTATGTTGTCTGTTACGTGGTAGAGTGTCAGACAGTATGTTGTCTGTTACGTGGTAGAGTGTCAGACAGCATGTTGTCTGTTACGTGGTAGAGTGTCAGACAGTATGTTGTCTGTTACGTGGTAGAGTGTCAGACAGTATGTTGTCTGTTATGGTAGAGTGTCAGACAGTATGTTGTCTGTTACGTGGTAGAGTGTCAGACAGTATGTTGTCTGTTACGTGGTAGTGTCAGACAGCATGTTGTCTGTTACGTGGTAGAGTGTCAGACAGTATGTTGTCTGTTACGTGGTAGAGTGTCAGACAGCACGTTGTCTGTTACGTGGTAGAGTGTCAGACAGTATGTTGTCTGTTACGTGGTAGAGTGTCAGGATGTTGTCTGTTACGTGGTAGAGTGTCAGACAGTATGTTTTCTGTTACGTGGTAGTGTCAGACAGTATGTTGTCTGTTACGTGGTAGAGTGTCAGACAGTATGTTGTCTGTTACGTGGTAGTGTCAGACAGTATGTTGTCTGTTACGTGGTAGAGTGTCAGACAGTATGTTGTCTGTTACGTGGTAGAGTGTCAGACAGTATGTTGTCTGTTACGTGGTAGTGTCAGACAGCATGTTGTCTGTTACGTGGTAGAGTGTCAGACAGCATGTTGTCTGTTATGTGGTAGAGTGTCAGACAGCATGTTGTCTGTTACGTGGTAGAGTGTCAGACAGTATGTTGTCTGTTACGTGGTAGAGTGTCAGACAGTATGTTGTCTGTTACGTGTAGAGTGTCAGACAGCATGTTGTCTGTTACGTGGTAGAGTGTCAGACAGTATGTTGTCTGTTACGTGGTAGTGTCAGACAGCATGTTGTCTGTTACGTGGTAGAGTGTCAGACAGTATGTTGTCTGTTACGTGGTAGTGTCAGACAGTATGTGTCTGTTACGTGGTAGAGTGTCAGACAGTATGTTGTCTGTTACGTGGTAGAGTGTCAGACAGTATGTTGTCTGTTACGTGGTAGAGTGTCAGACAGTATGTTGTCTGTTACGTGGTAGAGTGTCAGACAGTATGTTGTCTGTTACGTGGTAGAGTGTCAGACAGTATGTTGTCTGTTACGTGGTAGAGTGTCAGACTGTATGTTGTCTGTTACGTGGTAGAGTGTCAGACAGTATGTTGTCTGTTACGTGGTAGAGTGTCAGACAGTATGTTGTCTGTAGTGGTAGAGTGTCAGACAGTATGTTGTCTGTTACGTGGTAGTGTCAGACAGCATGTTGTCTGTTACGTGGTAGAGTGTCAGACAGTATGTTGTCTGTTACGTGGTAGAGTGTCAGACAGCATGTTGTCTGTTACGTGGTAGAGTGTCAGACAGTATGTTGTCTGTTACGTGGTAGAGTGTCAGACAGTATGTTGTCTGTTACGTGGTAGAGTGTCAGACAGTATGTGTCTGTTACGTGGTAGTGTCAGACAGCATGTTGTCTGTTACGTGGTAGAGTGTCAGACAGTTTGTGTCTGTTGTGGTAGAGTGTCAGACAGTATGTTGTCTGTTACGTGGTAGAGTGTCAGACTGTATGTTGTCTGTTACGTGGTAGAGTGTCAGACAGTATGTTGTCTGTTACGTGGTAGAGTGTCAGACAGTATGTTGTCTGTTACGTGGTAGAGTGTCAGACAGTATGTTGTCTGTTACGTGGTAGAGTGTCAGACAGTATGTTGTCTGTTACGTGGTAGAGTGTCAGACAGTATGTTGTCTGTTACGTGGTAGTGTCAGACAGCATGTTGTCTGTTACGTGGTAGAGTGTCAGACAGTATGTTGTCTGTTACGTGGTAGAGTGTCAGACAGCATGTTGTCTGTTACGTGGTAGAGTGTCAGACAGTATGTTGTCTGTTACGTGGTAGAGTGTCAGACAGTATGTTGTCTGTTACGTGGTAGAGTGTCAGACAGTATGTTGTCTGTTACGTGGTAGAGTGTCAGACAGTATGTTGTCTGTTACGTGGTAGTGTCAGACAGCATGTTGTCTGTTACGTGGTAGAGTGTCAGACAGTATGTTGTCTGTTACGTGGTAGAGTGTCAGACAGTATGTTGTCTGTTACGTGGTAGAGTGTCAGACAGTATGTTGTCTGTTACGTGGTAGAGTGTCAGACAGTATGTTGTCTGTTACGTGGTAGAGTGTCAGACAGTATGTTGTCTGTTACGTGGTAGAGTGTCAGACAGTATGTTGTCTGTTACGTGGTAGAGTGTCAGACAGTATGTTGTCTGTTACGTGGTAGAGTGTCAGACAGTATGTGTCTGTTACGTGGTAGAGTGTCAGACAGTATGTTGTCTGTTACGTGGTAGAGTGTCAGACAGTATGTTGTCTGTTACGTGGTAGAGTGTCAGACAGCATGTTGTCTGTTACGTGGTAGAGTGTCAGACAGTATGTTGTCTGTTACGTGGTAGAGTGTCAGACAGTATGTTGTCTGTTACGTGGTAGAGTGTCAGACAGTATGTTGTCTGTTACGTGGTAGAGTGTCAGACAGTATGTTGTCTGTTACGTGGTAGAGTGTCAGACAGTATGTGTCTGTTACGTGGTAGAGTGTCAGACAGCATGTTGTCTGTTACGTGGTAGAGTGTCAGACTGTATGTTGTCTGTTACGTGGTAGAGTGTCAGACAGTATGTTTCTGTTACGTGGTAGAGTGTCAGACAGTATGTTGTCTGTTACGTGGTAGAGTGTCAGACAGTATGTTGTCTGTTACGTGGTAGAGTGTCAGACTGTATGTTGTCTGTTACGTGGTAGTGTCAGACAGCATGTTGTCTGTTACGTGGTAGAGTGTCAGACTGTATGTTGTCTGTTACGTGGTAGAGTGTCAGACAGTATGTTGTCTGTTACGTGGTAGAGTGTCAGACAGTATGTTGTCTGTTACGTGGTAGTGTCGAACAGTATGTTGTCTGTTACTGGTAGAGTGTCAGACAGCACGTTGTCTGTTACGTGGTAGAGTGTCAGACTGTATGTTGTCTGTTACGTGGTAGA
>JAFEUB010000219.1:0-49882 GCA_024529925.1 Ophthalmolycus amberensis | reverse complement strand
TTTATTAAAGTACAGTGGTGATCACTGTGTGTCTTTATTAGTTATTAGTATTATTAGTTACTGTTATTAAGTACAGTGGTGATCACTGTGTGTCTTTATTAGTTATTAGTATTATTAGTTACTGTTATTAAGTACAGTGGTGATCACTGTGTGTCTTTATTAGTTATTATATTATTAGTTACTGTTATTAAGTACAGTGGTGATCACTGTGTGTCTTTATTAGTTATTATATTATTAGTTACTGTTATTAAGTACAGTGGTGATCACTGTGTCTTTATTAGTTATTAGTATTATTAGTTACTGTTATTAAGTACAGTGGTGATCACTGTGTGTCTTTATTAGTTATTAGTATTATTAGTTACTGTTATTAAGTACAGTGGTGATCACTGTGTCTTTATTAGTTATTATATTATTAGTTACTGTTATTAAGTACAGTGGTGATCACTGTGTGTCTTTATTAGTTATTAGTATTATTAGTTACTGTTATTAAGTACAGTGGTGATCACTGTGTGTCTTTATTAGTTATTATTATTAGTTACTGTTATTAAGTACAGTGGTGATCACTGTGTGTCTTTATTAGTTATTAGTATTATTAGTTACTGTTATTAAGTACAGTGGTGATCACTGTGTGTCTTTATTAGTTATTATTATTAGTTACTGTTATTAAGTACAGTGGTGATCACTGTGTGTCTTTATTAGTTATTAGTATTATTAGTTACTGTTATTAAGTACAGTGGTGATCACTGTGTCTTTATTAGTTATTAGTATTATTAGTTACTGTTATTAAGTACAGTGGTGATCACTGTGTGTCTTTATTAGTTATTAGTATTATTAGTTACTGTTATTAAGTACAGTGGTGATCACTGTGTCTTTATTAGTTATTAGTATTATTAGTTACTGTTATTAAGTACAGTGGTGATCACTGTGTGTCTTTATTAGTTATTATATTATTAGTTACTGTTATTAAGTACAGTGGTGATCACTGTGTGTCTTTATTAGTTATTAGTATTATTAGTTACTGTTATTAAGTACAGTGGTGATCACTGTGTGTCTTTATTAGTTATTATATTATTAGTTACTGTTATTAAGTACAGTGGTGATCACTGTGTGTCTTTATTAGTTATTAGTATTATTAGTTACTGTTATTAAGTACAGTGGTGATCACTGTGTGTCTTTATTAGTTATTATATTATTAGTTACTGTTATTAAGTACAGTGGTGATCACTGTGTGTCTTTATTAGTTATTAGTATTATTAGTTACTGTTATTAAGTACAGTGGTGATCACTGTGTGTCTTTATTAGTTATTATATTATTAGTTACTGTTATTAAGTACAGTGGTGATCACTGTGTGTCTTTATTAGTTATTATATTATTAGTTACTGTTATTAAGTACAGTGGTGATCACTGTGTGTCTTTATTAGTTATTAGTATTATTAGTTACTGTTATTAAGTACAGTGGTGATCACTGTGTGTCTTTATTAGTTATTATATTATTAGTTACTGTTATTAAGTACAGTGGTGATCACTGTGTGTCTTTATTAGTTATTATATTATTAGTTACTGTTATTAAGTACAGTGGTGATCACTGTGTGTCTTTATTAGTTATTAGTATTATTAGTTACTGTTATTAAGTACAGTGGTGATCACTGTGTGTCTTTATTAGTTATTATATTATTAGTTACTGTTATTAAGTACAGTGGTGATCACTGTGTGTCTTTATTAGTTATTAGTATTATTAGTTACTGTTATTAAGTACAGTGGTGATCACTGTGTGTCTTTATTAGTTATTATATTATTAGTTACTGTTATTAAGTACAGTGGTGATCACTGTGTGTCTTTATTAGTTATTAGTATTATTAGTTACTGTTATTAAGTACAGTGGTGATCACTGTGTCTTTATTAGTTATTAGTATTATTAGTTACTGTTATTAAGTACAGTGGTGATCACTGTGTGTCTTTATTAGTTATTAGTATTATTAGTTACTGTTATTAAGTACAGTGGTGATCACTGTGTGTCTTTATTAGTTATTAGTATTATTAGTTACTGTTATTAAGTACAGTGGTGATCACTGTGTCTTTATTAGTTATTATATTATTAGTTACTGTTATTAAGTACAGTGGTGATCACTGTGTCTTTATTAGTTATTAGTATTATTAGTTACTGTTATTAAGTACAGTGGTGATCACTGTGTCTTTATTAGTTATTAGTATTATTAGTTACTGTTATTAAGTACAGTGGTGATCACTGTGTCTTTATTAGTTATTAGTATTATTAGTTACTGTTATTAAGTACAGTGGTGATCACTGTGTCTTTATTAGTTATTATATTATTAGTTACTGTTATTAAGTACAGTGGTGATCACTGTGTGTCTTTATTAGTTATTAGTATTATTAGTTACTGTTATTAAGTACAGTGGTGATCACTGTGTGTCTTTATTAGTTATTATATTATTAGTTACTGTTATTAAGTACAGTGGTGATCACTGTGTGTCTTTATTAGTTATTAGTATTATTAGTTACTGTTATTAAGTACAGTGGTGATCACTGTGTGTCTTTATTAGTTATTATATTATTAGTTACTGTTATTAAGTACAGTGGTGATCACTGTGTGTCTTTATTAGTTATTAGTATTATTAGTTACTGTTATTAAGTACAGTGGTGATCACTGTGTGTCTTTATTAGTTATTAGTATTATTAGTTACTGTTATTAAGTACAGTGGTGATCACTGTGTCTTTATTAGTTATTAGTATTATTAGTTACTGTTATTAAGTACAGTGGTGATCACTGTGTGTCTTTATTAGTTATTAGTATTATTAGTTACTGTTATTAAGTACAGTGGTGATCACTGTGTGTCTTTATTAGTTATTATATTATTAGTTACTGTTATTAAGTACAGTGGTGATCACTGTGTGTCTTTATTAGTTATTATATTATTAGTTACTGTTATTAAGTACAGTGGTGATCACTGTGTGTCTTTATTAGTTATTATTATATTAGTTACTGTTATTAAGTACAGTGGTGATCACTGTGTGTCTTTATTAGTTATTAGTATTATTAGTTACTGTTATTAAGTACAGTGGTGATCACTGTGTGTCTTTATTAGTTATTAGTATTATTAGTTACTGTTATTAAGTACAGTGGTGATCACTGTGTGTCTTTATTAGTTATTATATTATTAGTTACTGTTATTAAGTACAGTGGTGATCACTGTGTGTCTTTATTAGTTATTAGTATTATTAGTTACTGTTATTAAGTACAGTGGTGATCACTGTGTCTTTATTAGTTATTAGTATTATTAGTTACTGTTATTAAGTACAGTGGTGATCACTGTGTGTCTTTATTAGTTATTAGTATTATTAGTTACTGTTATTAAGTACAGTGGTGATCACTGTGTGTCTTTATTAGTTATTATATTATTAGTTACTGTTATTAAGTACAGTGGTGATCACTGTGTGTCTTTATTAGTTATTAGTATTATTAGTTACTGTTATTAAGTACAGTGGTGATCACTGTGTGTCTTTATTAGTTATTAGTATTATTAGTTACTGTTATTAAGTACAGTGGTGATCACTGTGTGTCTTTATTAGTTATTATATTATTAGTTACTGTTATTAAGTACAGTGGTGATCACTGTGTGTCTTTATTAGTTATTAGTATTATTAGTTACTGTTATTAAGTACAGTGGTGATCACTGTGTCTTTATTAGTTATTAGTATTATTAGTTACTGTTATTAAGTACAGTGGTGATCACTGTGTGTCTTTATTAGTTATTAGTATTATTAGTTACTGTTATTAAGTACAGTGGTGATCACTGTGTCTTTATTAGTTATTATATTATTAGTTACTGTTATTAAGTACAGTGGTGATCACTGTGTGTCTTTATTAGTTATTAGTATTATTAGTTACTGTTATTAAGTACAGTGGTGATCACTGTGTGTCTTTATTAGTTATTATATTATTAGTTACTGTTATTAAGTACAGTGGTGATCACTGTGTGTCTTTATTAGTTATTAGTATTATTAGTTACTGTTATTAAGTACAGTGGTGATCACTGTGTGTCTTTATTAGTTATTAGTATTATTAGTTACTGTTATTAAGTACAGTGGTGATCACTGTGTGTCTTTATTAGTTATTATATTATTAGTTACTGTTATTAAGTACAGTGGTGATCACTGTGTGTCTTTATTAGTTATTAGTATTATTAGTTACTGTTATTAAGTACAGTGGTGATCACTGTGTCTTTATTAGTTATTATATTATTAGTTACTGTTATTAAGTACAGTGGTGATCACTGTGTGTCTTTATTAGTTATTAGTATTATTAGTTACTGTTATTAAGTACAGTGGTGATCACTGTGTGTCTTTATTAGTTATTAGTATTATTAGTTACTGTTATTAAGTACAGTGGTGATCACTGTGTGTCTTTATTAGTTATTATATTATTAGTTACTGTTATTAAGTACAGTGGTGATCACTGTGTGTCTTTATTAGTTATTAGTATTATTAGTTACTGTTATTAAGTACAGTGGTGATCACTGTGTCTTTATTAGTTATTATATTATTAGTTACTGTTATTAAGTACAGTGGTGATCACTGTGTGTCTTTATTAGTTATTAGTATTATTAGTTACTGTTATTAAGTACAGTGGTGATCACTGTGTGTCTTTATTAGTTATTAGTATTATTAGTTACTGTTATTGTGTTTTTATTGTTTTTTAATTAGTTTTTTTTATTAAAGTACAGTGGTGATCACTGTGTGTCTTTATTAGTTATTAGTATTATTAGTTACTGTTATTAAGTACAGTGGTGATCACTGTGTGTCTTTATTAGTTATTATATTATTAGTTACTGTTATTAAGTACAGTGGTGATCACTGTGTGTCTTTATTAGTTATTAGTATTATTAGTTACTGTTATTAAGTACAGTGGTGATCACTGTGTGTCTTTATTAGTTATTATATTATTAGTTACTGTTATTAAGTACAGTGGTGATCACTGTGTGTCTTTATTAGTTATTAGTATTATTAGTTACTGTTATTAAGTACAGTGGTGATCACTGTGTGTCTTTATTAGTTATTAGTATTATTAGTTACTGTTATTAAGTACAGTGGTGATCACTGTGTGTCTTTATTAGTTATTAGTTATTAGTTACTGTTATTAAGTACAGTGGTGATCACTGTGTGTCTTTATTAGTTATTAGTATTATTAGTTACTGTTATTAAGTACAGTGGTGATCACTGTGTGTCTTTATTAGTTATTATATTATTAGTTACTGTTATTAAGTACAGTGGTGATCACTGTGTGTCTTTATTAGTTATTAGTATTATTAGTTACTGTTATTAAGTACAGTGGTGATCACTGTGTGTCTTTATTAGTTATTAGTATTATTAGTTACTGTTATTAAGTACAGTGGTGATCACTGTGTGTCTTTATTAGTTATTATTATTAGTTACTGTTATTAAGTACAGTGGTGATCACTGTGTGTCTTTATTAGTTATTATATTATTAGTTACTGTTATTAAGTACAGTGGTGATCACTGTGTGTCTTTATTAGTTATTATATTATTAGTTACTGTTATTAAGTACAGTGGTGATCACTGTGTGTCTTTATTAGTTATTAGTATTATTAGTTACTGTTATTAAGTACAGTGGTGATCACTGTGTGTCTTTATTAGTTATTATATTATTAGTTACTGTTATTAAGTACAGTGGTGATCACTGTGTGTCTTTATTAGTTATTATATTATTAGTTACTGTTATTAAGTACAGTGGTGATCACTGTGTGTCTTTATTAGTTATTATATTATTAGTTACTGTTATTAAGTACAGTGGTGATCACTGTGTGTCTTTATTAGTTATTATATTATTAGTTACTGTTATTAAGTACAGTGGTGATCACTGTGTGTCTTTATTAGTTATTATATTATTAGTTACTGTTATTAAGTACAGTGGTGATCACTGTGTGTCTTTATTAGTTATTATATTATTAGTTACTGTTATTAAGTACAGTGGTGATCACTGTGTGTCTTTATTAGTTATTATATTATTAGTTACTGTTATTAAGTACAGTGGTGATCACTGTGTGTCTTTATTAGTTATTAGTTATTAGTTACTGTTATTAAGTACAGTGATGATCACTGTGTGTCTTTATTAGTTATTAGTATTATTAGTTACTGTTATTAAGTACAGTGATGATCACTGTGTGTCTTTATTAGTTATTATATTATTAGTTACTGTTATTAAGTACAGTGGTGATCACTGTGTGTCTTTATTAGTTATTATATTATTAGTTACTGTTATTAAGTACAGTGGTGATCACTGTGTCTTTATTAGTTATTAGTATTATTAGTTACTGTTATTAAGTACAGTGGTGATCACTGTGTGTCTTTATTAGTTATTAGTATTATTAGTTACTGTTATTAAGTACAGTGGTGATCACTGTGTGTCTTTATTAGTTATTAGTATTATTAGTTACTGTTATTAAGTACAGTGGTGATCACTGTGTCTTTATTAGTTATTAGTATTATTAGTTACTGTTATTAAGTACAGTGGTGATCACTGTGTGTCTTTATTAGTTATTAGTATTATTAGTTACTGTTATTAAGTACAGTGGTGATCACTGTGTGTCTTTATTAGTTATTAGTATTATTAGTTACTGTTATTAAGTACAGTGGTGATCACTGTGTCTTTATTAGTTATTAGTATTATTAGTTACTGTTATTAAGTACAGTGGTGATCACTGTGTCTTTATTAGTTATTAGTATTATTAGTTACTGTTATTAAGTACAGTGGTGATCACTGTGTGTCTTTATTAGTTATTAGTATTATTAGTTACTGTTATTAAGTACAGTGGTGATCACTGTGTGTCTTTATTAGTTATTAGTATTATTAGTTACTGTTATTAAGTACAGTGGTGATCACTGTGTGTCTTTATTAGTTATTAGTATTATTAGTTACTGTTATTAAGTACAGTGGTGATCACTGTGTGTCTTTATTAGTTATTAGTATTATTAGTTACTGTTATTAAGTACAGTGGTGATCACTGTGTGTCTTTATTAGTTATTATATTATTAGTTACTGTTATTAAGTACAGTGGTGATCACTGTGTGTCTTTATTAGTTATTAGTATTATTAGTTACTGTTATTAAGTACAGTGGTGATCACTGTGTGTCTTTATTAGTTATTAGTATTATTAGTTACTGTTATTAAGTACAGTGGTGATCACTGTGTGTCTTTATTAGTTATTATATTATTAGTTACTGTTATTAAGTACAGTGGTGATCACTGTGTGTCTTTATTAGTTATTAGTATTATTAGTTACTGTTATTAAGTACAGTGGTGATCACTGTGTGTCTTTATTAGTTATTATATTATTAGTTACTGTTATTAAGTACAGTGGTGATCACTGTGTGTCTTTATTAGTTATTATATTATTAGTTACTGTTATTAAGTACAGTGGTGATCACTGTGTGTCTTTATTAGTTATTAGTATTATTAGTTACTGTTATTAAGTACAGTGGTGATCACTGTGTGTCTTTATTAGTTATTATATTATTAGTTACTGTTATTAAGTACAGTGGTGATCACTGTGTGTCTTTATTAGTTATTATATTATTAGTTACTGTTATTAAGTACAGTGATGATCACTGTGTGTCTTTATTAGTTATTATATTATTAGTTACTGTTATTAAGTACAGTGGTGATCACTGTGTGTCTTTATTAGTTATTATATTATTAGTTACTGTTATTAAGTACAGTGGTGATCACTGTGTGTCTTTATTAGTTATTAGTATTATTAGTTACTGTTATTAAGTACAGTGGTGATCACTGTGTGTCTTTATTAGTTATTATATTATTAGTTACTGTTATTAAGTACAGTGGTGATCACTGTGTGTCTTTATTAGTTATTATATTATTAGTTACTGTTATTAAGTACAGTGGTGATCACTGTGTGTCTTTATTAGTTATTATATTATTAGTTACTGTTATTAAGTACAGTGATGATCACTGTGTGTCTTTATTAGTTATTATATTATTAGTTACTGTTATTAAGTACAGTGGTGATCACTGTGTGTCTTTATTAGTTATTATATTATTAGTTACTGTTATTAAGTACAGTGGTGATCACTGTGTGTCTTTATTAGTTATTAGTATTATTAGTTACTGTTATTAAGTACAGTGATGATCACTGTGTGTCTTTATTAGTTATTATATTATTAGTTACTGTTATTAAGTACAGTGGTGATCACTGTGTGTCTTTATTAGTTATTATATTATTAGTTACTGTTATTAAGTACAGTGGTGATCACTGTGTGTCTTTATTAGTTATTATATTATTAGTTACTGTTATTAAGTACAGTGGTGATCACTGTGTGTCTTTATTAGTTATTATATTATTAGTTACTGTTATTAAGTACAGTGGTGATCACTGTGTGTCTTTATTAGTTATTAGTATTATTAGTTACTGTTATTAAGTACAGTGGTGATCACTGTGTGTCTTTATTAGTTATTATATTATTAGTTACTGTTATTAAGTACAGTGGTGATCACTGTGTGTCTTTATTAGTTATTAGTATTATTAGTTACTGTTATTAAGTACAGTGGTGATCACTGTGTGTCTTTATTAGTTATTAGTATTATTAGTTACTGTTATTAAGTACAGTGGTGATCACTGTGTGTCTTTATTAGTTATTAGTATTATTAGTTACTGTTATTAAGTACAGTGGTGATCACTGTGTGTCTTTATTAGTTATTAGTATTATTAGTTACTGTTATTAAGTACAGTGGTGATCACTGTGTGTCTTTATTAGTTATTATATTATTAGTTACTGTTATTAAGTACAGTGGTGATCACTGTGTCTTTATTAGTTATTAGTATTATTAGTTACTGTTATTAAGTACAGTGGTGATCACTGTGTGTCTTTATTAGTTATTAGTATTATTAGTTACTGTTATTAAGTACAGTGGTGATCACTGTGTGTCTTTATTAGTTATTATATTATTAGTTACTGTTATTAAGTACAGTGGTGATCACTGTGTGTCTTTATTAGTTATTATATTATTAGTTACTGTTATTAAGTACAGTGGTGATCACTGTGTGTCTTTATTAGTTATTATATTATTAGTTACTGTTATTAAGTACAGTGGTGATCACTGTGTGTCTTTATTAGTTATTAGTATTATTAGTTACTGTTATTAAGTACAGTGGTGATCACTGTGTGTCTTTATTAGTTATTAGTATTATTAGTTACTGTTATTAAGTACAGTGGTGATCACTGTGTGTCTTTATTAGTTATTAGTATTATTAGTTACTGTTATTAAGTACAGTGGTGATCACTGTGTGTCTTTATTAGTTATTAGTATTATTAGTTACTGTTATTAAGTACAGTGGTGATCACTGTGTGTCTTTATTAGTTATTATATTATTAGTTACTGTTATTAAGTACAGTGGTGATCACTGTGTGTCTTTATTAGTTATTATATTATTAGTTACTGTTATTAAGTACAGTGGTGATCACTGTGTGTCTTTATTAGTTATTAGTATTATTAGTTACTGTTATTAAGTACAGTGGTGATCACTGTGTGTCTTTATTAGTTATTAGTATTATTAGTTACTGTTATTAAGTACAGTGGTGATCACTGTGTGTCTTTATTAGTTATTAGTGTTATTAGTTACTGTTATTAAGTACAGTGATGATCACTGTGTGTCTTTATTAGTTATTAGTATTATTAGTTACTGTTATTAAGTACAGTGGTGATCACTGTGTGTCTTTATTAGTTATTATATTATTAGTTACTGTTATTAAGTACAGTGATGATCACTGTGTGTCTTTATTAGTTATTAGTATTATTAGTTACTGTTATTAAGTACAGTGATGATCACTGTGTGTCTTTATTAGTTATTATATTATTAGTTACTGTTATTAAGTACAGTGGTGATCACTGTGTGTCTTTATTAGTTATTATATTATTAGTTACTGTTATTAAGTACAGTGATGATCACTGTGTGTCTTTATTAGTTATTATATTATTAGTTACTGTTATTAAGTACAGTGATGATCACTGTGTGTCTTTATTAGTTATTATATTATTAGTTACTGTTATTAAGTACAGTGATGATCACTGTGTGTCTTTATTAGTTATTATATTATTAGTTACTGTTATTAAGTACAGTGATGATCACTGTGTGTCTTTATTAGTTATTATATTATTAGTTACTGTTATTAAGTACAGTGGTGATCACTGTGTGTCTTTATTAGTTATTAGTGTTATTAGTTTCTGTTATTAAGTACAGTGATGATCACTGTGTGTCTTTATTAGTTATTATATTATTAGTTACTGTTATTAAGTACAGTGATGATCACTGTGTGTCTTTATTAGTTATTATATTATTAGTTACTGTTATTAAGTACAGTGATGATCACTGTGTGTCTTTATTAGTTATTATATTATTAGTTACTGTTATTAAGTACAGTGGTGATCACTGTGTCTTTATTAGTTATTAGTATTATTAGTTACTGTTATTAAGTACAGTGGTGATCACTGTGTCTTTATTAGTTATTAGTATTATTAGTTACTGTTATTAAGTACAGTGATGATCACTGTGTGTCTTTATTAGTTATTATATTATTAGTTACTGTTATTAAGTACAGTGGTGATCACTGTGTCTTTATTAGTTATTAGTATTATTAGTTACTGTTATTAAGTACAGTGGTGATCACTGTGTGTCTTTATTAGTTATTAGTGTTATTAGTTACTGTTATTAAGTACAGTGGTGATCACTGTGTGTCTTTATTAGTTATTATATTATTAGTTACTGTTATTAAGTACAGTGGTGATCACTGTGTGTCTTTATTAGTTATTAGTGTTATTAGTTACTGTTATTAAGTACAGTGGTGATCACTGTGTGTCTTTATTAGTTATTATATTATTAGTTACTGTTATTAAGTACAGTGGTGATCACTGTGTGTCTTTATTAGTTATTAGTATTATTAGTTACTGTTATTAAGTACAGTGGTGATCACTGTGTGTCTTTATTAGTTATTAGTATTATTAGTTACTGTTATTAAGTACAGTGGTGATCACTGTGTGTCTTTATTAGTTATTAGTGTTATTAGTTACTGTTATTAAGTACAGTGATGATCACTGTGTGTCTTTATTAGTTATTAGTATTATTAGTTACTGTTATTAAGTACAGTGGTGATCACTGTGTGTCTTTATTAGTTATTATATTATTAGTTACTGTTATTAAGTACAGTGGTGATCACTGTGTGTCTTTATTAGTTATTATATTATTAGTTACTGTTATTAAGTACAGTGGTGATCACTGTGTGTCTTTATTAGTTATTAGTATTATTAGTTACTGTTATTAAGTACAGTGGTGATCACTGTGTGTCTTTATTAGTTATTAGTATTATTAGTTACTGTTATTAAGTACAGTGGTGATCACTGTGTGTCTTTATTAGTTATTAGTGTTATTAGTTACTGTTATTAAGTACAGTGATGATCACTGTGTGTCTTTATTAGTTATTAGTATTATTAGTTACTGTTATTAAGTACAGTGGTGATCACTGTGTGTCTTTATTAGTTATTATATTATTAGTTACTGTTATTAAGTACAGTGATGATCACTGTGTGTCTTTATTAGTTATTAGTATTATTAGTTACTGTTATTAAGTACAGTGATGATCACTGTGTGTCTTTATTAGTTATTATATTATTAGTTACTGTTATTAAGTACAGTGATGATCACTGTGTGTCTTTATTAGTTATTATATTATTAGTTACTGTTATTAAGTACAGTGGTGATCACTGTGTGTCTTTATTAGTTATTATATTATTAGTTACTGTTATTAAGTACAGTGGTGATCACTGTGTGTCTTTATTAGTTATTAGTATTATTAGTTACTGTTATTAAGTACAGTGGTGATCACTGTGTGTCTTTATTAGTTATTAGTATTATTAGTTACTGTTATTAAGTACAGTGATGATCACTGTGTGTCTTTATTAGTTATTATATTATTAGTTACTGTTATTAAGTACAGTGGTGATCACTGTGTGTCTTTATTAGTTATTATATTATTAGTTACTGTTATTAAGTACAGTGGTGATCACTGTGTGTCTTTATTAGTTATTATATTATTAGTTACTGTTATTAAGTACAGTGATGATCACTGTGTGTCTTTATTAGTTATTATATTATTAGTTACTGTTATTAAGTACAGTGGTGATCACTGTGTGTCTTTATTAGTTATTATATTAGTTACTGTTATTAAGTACAGTGGTGATCACTGTGTGTCTTTATTAGTTATTATATTAGTTACTGTTATTAAGTACAGTGGTGATCACTGTGTGTCTTTATTAGTTATTATATTATTAGTTACTGTTATTAAGTACAGTGGTGATCACTGTGTGTCTTTATTAGTTATTATATTATTAGTTACTGTTATTAAGTACAGTGGTGATCACTGTGTGTCTTTATTAGTTATTAGTATTATTAGTTACTGTTATTAAGTACAGTGGTGATCACTGTGTGTCTTTATTAGTTATTAGTATTATTAGTTACTGTTATTAAGTACAGTGGTGATCACTGTGTGTCTTTATTAGTTATTATAGTATTAGTTACTGTTATTAAGTACAGTGGTGATCACTGTGTGTCTTTATTAGTTATTATAGTATTAGTTGCTGTTATTAAGTACAGTGGTGATCACTGTGTGTCTTTATTAGTTATTAGTATTATTAGTTACTGTTATTAAGTACAGTGGTGATCACTGTGTGTCTTTATTAGTTATTATAGTATTAGTTGCTGTTATTAAGTACAGTGGTGATCACTGTGTGTCTTTATTAGTTATTATAGTATTAGTTGCTGTTATTAAGTACAGTGGTGATCACTGTGTGTCTTTATTAGTTATTAGTATTATTAGTTACTGTTATTAAGTACAGTGGTGATCACTGTGTGTCTTTATTAGTTATTAGTATTATTAGTTACTGTTATTAAGTACAGTGGTGATCACTGTGTGTCTTTATTAGTTATTATATTATTAGTTACTGTTATTAAGTACAGTGGTGATCACTGTGTGTCTTTATTAGTTATTAGTGTTATTAGTTACTGTTATTAAGTACAGTGGTGATCACTGTGTGTCTTTATTAGTTATTATATTATTAGTTACTGTTATTAAGTACAGTGGTGATCACTGTGTGTCTTTATTAGTTATTAGTATTATTAGTTACTGTTATTAAGTACAGTGGTGATCACTGTGTGTCTTTATTAGTTATTAGTATTATTAGTTACTGTTATTAAGTACAGTGGTGATCACTGTGTGTCTTTATTAGTTATTAGTGTTATTAGTTACTGTTATTAAGTACAGTGGTGATCACTGTGTGTCTTTATTAGTTATTATATTATTAGTTACTGTTATTAAGTACAGTGGTGATCACTGTGTGTCTTTATTAGTTATTAGTATTATTAGTTACTGTTATTAAGTACAGTGGTGATCACTGTGTGTCTTTATTAGTTATTAGTATTATTAGTTACTGTTATTAAGTACAGTGGTGATCACTGTGTGTCTTTATTAGTTATTAGTGTTATTAGTTACTGTTATTAAGTACAGTGATGATCACTGTGTGTCTTTATTAGTTATTAGTATTATTAGTTACTGTTATTAAGTACAGTGGTGATCACTGTGTGTCTTTATTAGTTATTATATTATTAGTTACTGTTATTAAGTACAGTGATGATCACTGTGTGTCTTTATTAGTTATTAGTATTATTAGTTACTGTTATTAAGTACAGTGATGATCACTGTGTGTCTTTATTAGTTATTATATTATTAGTTACTGTTATTAAGTACAGTGATGATCACTGTGTGTCTTTATTAGTTATTATATTATTAGTTACTGTTATTAAGTACAGTGGTGATCACTGTGTGTCTTTATTAGTTATTATATTATTAGTTACTGTTATTAAGTACAGTGGTGATCACTGTGTGTCTTTATTAGTTATTAGTATTATTAGTTACTGTTATTAAGTACAGTGGTGATCACTGTGTGTCTTTATTAGTTATTAGTATTATTAGTTACTGTTATTAAGTACAGTGATGATCACTGTGTGTCTTTATTAGTTATTATATTATTAGTTACTGTTATTAAGTACAGTGGTGATCACTGTGTGTCTTTATTAGTTATTATATTATTAGTTACTGTTATTAAGTACAGTGGTGATCACTGTGTGTCTTTATTAGTTATTATATTATTAGTTACTGTTATTAAGTACAGTGATGATCACTGTGTGTCTTTATTAGTTATTATATTATTAGTTACTGTTATTAAGTACAGTGGTGATCACTGTGTGTCTTTATTAGTTATTATATTAGTTACTGTTATTAAGTACAGTGGTGATCACTGTGTGTCTTTATTAGTTATTATATTAGTTACTGTTATTAAGTACAGTGGTGATCACTGTGTGTCTTTATTAGTTATTATATTATTAGTTACTGTTATTAAGTACAGTGGTGATCACTGTGTGTCTTTATTAGTTATTATATTATTAGTTACTGTTATTAAGTACAGTGGTGATCACTGTGTGTCTTTATTAGTTATTAGTATTATTAGTTACTGTTATTAAGTACAGTGGTGATCACTGTGTGTCTTTATTAGTTATTAGTATTATTAGTTACTGTTATTAAGTACAGTGGTGATCACTGTGTGTCTTTATTAGTTATTATAGTATTAGTTACTGTTATTAAGTACAGTGGTGATCACTGTGTGTCTTTATTAGTTATTAGTATTATTAGTTACTGTTATTAAGTACAGTGGTGATCACTGTGTGTCTTTATTAGTTATTATAGTATTAGTTGCTGTTATTAAGTACAGTGGTGATCACTGTGTGTCTTTATTAGTTATTATAGTATTAGTTGCTGTTATTAAGTACAGTGGTGATCACTGTGTGTCTTTATTAGTTATTAGTATTATTAGTTACTGTTATTAAGTACAGTGGTGATCACTGTGTGTCTTTATTAGTTATTAGTATTATTAGTTACTGTTATTAAGTACAGTGGTGATCACTGTGTGTCTTTATTAGTTATTATAGTATTAGTTGCTGTTATTAAGTACAGTGGTGATCACTGTGTGTCTTTATTAGTTATTATAGTATTAGTTGCTGTTATTAAGTACAGTGGTGATCACTGTGTGTCTTTATTAGTTATTAGTATTATTAGTTACTGTTATTAAGTACAGTGGTGATCACTGTGTGTCTTTATTAGTTATTAGTATTATTAGTTACTGTTATTAAGTACAGTGGTGATCACTGTGTGTCTTTATTAGTTATTAGTATTATTAGTTACTGTTATTAAGTACAGTGGTGATCACTGTGTGTCTTTATTAGTTATTATATTATTAGTTACTGTTATTAAGTACAGTGGTGATCACTGTGTGTCTTTATTAGTTATTAGTATTATTAGTTACTGTTATTAAGTACAGTGGTGATCACTGTGTGTCTTTATTAGTTATTAGTATTATTAGTTACTGTTATTAAGTACAGTGGTGATCACTGTGTGTCTTTATTAGTTATTAGTATTATTAGTTACTGTTATTAAGTACAGTGGTGATCACTGTGTGTCTTTATTAGTTATTAGTATTATTAGTTACTGTTATTAAGTACAGTGGTGATCACTGTGTGTCTTTATTAGTTATTATATTATTAGTTACTGTTATTAAGTACAGTGGTGATCACTGTGTGTCTTTATTAGTTATTAGTATTATTAGTTACTGTTATTAAGTACAGTGGTGATCACTGTGTGTCTTTATTAGTTATTAGTATTATTAGTTACTGTTATTAAGTACAGTGGTGATCACTGTGTCTTTATTAGTTATTATATTATTAGTTACTGTTATTAAGTACAGTGGTGATCACTGTGTGTCTTTATTAGTTATTATAGTATTAGTTGCTGTTATTAAGTACAGTGGTGATCACTGTGTGTCTTTATTAGTTATTAGTATTATTAGTTGCTGTTATTAAGTACAGTGGTGATCACTGTGTCTTTATTAGTTATTATATTATTAGTTACTGTTATTAAGTACAGTGATGATCACTGTGTGTCTTTATTAGTTATTAGTATTATTAGTTACTGTTATTAAGTACAGTGATGATCACTGTGTGTCTTTATTAGTTATTATATTATTAGTTACTGTTATTAAGTACAGTGATGATCACTGTGTGTCTTTATTAGTTATTATATTATTAGTTACTGTTATTAAGTACAGTGATGATCACTGTGTGTCTTTATTAGTTATTATATTATTAGTTACTGTGATTAAGTACAGTGGTGATCACTGTGTGTCTTTATTAGTTATTAGTATTATTAGTTACTGTTATTAAGTACAGTGATGATCACTGTGTGTCTTTATTAGTTATTATATTATTAGTTACTGTTATTAAGTACAGTGATGATCACTGTGTGTCTTTATTAGTTATTATATTATTAGTTACTGTTATTAAGTACAGTGATGATCACTGTGTGTCTTTATTAGTTATTATATTATTAGTTACTGTTATTAAGTACAGTGATGATCACTGTGTGTCTTTATTAGTTATTAGTATTATTAGTTGCTGTTATTAAGTACAGTGATGATCACTGTGTGTCTTTATTAGTTATTATATTATTAGTTACTGTTATTAAGTACAGTGATGATCACTGTGTGTCTTTATTAGTTATTAGTGTTATTAGTTTCTGTTATTAAGTACAGTGATGATCACTGTGTGTCTTTATTAGTTATTAGTATTATTAGTTCCTGTTATTAAGTACAGTGATGATCACTGTGTGTCTTTATTAGTTATTAGTATTATTAGTTACTGTTATTAAGTACAGTGATGATCACTGTGTGTCTTTATTAGTTATTAGTATTATTAGTTGCTGTTATTAAGTACAGTGATGATCACTGTGTGTCTTTATTAGTTATTATATTATTAGTTACTGTTATTAAGTACAGTGATGATCACTGTGTGTCTTTATTAGTTATTAGTGTTATTAGTTTCTGTTATTAAGTACAGTGATGATCACTGTGTGTCTTTATTAGTTATTAGTATTATTAGTTCCTGTTATTAAGTACAGTGGTGATCACTGTGTCTTTATTAGTTATTAGTATTATTAGTTACTGTTATTAAGTACAGTGATGATCACTGTGCGTCTTTATTAGTTATTAGTGTTATTAGTTGCTGTTATTAAGTACAGTGGTGATCACTGTGTGTCTTTATTAGTTATTAGTATTATTAGTTCCTGTTATTAAGTACAGTGGTGATCACTGTGTCTTTATTAGTTATTAGTATTATTAGTTACTGTTATTAAGTACAGTGATGATCACTGTGCGTCTTTATTAGTTATTATATTATTAGTTGCTGTTATTAAGTACAGTGATGATCACTGTGTGTCTTTATTAGTTATTAGTGTTATTAGTTGCTGTTATTAAGTACAGTGGTGATCACTGTGTGTCTTTATTAGTTATTAGTATTATTAGTTACTGTTATTAAGTACAGTGGTGATCACTGTGTGTCTTTATTAGTTATTATATTATTAGTTGCTGTTATTAAGTACAGTGATGATCACTGTGTGTCTTTATTAGTTATTATATTATTAGTTACTGTTATTAAGTACAGTGATGATCACTGTGTGTCTTTATTAGTTATTATATTATTAGTTACTGTTATTAAGTACAGTGATGATCACTGTGTGTCTTTATTAGTTATTATATTATTAGTTACTGTTATTAAGTACAGTGGTGATCACTGTGTGTCTTTATTAGTTATTATATTATTAGTTACTGTTATTAAGTACAGTGATGATCACTGTGTGTCTTTATTAGTTATTATATTATTAGTTACTGTTATTAAGTACAGTGATGATCACTGTGTGTCTTTATTAGTTATTATATTATTAGTTACTGTTATTAAGTACAGTGATGATCACTGTGTGTCTTTATTAGTTATTATATTATTAGTTACTGTTATTAAGTACAGTGATGATCACTGTGTGTCTTTATTAGTTATTATATTATTAGTTACTGTTATTAAGTACAGTGGTGATCACTGTGTGTCTTTATTAGTTATTAGTGTTATTAGTTTCTGTTATTAAGTACAGTGATGATCACTGTGTGTCTTTATTAGTTATTATATTATTAGTTACTGTTATTAAGTACAGTGATGATCACTGTGTGTCTTTATTAGTTATTATATTATTAGTTACTGTTATTAAGTACAGTGATGATCACTGTGTGTCTTTATTAGTTATTATATTATTAGTTACTGTTATTAAGTACAGTGGTGATCACTGTGTCTTTATTAGTTATTAGTATTATTAGTTACTGTTATTAAGTACAGTGGTGATCACTGTGTCTTTATTAGTTATTAGTATTATTAGTTACTGTTATTAAGTACAGTGATGATCACTGTGTGTCTTTATTAGTTATTATATTATTAGTTACTGTTATTAAGTACAGTGGTGATCACTGTGTCTTTATTAGTTATTAGTATTATTAGTTACTGTTATTAAGTACAGTGGTGATCACTGTGTGTCTTTATTAGTTATTAGTGTTATTAGTTACTGTTATTAAGTACAGTGGTGATCACTGTGTGTCTTTATTAGTTATTATATTATTAGTTACTGTTATTAAGTACAGTGGTGATCACTGTGTGTCTTTATTAGTTATTAGTGTTATTAGTTACTGTTATTAAGTACAGTGGTGATCACTGTGTGTCTTTATTAGTTATTATATTATTAGTTACTGTTATTAAGTACAGTGGTGATCACTGTGTGTCTTTATTAGTTATTAGTATTATTAGTTACTGTTATTAAGTACAGTGGTGATCACTGTGTGTCTTTATTAGTTATTAGTGTTATTAGTTACTGTTATTAAGTACAGTGATGATCACTGTGTGTCTTTATTAGTTATTAGTATTATTAGTTACTGTTATTAAGTACAGTGGTGATCACTGTGTGTCTTTATTAGTTATTATATTATTAGTTACTGTTATTAAGTACAGTGGTGATCACTGTGTGTCTTTATTAGTTATTATATTATTAGTTACTGTTATTAAGTACAGTGGTGATCACTGTGTGTCTTTATTAGTTATTAGTATTATTAGTTACTGTTATTAAGTACAGTGGTGATCACTGTGTGTCTTTATTAGTTATTAGTATTATTAGTTACTGTTATTAAGTACAGTGGTGATCACTGTGTGTCTTTATTAGTTATTAGTGTTATTAGTTACTGTTATTAAGTACAGTGATGATCACTGTGTGTCTTTATTAGTTATTAGTATTATTAGTTACTGTTATTAAGTACAGTGGTGATCACTGTGTGTCTTTATTAGTTATTATATTATTAGTTACTGTTATTAAGTACAGTGATGATCACTGTGTGTCTTTATTAGTTATTAGTATTATTAGTTACTGTTATTAAGTACAGTGATGATCACTGTGTGTCTTTATTAGTTATTATATTATTAGTTACTGTTATTAAGTACAGTGATGATCACTGTGTGTCTTTATTAGTTATTATATTATTAGTTACTGTTATTAAGTACAGTGGTGATCACTGTGTGTCTTTATTAGTTATTATATTATTAGTTACTGTTATTAAGTACAGTGGTGATCACTGTGTGTCTTTATTAGTTATTAGTATTATTAGTTACTGTTATTAAGTACAGTGGTGATCACTGTGTGTCTTTATTAGTTATTAGTATTATTAGTTACTGTTATTAAGTACAGTGATGATCACTGTGTGTCTTTATTAGTTATTATATTATTAGTTACTGTTATTAAGTACAGTGGTGATCACTGTGTGTCTTTATTAGTTATTATATTATTAGTTACTGTTATTAAGTACAGTGGTGATCACTGTGTGTCTTTATTAGTTATTATATTATTAGTTACTGTTATTAAGTACAGTGATGATCACTGTGTGTCTTTATTAGTTATTATATTATTAGTTACTGTTATTAAGTACAGTGGTGATCACTGTGTGTCTTTATTAGTTATTATATTAGTTACTGTTATTAAGTACAGTGGTGATCACTGTGTGTCTTTATTAGTTATTATATTAGTTACTGTTATTAAGTACAGTGGTGATCACTGTGTGTCTTTATTAGTTATTATATTATTAGTTACTGTTATTAAGTACAGTGGTGATCACTGTGTGTCTTTATTAGTTATTATATTATTAGTTACTGTTATTAAGTACAGTGGTGATCACTGTGTGTCTTTATTAGTTATTAGTATTATTAGTTACTGTTATTAAGTACAGTGGTGATCACTGTGTGTCTTTATTAGTTATTAGTATTATTAGTTACTGTTATTAAGTACAGTGGTGATCACTGTGTGTCTTTATTAGTTATTATAGTATTAGTTACTGTTATTAAGTACAGTGGTGATCACTGTGTGTCTTTATTAGTTATTATAGTATTAGTTGCTGTTATTAAGTACAGTGGTGATCACTGTGTGTCTTTATTAGTTATTAGTATTATTAGTTACTGTTATTAAGTACAGTGGTGATCACTGTGTGTCTTTATTAGTTATTAGTATTATTAGTTACTGTTATTAAGTACAGTGGTGATCACTGTGTGTCTTTATTAGTTATTATATTATTAGTTACTGTTATTAAGTACAGTGGTGATCACTGTGTGTCTTTATTAGTTATTAGTGTTATTAGTTACTGTTATTAAGTACAGTGGTGATCACTGTGTGTCTTTATTAGTTATTATATTATTAGTTACTGTTATTAAGTACAGTGGTGATCACTGTGTGTCTTTATTAGTTATTAGTATTATTAGTTACTGTTATTAAGTACAGTGGTGATCACTGTGTGTCTTTATTAGTTATTAGTATTATTAGTTACTGTTATTAAGTACAGTGGTGATCACTGTGTGTCTTTATTAGTTATTAGTGTTATTAGTTACTGTTATTAAGTACAGTGATGATCACTGTGTGTCTTTATTAGTTATTAGTATTATTAGTTACTGTTATTAAGTACAGTGGTGATCACTGTGTGTCTTTATTAGTTATTATATTATTAGTTACTGTTATTAAGTACAGTGGTGATCACTGTGTGTCTTTATTAGTTATTATATTATTAGTTACTGTTATTAAGTACAGTGGTGATCACTGTGTGTCTTTATTAGTTATTAGTATTATTAGTTACTGTTATTAAGTACAGTGGTGATCACTGTGTGTCTTTATTAGTTATTAGTATTATTAGTTACTGTTATTAAGTACAGTGGTGATCACTGTGTGTCTTTATTAGTTATTAGTGTTATTAGTTACTGTTATTAAGTACAGTGATGATCACTGTGTGTCTTTATTAGTTATTAGTATTATTAGTTACTGTTATTAAGTACAGTGGTGATCACTGTGTGTCTTTATTAGTTATTATATTATTAGTTACTGTTATTAAGTACAGTGATGATCACTGTGTGTCTTTATTAGTTATTAGTATTATTAGTTACTGTTATTAAGTACAGTGATGATCACTGTGTGTCTTTATTAGTTATTATATTATTAGTTACTGTTATTAAGTACAGTGATGATCACTGTGTGTCTTTATTAGTTATTATATTATTAGTTACTGTTATTAAGTACAGTGGTGATCACTGTGTGTCTTTATTAGTTATTATATTATTAGTTACTGTTATTAAGTACAGTGGTGATCACTGTGTGTCTTTATTAGTTATTAGTATTATTAGTTACTGTTATTAAGTACAGTGGTGATCACTGTGTGTCTTTATTAGTTATTAGTATTATTAGTTACTGTTATTAAGTACAGTGATGATCACTGTGTGTCTTTATTAGTTATTATATTATTAGTTACTGTTATTAAGTACAGTGGTGATCACTGTGTGTCTTTATTAGTTATTATATTATTAGTTACTGTTATTAAGTACAGTGGTGATCACTGTGTGTCTTTATTAGTTATTATATTATTAGTTACTGTTATTAAGTACAGTGATGATCACTGTGTGTCTTTATTAGTTATTATATTATTAGTTACTGTTATTAAGTACAGTGGTGATCACTGTGTGTCTTTATTAGTTATTATATTAGTTACTGTTATTAAGTACAGTGGTGATCACTGTGTGTCTTTATTAGTTATTATATTAGTTACTGTTATTAAGTACAGTGGTGATCACTGTGTGTCTTTATTAGTTATTATATTATTAGTTACTGTTATTAAGTACAGTGGTGATCACTGTGTGTCTTTATTAGTTATTAGTATTATTAGTTACTGTTATTAAGTACAGTGGTGATCACTGTGTGTCTTTATTAGTTATTAGTATTATTAGTTACTGTTATTAAGTACAGTGGTGATCACTGTGTGTCTTTATTAGTTATTATAGTATTAGTTACTGTTATTAAGTACAGTGGTGATCACTGTGTGTCTTTATTAGTTATTAGTATTATTAGTTACTGTTATTAAGTACAGTGGTGATCACTGTGTGTCTTTATTAGTTATTATAGTATTAGTTGCTGTTATTAAGTACAGTGGTGATCACTGTGTGTCTTTATTAGTTATTATAGTATTAGTTGCTGTTATTAAGTACAGTGGTGATCACTGTGTGTCTTTATTAGTTATTAGTATTATTAGTTACTGTTATTAAGTACAGTGGTGATCACTGTGTGTCTTTATTAGTTATTAGTATTATTAGTTACTGTTATTAAGTACAGTGGTGATCACTGTGTGTCTTTATTAGTTATTAGTATTATTAGTTACTGTTATTAAGTACAGTGGTGATCACTGTGTGTCTTTATTAGTTATTATATTATTAGTTACTGTTATTAAGTACAGTGGTGATCACTGTGTGTCTTTATTAGTTATTAGTATTATTAGTTACTGTTATTAAGTACAGTGGTGATCACTGTGTGTCTTTATTAGTTATTAGTATTATTAGTTACTGTTATTAAGTACAGTGGTGATCACTGTGTGTCTTTATTAGTTATTAGTATTATTAGTTACTGTTATTAAGTACAGTGGTGATCACTGTGTGTCTTTATTAGTTATTAGTATTATTAGTTACTGTTATTAAGTACAGTGGTGATCACTGTGTGTCTTTATTAGTTATTATATTATTAGTTACTGTTATTAAGTACAGTGGTGATCACTGTGTGTCTTTATTAGTTATTAGTATTATTAGTTACTGTTATTAAGTACAGTGGTGATCACTGTGTGTCTTTATTAGTTATTAGTATTATTAGTTACTGTTATTAAGTACAGTGGTGATCACTGTGTCTTTATTAGTTATTATATTATTAGTTACTGTTATTAAGTACAGTGGTGATCACTGTGTGTCTTTATTAGTTATTATAGTATTAGTTGCTGTTATTAAGTACAGTGGTGATCACTGTGTGTCTTTATTAGTTATTAGTATTATTAGTTGCTGTTATTAAGTACAGTGGTGATCACTGTGTCTTTATTAGTTATTATATTATTAGTTACTGTTATTAAGTACAGTGATGATCACTGTGTGTCTTTATTAGTTATTAGTATTATTAGTTACTGTTATTAAGTACAGTGATGATCACTGTGTGTCTTTATTAGTTATTATATTATTAGTTACTGTTATTAAGTACAGTGATGATCACTGTGTGTCTTTATTAGTTATTATATTATTAGTTACTGTTATTAAGTACAGTGATGATCACTGTGTGTCTTTATTAGTTATTATATTATTAGTTACTGTGATTAAGTACAGTGGTGATCACTGTGTGTCTTTATTAGTTATTAGTATTATTAGTTACTGTTATTAAGTACAGTGATGATCACTGTGTGTCTTTATTAGTTATTATATTATTAGTTACTGTTATTAAGTACAGTGATGATCACTGTGTGTCTTTATTAGTTATTATATTATTAGTTACTGTTATTAAGTACAGTGATGATCACTGTGTGTCTTTATTAGTTATTATATTATTAGTTACTGTTATTAAGTACAGTGATGATCACTGTGTGTCTTTATTAGTTATTAGTATTATTAGTTGCTGTTATTAAGTACAGTGATGATCACTGTGTGTCTTTATTAGTTATTATATTATTAGTTACTGTTATTAAGTACAGTGATGATCACTGTGTGTCTTTATTAGTTATTAGTGTTATTAGTTTCTGTTATTAAGTACAGTGATGATCACTGTGTGTCTTTATTAGTTATTAGTATTATTAGTTCCTGTTATTAAGTACAGTGATGATCACTGTGTGTCTTTATTAGTTATTAGTATTATTAGTTACTGTTATTAAGTACAGTGATGATCACTGTGTGTCTTTATTAGTTATTAGTATTATTAGTTGCTGTTATTAAGTACAGTGATGATCACTGTGTGTCTTTATTAGTTATTATATTATTAGTTACTGTTATTAAGTACAGTGATGATCACTGTGTGTCTTTATTAGTTATTAGTGTTATTAGTTTCTGTTATTAAGTACAGTGATGATCACTGTGTGTCTTTATTAGTTATTAGTATTATTAGTTCCTGTTATTAAGTACAGTGGTGATCACTGTGTCTTTATTAGTTATTAGTATTATTAGTTACTGTTATTAAGTACAGTGATGATCACTGTGCGTCTTTATTAGTTATTAGTGTTATTAGTTGCTGTTATTAAGTACAGTGGTGATCACTGTGTGTCTTTATTAGTTATTAGTATTATTAGTTCCTGTTATTAAGTACAGTGGTGATCACTGTGTCTTTATTAGTTATTAGTATTATTAGTTACTGTTATTAAGTACAGTGATGATCACTGTGCGTCTTTATTAGTTATTATATTATTAGTTGCTGTTATTAAGTACAGTGATGATCACTGTGTGTCTTTATTAGTTATTAGTGTTATTAGTTGCTGTTATTAAGTACAGTGGTGATCACTGTGTGTCTTTATTAGTTATTAGTATTATTAGTTACTGTTATTAAGTACAGTGGTGATCACTGTGTGTCTTTATTAGTTATTATATTATTAGTTGCTGTTATTAAGTACAGTGATGATCACTGTGTGTCTTTATTAGTTATTAGTATTATTAGTTACTGTTATTAAGTACAGTGGTGATCACTGTGTGTCTTTATTAGTTATTATATTATTAGTTGCTGTTATTAAGTACAGTGATGATCACTGTGTGTCTTTATTAGTTATTATATTATTAGTTACTGTTATTAAGTACAGTGGTGATCACTGTGTCTTTATTAGTTATTAGTATTATTAGTTGCTGTTATTAAGTACAGTGATGATCACTGTGTGTCTTTATTAGTTATTAGTGTTATTAGTTTCTGTTATTAAGTACAGTGATGATCACTGTGTCTTTATTAGTTATTAGTGTTATTAGTTTCTGTTATTAAGTACAGTGATGATCACTGTGTCTTTATTAGTTATTAGTGTTATTAGTTTCTGTTATTAAGTACAGTGATGATCACTGTGTGTCTTTATTAGTTATTATATTATTAGTTACTGTTATTAAGTACAGTGATGATCACTGTGTGTCTTTATTAGTTATTATATTATTAGTTACTGTTATTAAGTACAGTGATGATCACTGTGTGTCTTTATTAGTTATTATATTATTAGTTACTGTTATTAAGTACAGTGATGATCACTGTGTGTCTTTATTAGTTATTATATTATTAGTTACTGTTATTAAGTACAGTGATGATCACTGTGTGTCTTTATTAGTTATTAGTATTATTAGTTGCTGTTATTAAGTACAGTGATGATCACTGTGTGTCTTTATTAGTTATTAGTGTTATTAGTTTCTGTTATTAAGTACAGTGATGATCACTGTGTCTTTATTAGTTATTATATTATTAGTTACTGTTATTAAGTACAGTGATGATCACTGTGTGTCTTTATTAGTTATTAGTGTTATTAGTTTCTGTTATTAAGTACAGTGATGATCACTGTGTGTCTTTATTAGTTATTATATTATTAGTTGCTGTTATTAAGTACAGTGGTGATCACTGTGTGTCTTTATTAGTTATTAGTGTTATTAGTTTCTGTTATTAAGTACAGTGATGATCACTGTGTCTTTATTAGTTATTATATTATTAGTTACTGTTATTAAGTACAGTGATGATCACTGTGTGTCTTTATTAGTTATTAGTGTTATTATTTACTGTTATTAAGTACAGTGGTGATCACTGTGTGTCTTTATTAGTTATTATATTATTAGTTACTGTTATTAAGTACAGTGATGATCACTGTGTGTCTTTATTAGTTATTATATTATTAGTTACTGTTATTAAGTACAGTGATGATCACTGTGTGTCTTTATTAGTTATTAGTGTTATTAGTTTCTGTTATTAAGTACAGTGATGATCACTGTGTCTTTATTAGTTATTAGTGTTATTAGTTTCTGTTATTAAGTACAGTGATGATCACTGTGTCTTTATTAGTTATTAGTGTTATTAGTTTCTGTTATTAAGTACAGTGATGATCACTGTGTGTCTTTATTAGTTATTATATTATTAGTTACTGTTATTAAGTACAGTGGTGATCACTGTGTGTCTTTATTAGTTATTAGTATTATTAGTTCCTGTTATTAAGTACAGTGGTGATCACTGTGTCTTTATTAGTTATTAGTATTATTAGTTACTGTTATTAAGTACAGTGGTGATCACTGTGTGTCTTTATTAGTTATTATATTATTAGTTGCTGTTATTAAGTACAGTGATGATCACTGTGTGTCTTTATTAGTTATTATATTATTAGTTACTGTTATTAAGTACAGTGGTGATCACTGTGTGTCTTTATTAGTTATTATATTATTAGTTACTGTTATTAAGTACAGTGATGATCACTGTGTGTCTTTATTAGTTATTATATTATTAGTTACTGTTATTAAGTACAGTGATGATCACTGTGTGTCTTTATTAGTTATTATATTATTAGTTACTGTTATTAAGTACAGTGATGATCACTGTGTGTCTTTATTAGTTATTATATTATTAGTTACTGTTATTAAGTACAGTGATGATCACTGTGTGTCTTTATTAGTTATTATATTATTAGTTACTGTTATTAAGTACAGTGATGATCACTGTGTGTCTTTATTAGTTATTAGTATTATTAGTTGCTGTTATTAAGTACAGTGATGATCACTGTGTCTTTATTAGTTATTAGTGTTATTAGTTTCTGTTATTAAGTACAGTGATGATCACTGTGTCTTTATTAGTTATTAGTGTTATTAGTTTCTGTTATTAAGTACAGTGATGATCACTGTGTGTCTTTATTAGTTATTATATTATTAGTTACTGTTATTAAGTACAGTGATGATCACTGTGTGTCTTTATTAGTTATTATATTATTAGTTACTGTTATTAAGTACAGTGATGATCACTGTGTGTCTTTATTAGTTATTATATTATTAGTTACTGTTATTAAGTACAGTGATGATCACTGTGTGTCTTTATTAGTTATTATATTATTAGTTACTGTTATTAAGTACAGTGATGATCACTGTGTGTCTTTATTAGTTATTATATTATTAGTTACTGTTATTAAGTACAGTGATGATCACTGTGTGTCTTTATTAGTTATTAGTGTTATTAGTTTCTGTTATTAAGTACAGTGATGATCACTGTGTCTTTATTAGTTATTATATTATTAGTTACTGTTATTAAGTACAGTGATGATCACTGTGTGTCTTTATTAGTTATTAGTATTATTAGTTACTGTTATTAAGTACAGTGGTGATCACTGTGTGTCTTTATTAGTTATTATATTATTAGTTTCTGTTATTAAGTACAGTGATGATCACTGTGTGTCTTTATTAGTTATTATATTATTAGTTACTGTTATTAAGTACAGTGATGATCACTGTGTCTTTATTAGTTATTATATTATTAGTTACTGTTATTAAGTACAGTGATGATCACTGTGTGTCTTTATTAGTTATTAGTGTTATTAGTTTCTGTTATTAAGTACAGTGATGATCACTGTGTGTCTTTATTAGTTATTATATTATTAGTTGCTGTTATTAAGTACAGTGGTGATCACTGTGTGTCTTTATTAGTTATTAGTGTTATTAGTTTCTGTTATTAAGTACAGTGATGATCACTGTGTGTCTTTATTAGTTATTATATTATTAGTTACTGTTATTAAGTACAGTGATGATCACTGTGTGTCTTTATTAGTTATTATATTATTAGTTACTGTTATTAAGTACAGTGATGATCACTGTGTGTCTTTATTAGTTATTATATTATTAGTTACTGTTATTAAGTACAGTGATGATCACTGTGTCTTTATTAGTTATTAGTGTTATTAGTTTCTGTTATTAAGTACAGTGATGATCACTGTGTGTCTTTATTAGTTATTAGTATTATTAGTTACTGTTATTAAGTACAGTGGTGAACACTGTGTGTCTTTATTAGTTATTAGTGTTATTAGTTACTGTTATTAAGTACAGTGATGATCACTGTGTGTCTTTATTAGTTATTAGTATTATTAGTTACTGTTATTAAGTACAGTGGTGATCACTGTGTGTCTTTATTAGTTATTAGTGTTATTAGTTACTGTTATTAAGTACAGTGGTGATCACTGTGTGTCTTTGTCTGTGTGATGTAGGTCAGTGGTTCTCAACTGGTCTGGCTGTGGGACCCACCATCACCCCTTAATGACAATCCGGGACCCACGACCCAAATTTTATATATATATATATATATATATATATATATTAATTTGGGTATATCTATATTCAAGAAGTCTAGTAGTAGTAACGTGTCTGTGTCGTCAACTGTCAAATCAAATAAAGAAAGTACACATCAATTATATTTTAACAATTATTCTCATTTTTCAAATTTAACTGGATGGATTATAAATACATAGAAATACATGTTCTTCTCATTTCAAGTAAAATAACGGCTCGATTAAAAAATAAATTACGTCACGAAATTAATTTTAGAAAAATGAATTTCACTGAATTGTCCTGCAGCTTTAAATTCAGTTCATTCAGCTTGAAGTGAAGACACAATATAATATTTTTCTCATCTTCTAAAAAGAGAAAGTAGTGTTTGAAGAATTCACCTCTATGAGTCTGTCCAGTCAGAGTCTAGTGACTCTGGTCTCTCTGGACATTTCTCTCTTTTGGAGATCGTCCTATGATTTGACTTTCACATCTCACACTCAACAGTCCTGCTCTGTCTCTGTGTCCTCGTCTCTCCCCGTGTGTCACGGTGTGTGAACATCTCACTGAGTCAGGAAACTTGTCAGAATACTCATATTTGATTGGCTGAGCTTCATCACGTGATGTGATTCACAACGCATTGGTCGGTGTTTTTCCTGCACCGCTGAACAAGTGCTGTAAATGCTGGAATAATTCCGCTGCATAAAAAATGCCCTTCAAAATAAAATCACAACTTTTTTTTTTTGTCAGGCAAAGGCCCGCAACCCACTGAAAACGGGTCCGCGACCCTCTTTTGGGTCGCGACCCACCAGTTGAGAATCACTGATGTAGAGGAACATCCTAGCCCCGCCCCCTCCTAGCCTCCCGTACAATCAGACGGCGCCACCTCCTCCCAGTAAAGCGGTGACACAGATGGTTGTAAGAAAAGTGTCCATAAAGTTTATTGAGTCTCTGGTGGATTACAGACCTCATGAAACTTTAAACAATGAAAACATTGTGAATCATAAATCATCTTTTTATTACTTTACTCTTTTTATTTCTCTTTTTCTCTTCTCTTCTCCATCTTGAATCAGAAATGGAAGCTTTGGTCACGTAAGAGTGAAAAAACATTCGTAGACTGACTGTAAAAAATAAAACATTCTGAACAATGAATCAAACGGAGCCGCTGGTCTCCATGGCAACAAACAGCTGATCAAAGAAAAACGAGCTACATTAGTGAAGATGAGGATGACGATGAAGACTAGCGTTCATTAATTAACTAATACAAACATATACAAGGCTTCTTTATGTAGCGACATTACGCTTTAATAAGAACCGACAGCTGGACTCTCAACGCGTCACACAGCAGCAGAACAGGAAGTTCACCTACACAATAAAACCACCACACACCGCCAAAATCTGACGACAGACAAAAGGAGAGGACACAGTGAACCGTCCCATGAAAACATCTCCACACGTCTCGTTTTCCTGAAGTGAAGAAGAGTCGAGTTAGAAACGTCTTCACTTTTCAGCCTCACATTCTAAACATCGACAGGAAACTAGTTCATGTTTACTGGAGCTCATTGACTGCACAGAAAAGAGAAAATAGTTTTCACAGAATTATGAAATCAGTCATTTATTAAGGGGTCATAACTGTTATATTATGTGATAATTATGAAAACATTTTAAATAGAAACAGGTTGAAAGACTTTTCTGACTCAGCAGAAGACAAAAACAGTTCATAAGATGTTGAGACAATCAGGGACCAACTGGGACCAGGTCCTGCTGAAGTAGCAGACTTTCAGGTGGATCGGTCGTGTCAGGCCGATACCTGATGGATACTTGATCTGCTGGTATTGATCATCTCGGGACCAATTTAACATGTTTTCTTCTATCATATAAGTTCTCCTTTAAATAAAAGTTACTTTTATTTTGAAGTTCTTGATGTTTGAACTTTGAGAAATTTTGTTCATTGAAAGAAACTGATAATCAGATACTGTACTGGGACCAGTGTCACCACAGTATAACTGGTAGACTGTGAAGGATTTGTTTAATTTGGATAAAAACATGAATTTGTTGTCTTTTCTGTGATAATAAAGTTATGTGAATGTCACTCAGGAGAGAAAGAGGCTGATCACACTAGTCCTGCTGGACCAGTAGAACCGGTACAGGTGCTTCAGGTCGGATAATGCTTCTGGAGAGGACTGGGAAGAGAAGAGAAGATGAAGAGGACGGTGTCTGGTTAGTGATGACGACGACACACTTCATGTCTATTCTCTCTCCGGTCCACAGTTCTCAATGTCATTCGTCCACCCAGGCTCCGCCCACAGTGGGTGCCCAGTTTATGTGGGCGGGGTTGTATAAAAGGGGCGTGTCCGGTCGATGTTGGGCAGCGTCGAACAGTTAAGTGTTACCTTTCAGGACACCCAGACAACTCTGCAGCAGCTGGAGGTTCCCCTGCAGGTGAGAGGGGCGGGGTCAGAGACGCAGGTGTAGAGAGACACAAGTGCACAGTTGGACAGAGGGACATGTGTACAGAGGGACAGGTATACAGGGTGACTGTGGCAGATTATGTCATTTGTTACCTTGGCGTGTTTGAGCTCCAGCTCTGCCAGCTCCACCAGGTTCTTCCTGAAAGCTGCCACTCGTCTCGTCTTGAAGTCTATGAGCTCTGCAATCAGAACAGAATCCGGATCAGTAAAAGTACCACGGATCAGGAGTACAAGTTTGTTGCTGCTGTTGGTGATCTTGTGCACTACTGTTTTGTTTATTTTATTTTTATTTTTTATTTTTTCCTACTTAGTTAATTTAATACAATAATATTCAGTGTATATACTGTGCATTTGTATTACTTTGTTTCTTAAATGTAATAGGTCCTGCTCTGTTATTTTATTATATTGTATATATTGTGCATTTTCCATACCCAATATTTTATTTTATTGTGTAACCCTGTTTGCTGCTGCCACAGACAAATTTCCCCTTGGGGATGAATAAAGTACATTTCTATTCTATTCTTCTACAAGTACCAAGGATCCGGAGTAAAAGTACCAAGGATCAGTAGTAAAGGTACAAAGGACCCGAAGTAAAAGTACCAAGGATCCGGAGTAAAAGTACCAAGGATCAGTAGTAAAGGTACAAAGGACCCGAAGTAAAAGTACCAAGGATCCGGAGTAAAAGTACCAAGGATCCGGAGTAAAGGTACAAAGGATCCGAAGTAAAAGTACAAAGGATCCGGAGTAAAAGTACCAAGGATCCGGAGTAAAAGTACCATGGATCCGGAGTAAAGGTACAAAGGATCCGAAGTAAAAGTACAAAGGATCCGAAGTAAAAGTACCAAGGATCCGGAGTAAAGGTACAAAGGATCAGTAGTAAAGGTACCAAGGATCCGGAGTAAAAGTACCAAGGATCCGGAGTAAAAGTACCAAGGATCCCGAGTAAAAGTACCAAGGATCCGGAGTAAAAGTACCAAGGATCCCGAGTAAAAGTACCAAGGATCCCGAGTAAAAGTACCAAGGATCCCGAGTAAAAGTACCAAGGATCCCGAGTAAAAGTACCAAGGATCCCGAGTAAAAGTACCAAGGATCCCGAGTAAAAGTACCAAGGATCCCGAGTAAAAGTACCAAGGATCCCGAGTAAAAGTACCAAGGATCCCGAGTAAAAGTACCAAGGATCCCGAGTAAAAGTACCAAGGATCCCGAGTAAAAGTACCAAGGATCCCGAGTAAAAGTACCAAGGATCAGGAGTAAAAGTACCAAGGTTCTGGAGTAAAGGTACCAAGGATCTGGAGTAATAGCACCAAGGTTCTGGAGTACACGCACCAAGGTTCTGGAGTAAGAGTACCAAGGATTTGGAGTAAGAGTATCAAGGATCTAGAGTACAAGTACCAAGGATCTGAAGATAAATCAGTATATTGGTGTGAGGACCGTTTCCCCTCCTA
Source organism: Ophthalmolycus amberensis (assembly GCA_024529925.1). Lineage (NCBI taxonomy): Eukaryota > Metazoa > Chordata > Actinopteri > Perciformes > Zoarcidae > Ophthalmolycus > Ophthalmolycus amberensis. The sequence continues at coordinate 17,328 of JAFEUB010000219.1, read as the reverse complement.
CTGTCTGTCTGTGTGTTTTGTTGTAGCTGTAAAAGTAAAGGCAGTCTCTCACAGGTAGAAAATGCAGACTAGACTGACCTTGCTTGGCGGACTCAGAGATCTTCTCAAACTTGTGGCAGCAGAGCTGCTGGCTGGTCTCGGCCTGCAGGACGTCTCTGTTTTTGGCTCGAGCTTTATCCAGAGCCTTGTTAGCGTTTTCATAGTCCACCAGAGATCGGCTCCTCCGGTACAGCAAGTCCTGCAGCCACATCACCACAATATTCAGTAGCTGAACGAATCTTTTAACATTTGATTCAGAAAAGGTGTTTTACTGAGCGAGGTGACATTGTTACTTCATTAGAATGAACACACACTGTAGGTTATTTTGACTCACATACAAACACTCACTACAGCACCAAATGTGTAGTAATCCACGGCTGACAATAGTCCCCCTCCTGTTTGTTTCATAAAAACTATTTTACTATCTTAAAAAACTGATCGTACATCAAGATGGCGCCTCAGATGGCAGCCTCGTACTGCGCTCTCTCGTACCTTTTCTGTTTTTGTCTGTCTGTCTTGTCTCCGGCTCTCTCTCTCTGATCACATTCAGCAGAGAGGAACATCCGTCTCTTAAACATCCGTCTATTCACTGGTCAAACTTTTTCGCCACATTTCATCGAACCAGAAAGTTTTTCGGAGCTTTTAGTTGGAGGAGCAGCGGCTCTACTCGGAATCTATCGGAGACGCCGACGAGGGAAGCGAGCAGGAGCGCTCGTTAATCTGCGTCAGCGGGGATTCAGAACTGCGCTCCAGTCAATTCATCTGGCGAACGTCCGCTCTCTGGCCAACAAGATGGATGAGCTGCTGCTCCTCAACAAACTAAAAAAGGACTTTAGCAGATCCGCCGCCCGGTGCTTCACTGAAACCTGGCTCGGTGAGCACATCCCGGACAGCGCACTACATCTGGCGCATTTCTCTGGCATTTATAGTTTTCTACTGTACCGAAACGTGGCTCCACTGTATCGTACCGAACCGTGAATTTTGTGAACCGTTACACCCCTAATAAATAAATATAAATATATATATATATATATATATATATATATATATATATATATATATATATATATATATATATATATATAGTATATATATATATATATATATATATATATATATATATAGAGTATATATATATATATATATATATAGTATATATAGAGTATATATAGTATATAGCTGTTAAATGTTTATACCTACATCTGTTGTACTTTTTTGCTGCCCTTTTTTATTCTTTATATATTTTTCTTGTTTATTGTAAAATAGTGTGCTGTATGTACACAGAGCGGAGTGGAAACCGGAGTCAAATACCATGTATGTGTACACATACAGAGCCAATAAAGCTGATTGTGATTCTAACTGCAAGGCTAACTCTAAGGCTAACTGTCGGGCTAACTGTAAGGCTAACTGTCGGGCTAACTGTAAGGCTAACTGTAAGGCTAACTGTAAGGCTAACTGTAAGGCTAACTGTCGGGCTAACTGTAAGGCTAACTGTAAGGCTAACTGTCGGGCTAACTGTAAGGCTAACTGTCGGGCTAACTGTAAGGCTAACTGTCGGGCTAACTGTAAGGCTAACTGTAAGGCTAACTGTAAGGCTAACTGTAAGGCTAACTGTAAGGCTAACTGTCGGGCTAACTGTCGGGCTAACTGTAAGGCTAACTGTAAGGCTAACTGTCGGGCTAATTGTAAGGCTAACTGTAAGGCTAACTGTAAGGCTAACTGTAAGGCTAACTGTCGGGCTAATTGTAAGGCTAACTGTAAGGCTGTGGACCTAACTGTAAGGCACAGATCTACCCAGCATGCACTGTGCGTTGATGGATTCTGTTCAGACCCATAAGGATCGGACGAGGTCTGACCTTTGCAGCCTGTGACTCTCTCAGGTAATATTTCAGCAGGTCGGCCAGCTTCAGGTCTTCATCCGCTGCAACTCGAGCTTCAATCTTCTGTAAAACAACGACAGAAACCTTCACAAGTCTGATGTGAACAAAACAACACACTGCTACAGACAACAAACAACATCAAGAAACATACTCTTGTTTTCTCAAACAGCTCCGACACTTTCAGGAAGAACCTGGAACAGATGAAACGGGAAACCGATCAACTGGAGGAAGTGGAAATTAAATAATGAAACCAAAATAAACCGGCACACTGTCAGCAGATGTCTGTTCGTACTTGCAGAGGTCTGTGGAGTCCTGCGTTCCTAATGTGTAGAGAGACGAGGCGATTCTGTTGATGTCATCTGCAGCATCTGAACACAAATACCTGACTTTTAGTCCCATGATGCACCTGGACAGTGTCTCCCATTAGCCTCCGTTATTAAATCAGCTTGATTCTTACTTTTGTGCGAGCGGATCATTCTGTCAGATTTGGCCGAAGCGTCTTTTACTCTGTTGTGATATTCCAACAGAAACGTCTTCTCGTGCTCAAAGAAGTCGTCCACGTCCTGAAAAACATTAAATATCCATGAAACCTGACGGACGCGAGACCTTTGAACTCAGGTAGAAGCTCTGAACTCTGAACCGTCACCTTGACTCCGGCCACGAGGACGCCGTCCGCCGACTTCACCACGTTCTTGAAGAAATCCTCCAGCTTCTCTTTCTTGTTCTTCCCTCGTACACTCAGCTGTCAGAGAGGAGGTCAGAGGTCACACAACAAGCAGCAGATACACAACATATGTCTTCCTTTAAGAATTGATCATTTCTCCTGTGGAGTACCACAAGGCTCCAACTTAAGACTCTTTTATTGTTCTCCTGTTTTTAATGTCATCTTTGACATCTTAGATTGATATGTTTTTCAGACTTCGTCTTATAAACAGGAGCAGAGTGAGACCTCTCGGCTCAGAGGTGTGTAGTTTTACTGTCAGGCGACTCACGTCCTGGTTGTACTCCAGGAAGACGTGGAAGTTGAGGTCTTTCCTGAGGACAGGATGAGCCGCCACACGACACAGGAAGACCTCGTGCATGGCGACGGTCTTCTTAAAGATGGCCAGGTACTCTCTGAAAACAGAGCAGTAAGCGGTCAGCTTTACTACCGGCTTAGCGGCGCTCCAGACGATCAGTGCAGAGAAAGATCAGTCGGTAGGTCTTCACAATGGGTCGGTAGGTCAGTATGTAGATCGGTAGCAGGGACGTGCGGTCAGGGGAGACAGGTGAAGCTCATCATATAAAACAAATAATGATGAAATAAATATTAATATTCTCTATTGATCAGTGCTATAAATGTAATTTCTGTATGAATCGCTGAATCTGCGCATGCCGTGTTCAAACAGAGGAGACACGTGAGCTGTGCCTCACCTCAGATTGTGCAATCCCTCACTAACTGGCTTTTGCTTTCTCATTGTTTGTCACCACTGTAATATTTGTAGACACTGTTATTTCCATAGAATACGTAATGTATTTCACGTCTGTGTAGAACATACATAGTCTTGCTGATCAGACATTAACGCAGTGAAGAAGCACAGAGGGGATGTAAACAGTACCTACCTCGATGATGTATGCTTGTTCTGCCGTTGCTCTTCTTCTACACTTCTCTTCTTCTTCTTATATTTTGCTTTGACCGCAAAAATGGAAGATTCTATATCTAAGCTTAAAAATGTCTCAAAAAACAGGGAAATATGACGAAGTCAACGTCTGACAGGTAAAGTAACCTTCTATGTGTTTGTTGTTCTCTTTATACATCCGTGGTTGTTACACAGATTATCACGGGATCTCGAGATTTCCGCGGGTGGCGCCCGCTCCGCTTCTGAAACGCTCCTGGAGAAATCAAATATGTACCGTACCTGTGTGTGTGTAGAGCAGAGGTCGCCAGCACGGCACCACGTGAGTCCTAAAAATAGCACTAGTCACCATGGAGCTCCGTCTAACATTGTAGTTGCTGTTCTTTTTTAATCAAAAACGCATTAGTGTAGATTTTAAAATGACAATATGTCTTCTCATAAGAGAGTTGGGTACCCGGAGGCGCACGGCGGACAGCCAGGACGAGGCGCCGCACCGCTCTGGGTTTTCAGGTTCTGAATGGCGGCGCTTCCCGTTGGCGCCAGACGCGCGCCGCGAGCGCACCCCGTCGTCAGGTCCGTAAATCCTCGAACAGGCCGCGGGGCAACAACGCAGGGGTGGCGGGGTAGAGGCGAGGCAACGCAATCCGACCGAAAAGGCCCAGACTAGAGGTCTGAACGCCTCGGAGGGTTGGATCCCCGCTCGGCTACAGACGAGACTTTTTACTCGTTTCTTCGTGGAGAAAAAGGTTCCGTTGGAACGCCATGACGGGCCGGCATGCAGGCTTCATTGAGCAATGCAAAGGTGACCCAGACTTCCCAACATGTCTACATCACCACTGCATCATTCACCAGCAGGCGCTGTGTGCAACAGCACCCGGCTTTGATCACGTGATGATACAAACATATCAGAGATGTGACACCTCTGACTTTCACATGTTGAAACAGATTAACAGAAATAAAAGCTGCATGTTTAAATATGTATGTGTAGCTAGTAGGGGTGTAACGGTTCACAAAACTCACGGTTGGGTTCGGTACGATACAGTGGAGCCACGGTTCGGTACGTTTCGGTTCAGTAGAAAACTATAAATACCAGAGAAATGTACTTAAATTTAAAATATATTTATTCATTCAAACTGTGCTACACTGTAGCGTCTCACAGCGCAGAAGTGCCGACTGGAGTAGAGCGTGTTTCTTTGGTGGTGGGCGTGTCAGAGAGCACGCTGTCCGTTACGTCATGTGGGTTGCCAGTTTGAGAACAGTGGCTCCACCGAAAACATAATATTTCCCACAATTCAAGCTTCTGCATTTTCCAAATGCACTAGTATTATTATACTATTACTATTATTATATTATACTAGTATTATTATACTATTACTATTATTATATTATACTAGTATTATTATACTATTACTATTATTATATTATACTAGTATTATTATACTATTACTATTATTATATTATACTAGTATTATTATACTATTACTATTATTATATTATACTAGTATTATTATACTATTACTATTATTATATTATACTAGTATTATTATACTATTACTATTATTATATTATACTAGTATTATTATACTATTACTATTATTATATTATACTAGTATTATTATACTATTACTATTATTATATTATACTAGTATTATTATACTATTACTATTATTATATTATACTAGTATTATTATACTATTACTATATTATACTAGTATTATTATACTATTACTATTATTATATTATACTATTATTATTATTGTGTTATACTAGTATTATTATACTATTACTATTATTATATTATACTAGTATTATTATACTATTACTATATTATACTAGTATTATTATACTATTACTATTATTATATTATACTAGTATTATTATACTATTACTATTATTATATTATACTAGTATTATTATACTATTACCATATTATACTAGTATTATTATACTATTACTATTATTATATTATACTATTACTATTATTATATTATACTATTATTATTATACTATTACTATTATTGTATTATACTAGTATTATTATACTATTATTATATTATACTAGTATTATTATACTATTATTATATTATACTAGTATTATTATACTATTACTATTATTATATTATACTAGTATTATTATACTATTACTATTATTATATTATACTAGTATTATTATACTATTACTATTATTATATTATACTAGTATTATTATACTATTACTATTATTGTATTATACTAGTATTATTATACTATTATTATATTATACTAGTATTATTATACTATTATACTGGTATTATTATACTATTACTATTATTATATTATACTAGTATTATTATACTATTACTATTATTATATTATACTAGTATATTATACTATTACTATTATTGTATTATACTAGTATTATTATACTATTACTATTATTGTATTATACTATTACTATTATTATATTATACTTGTATTATTATACTAGTACTATTATTGTATTATACTAGTATTATTATACTATTACTATTATTATATTATACTAGTATATTATACTATTACTATTATTGTATTATACTAGTATTATTATGCTATTACTATTATTATATTATACTAGTATTATTATACTATTACTATATTATACTAGTATTATTATACTATTACTATTATTATATTATACTAGTATTATTATACTATTACTATTATTATATTATACTAGTATTATTATACTATTACCATATTATACTAGTATTATTATACTATTACTATTATTATATTATACTATTACTATTATTATATTATACTATTATTATTATACTATTACTATTATTGTATTATACTAGTATTATTATACTATTATTATATTATACTAGTATTATTATACTATTATTATATTATACTAGTATTATTATACTATTACTATTATTATATTATACTAGTATTATTATACTATTACTATTATTATATTATACTAGTATTATTATACTATTACTATTATTATATTATACTAGTATTATTATACTATTACTATTATTGTATTATACTAGTATTATTATACTATTATTATATTATACTAGTATTATTATACTATTATTGTATTATACTGGTATTATTATACTATTACTATTATTATATTATACTAGTATTATTATACTATTACTATTATTATATTATACTAGTATATTATACTATTACTATTATTGTATTATACTAGTATTATTATACTATTACTATTATTGTATTATACTATTACTATTATTATATTATACTTGTATTATTATACTAGTACTATTATTGTATTATACTAGTATTATTATACTATTACTATTATTATATTATACTAGTATATTATACTAATACTATTATTGTATTATACTAGTATTATTATGCTATTACTATTATTATATTATACTAGTATTATTATACTAGTATTATTATACTATTATTGTATTATACTGGTATTATTATACTATTACTATTATTATATTATACTAGTATTATTATACTATTACTATTATTATATTATACTAGTATTATTATACTATTATTATATTATACTAGTATTATTATACTATTACTATTATATTATACTAGTATTATTATACTATTACTATTATTATATTATACTAGTATTATTATACTATTACTATTATTATATTATACTAGTATTATTATACTATTACTATATTATACTAGTATTATTATACTATTACTATATTATACTAGTATTATTATACTATTACTATTATTATATTATACTAGTATTATTATACTATTACTATTATTATATTATACTAGCATTATTATACTATTACTATATTATACTAGTATTATTATATTATACTAGTATTATTATACTATTATTGTATTATACTGGTATTATTATACTATTACTATTATTATATTATACTAGTATTATTATACTATTACTATTATTATATTATACTAGTATTATTATACTATTACTATTATTATACAAGTATTATTATACTATTACTATTATTATATTATACTAGTATTATTATACTATTACTATTATTATATTATACTAGTATTATTATACTAGTACTATTATTGTATTATACTAGTATTATTATACTAGTACTATTATTGTATTATGCTAGTATTATTATACTATCACTATTATTGTATTATACTAGTATTATTATACTATTATTATATTATACTAGTATTATTATACTATTACTATTATTGTATTATACTTGTATTATTATACTAGTACTATTATTGTATTATGCTAGTATTATTATACTATTACTGTATTATACTAGTATTATTATACTATTACTATTATTATACTATTACTATTATTATATTATACTAGTATTATTATACTATTACTATTATTGTATTATACTAGTATTATTATACTATTACTATTATTATATTATACTAGTATATTATACTATTACTATTATTGTATTATACTAGTATTATTATACTATTACTATTATTATATTATACTAGTATTATTATACTATTACTATTATTATATTATACTAGTATTATTATACTATTACTATTATTATATTATACTAGTATTATTATACTATTACTATTATTATATTATATTAGTATTATTATACTATTACTATTATTATATTATACTAGTATTATTATACTAGTACTATCATTGTATTATACTAGTATTATTATACTATTACTATTATTATATTATACTAGTATTATTATACTATTACTATTATTATATTATACTTGTATTATTATACTAGTACTATTATTGTATTATACTAGTATTATTATACTAGTACTATTATTGTATTATACTAGTATTATTATACTATTACTATTATTGTATTATACTAGTATTATTATACTATTACTATTATTATATTATACTAGTATTATTATACTATTACTATTATTGTATTATACTAGTATTATTATACTATTACTATTATTATATTATACTAGTATTATTATACTATTACTATTATTATATTATACTAGTATTATTATACTATTACTATTATTATATTATACTAGTATTATTATACTATTACTATTATTATATTATACTAGTATTATTATACTATTACTATTATTATATTATACTAGTATTATTATACTATTACTATTATTATATTATACTAGTATTATTATACTATTACTATTATTATATTATACTAGTATTATTATACTATTACTATTATTATATTATACTAGTATTATTATACTATTACTATTATTATATTATACTAGTATTATTATACTATTACTATATTATACTAGTATTATTATACTATTACTATTATTATATTATACTATTATTATTATACTATTACTATTATTGTGTTATACTAGTATTATTATACTATTACTATTATTATATTATACTAGTATTATTATACTATTACTATATTATACTAGTATTATTATACTATTACTATTATTATATTATACTAGTATTATTATACTATTACTATTATTATATTATACTAGTATTATTATACTATTACCATATTATACTAGTATTATTATACTATTACTATTATTATATTATACTATTACTATTATTATATTATACTATTATTATTATACTATTACTATTATTGTATTATACTAGTATTATTATACTATTATTATATTATACTAGTATTATTATACTATTATTATATTATACTAGTATTATTATACTATTACTATTATTATATTATACTAGTATTATTATACTATTACTATTATTATATTATACTAGTATTATTATACTATTACTATTATTGTATTATACTAGTATTATTATACTATTATTATATTATACTAGTATTATTATACTATTATTGTATTATACTGGTATTATTATACTATTACTATTATTATATTATACTAGTATTATTATACTATTACCATTATTATATTATACTAGTATATTATACTATTACTATTATTGTATTATACTAGTATTATTATACTATTACTATTATTGTATTATACTATTACTATTATTATATTATACTTGTATTATTATACTAGTACTATTATTGTATTATACTAGTATTATTATACTATTACTATTATTGTATTATACTAGTATTATTATGCTATTACTATTATTATATTATACTAGTATTATTATACTATTACTATATTATACTAGTATTATTATACTATTACTATTATTATATTATACTAGTATTATTATACTATTACTATTATTATATTATACTAGTATTATTATACTATTACCATATTATACTAGTATTATTATACTATTACTATTATTATATTATACTATTACTATTATTATATTATACTATTATTATTATACTATTACTATTATTGTATTATACTAGTATTATTATACTATTACTATTATTATATTATACTAGTATTATTATACTATACTAGTATTATTATACTATTATTATATTATACTAGTATTATTATACTATTACTATTATTATATTATACTAGTATTATTATACTATTACTATTATTATATTATACTAGTATTATTATACTATTACTATTATTATATTATACTAGTATTATTATACTATTACTATTATTGTATTATACTAGTATTATTATACTATTATTATATTATACTAGTATTATTATACTATTATTGTATTATACTAGTATTATTATACTATTACTATTATTATATTATACTAGTATATTATACTATTACTATTATTGTATTATACTAGTATTATTATACTATTACTATTATTGTATTATACTATTACTATTATTATATTATACTTGTATTATTATACTAGTACTATTATTGTATTATACTAGTATTATTATACTATTACTATTATTATATTATACTTGTATTATTATACTATTACTATTATTGTATTATACTAGTATTATTATGCTATTACTATTATTATATTATACTAGTATTATTATACTAGTATTATTATACTATTATTGTATTATACTGGTATTATTATACTATTACTATTATTATATTATACTAGTATTATTATACTATTACTATTATTATATTATACTAGTATTATTATACTATTATTATATTATACTAGTATTATTATACTATTACTATTATATTATACTAGTATTATTATACTATTACTATTATTATATTATACTAGTATTATTATACTATTACTATTATTATATTATACTAGTATTATTATACTATTACTATATTATACTAGTATTATTATACTATTACTATATTATACTAGTATTATTATACTATTACTATTATTATATTATACTAGTATTATTATACTATTACTATTATTATATTATACTAGCATTATTATACTATTACTATATTATACTAGTATTATTATATTATACTAGTATTATTATACTATTATTGTATTATACTGGTATTATTATACTATTACTATTATTATATTATACTAGTATTATTATACTATTACTATTATTATATTATACTAGTATTATTATACTATACTAGTATTATTATACTATTATTATATTATACTAGTATTATTATACTATTACTATTATTATATTATACTAGTATTATTATACTATTACTATTATTATATTATACTAGTATTATTATACTATTACTATTATTATATTATACTAGTATTATTATACTATTACTATTATTGTATTATACTAGTATTATTATACTATTATTATATTATACTAGTATTATTATACTATTATTGTATTATACTAGTATTATTATACTATTACTATTATTATATTATACTAGTATATTATACTATTACTATTATTGTATTATACTAGTATTATTATACTATTACTATTATTGTATTATACTATTACTATTATTATATTATACTTGTATTATTATACTAGTACTATTATTGTATTATACTAGTATTATTATACTATTACTATTATTATATTATACTTGTATTATTATACTATTACTATTATTGTATTATACTAGTATTATTATGCTATTACTATTATTATATTATACTAGTATTATTATACTAGTATTATTATACTATTATTGTATTATACTGGTATTATTATACTATTACTATTATTATATTATACTAGTATTATTATACTATTACTATTATTATATTATACTAGTATTATTATACTATTATTATATTATACTAGTATTATTATACTATTACTATTATATTATACTAGTATTATTATACTATTACTATTATTATATTATACTAGTATTATTATACTATTACTATTATTATATTATACTAGTATTATTATACTATTACTATATTATACTAGTATTATTATACTATTACTATATTATACTAGTATTATTATACTATTACTATTATTATATTATACTAGTATTATTATACTATTACTATTATTATATTATACTAGCATTATTATACTATTACTATATTATACTAGTATTATTATATTATACTAGTATTATTATACTATTATTGTATTATACTGGTATTATTATACTATTACTATTATTATATTATACTAGTATTATTATACTATTACTATTATTATATTATACTAGTATTATTATACTATTACTATTATTATACAAGTATTATTATACTATTACTATTATTATATTATACTAGTATTATTATACTATTACTATTATTATATTATACTAGTATTATTATACTAGTACTATTATTGTATTATACTAGTATTATTATACTAGTACTATTATTGTATTATGCTAGTATTATTATACTATTACTATTATTGTATTATACTAGTATTATTATACTATTATTATATTATACTAGTATTATTATACTATTACTATTATTGTATTATACTTGTATTATTATACTAGTACTATTATTGTATTATGCTAGTATTATTATACTATTACTGTATTATACTAGTATTATTATACTATTACTATTATTATACTATTACTATTATTATATTATACTAGTATTATTATACTATTACTATTATTGTATTATACTAGTATTATTATACTATTACTATTATTATATTATACTAGTATATTATACTATTACTATTATTGTATTATACTAGTATTATTATACTATTACTATTATTATATTATACTAGTATTATTATACTATTACTATTATTATATTATACTAGTATTATTATACTATTACTATTATTATATTATACTAGTATTATTATACTATTACTATTATTATATTATACTAGTATTATTATACTATTACTATTATTATATTATACTAGTATTATTATACTAGTACTATCATTGTATTATACTAGTATTATTATACTATTACTATTATTATATTATACTAGTATTATTATACTATTACTATTATTATATTATACTTGTATTATTATACTAGTACTATTATTGTATTATACTAGTATTATTATACTAGTACTATTATTGTATTATACTAGTATTATTATACTATTACTATTATTGTATTATACTAGTATTATTATACTATTACTATTATTATATTATACTAGTATTATTATACTATTACTATTATTGTATTATACTAGTATTATTATACTATTACTATTATTATATTATACTAGTATTATTATACTATTACTATTATTATATTATACTAGTATTATTATACTATTACTATTATTATATTATACTAGTATTATTATACTATTACTATTATATTATACTAGTATTATTATACTAGTACTATCATTGTATTATACTAGTATTATTATACTATTACTATTATTGTATTATACTAGTATTATTATACTATTACTATTATTATATTATACTTGTATTATTATACTAGTACTATTATTGTATTATACTAGTATTATTATACTAGTACTATTATTGCATTATACTAGTATTATTATACTATTACTATATTATACTAGTATTATTATACTATTACTATTATTGTATTATACTAGTATTATTATACTATTACTATTATTATATTATACTAGTATTATTATACTATTACTATTATTGTATTATACTAGTATTATTATACTATTACTATTATTATATTATACTAGCATATTATACTATTACTATTATTATATTATACTAGTATTATAACTTTTAATTTCTTTAAACTTGTCTTGTTCTGTGTTTTTCTGTCTAACTATGTGTTCCTTGTGTTGCTGCCTGTCTTGGCCAGCTCTCCCTTGCAAAAGAGATTTTTAATCTCAATGGGACTACCTGGTTAAATAAAGGTTTAAAAAAATAAAAAATAAAATTCTTCTTTTTATTCAAACGTATTGTTCGGTTCGTCATGCGTACCGAACCGTGAGCCTCGTACCGAACGGTTCAATACGAATACGCGTATTGTTACACCCCTAGTAGCTATACCATCATTATTCATCATTCTTAATAATTATTGTGAGGAATAATTAACTGACATGTCATCAAACAGTCTCTTCACATATATTATTATTGTTAAGGTGATCTGTGCAACTCTGTTATTCAGGAAGTTTGTATCAAATAAGTAGCCCTTCATACTACTCGGTATCCTTGAAGTAGCTCTCAGTCTGAAAAAGGTTGGTGACCCCTGGTGTAAAGCATGCTGATATGAAATATGAAAAACAACGTGTCACTAGTAGTCAATGTGCAAGCTACCAATTGAAAGGTGATTTAATCTACTCTATTGGGTTCATATATTTGTAAATCTGACTCTGAAAGAGTCAGTGCCTCACCAGCCACGAACCTCACCGCACGTCACTAAATCAGTAGATGGGTAGTTAAATCGGTCGGTAGGTCGGTAGATCAGTGGGTAGATAAATCGGTAGATCAGTGGGTAGATGGGTAGTTAAATCGGTCGGTAGATCAGTGGGTAGATGGGTGATATCAGTGACTCACGCCTCCAGCTCCTGCTTCATCTTGGTGAACTCCTCCTTGGTCATGGATCCTTCTCCCTCCCCCAACTTCTGCAGCTTCTCTCTGGATGCATCAAAGTCTGGTCTGGGGGGGGCTGGGGGGATCTACACAACAACAATAATGGAATCATTAGGGCCCGATCACCGACGTAGTCAGAGTGGAGAACCTATTGTTATTCTAATGTTTATTATTAGGGCCCAAGCACCGACGCCGTCAGGCAGCGAGGTCCCTATTGAAACTGGAGCAATTATTCGTTCAATACTGACATTGAACGACCTTTGTTTTATGTGGCACCCATGTCACGCACATTTCGTGCCGTTCGCCATGAAAGAGGAAGTTGTTGTAACTCCAAGGTATTTTATTTTATTTCCATGCCAACATTTTCACAAAGTCATAGCGCCACCTACTGGCAAAAGGAAATGACAAGTTCTATACTTTGATGTACTCCGACTAGGACGTTGCCCAGATTGTCTCAAACTTGGTAAGGTAATATATCTGTTGTCGTTAAACGCTGGTGTCGTTAAACGCTGTTGCCGTGGCAACGCATCATTCACCATGTGGCTCAGGATGCTCAGCAAGCCTTGGGACTTTGCACAGGTGTCATAGGTGATGGAAATAAATATTTCATATGGCTTTTTGGCTTGACCCTTTCAAATGACCTCGATAGCGCCCCCTACAAATATTCAAAAACGCAGCCCCAGCGCTACGTTTGACCTACATGTATGATATTTGGTCGGCACATGTATCACATGAAGACTTAAAAAAAGTGTCTTGGGACCATGCTCTAAAATTAACTGGAAGTTGGCCATTTTGATTTTTCCCATGATTTCTAGTCGCTATACTTTAACGAGCTCCTCCTAGGGATTTTGTCAGATCCACTTCAAATTTGGTCAGAATAATCTAAAGACCTTCGTTATTAAACGTTACTCGAAGCTTTACGTTTGATGGAATGGCGTAGCCGTGGCATGGCGGCCATTGTAAGGGATTCACCATTAAACAAGCTGATGCAACTCCACTGGACTCGCTCAAATCTGTCCCAAACTTGCCATATTTGATATAGAGCAAAATAATGGGTGTTCTAGCACCACATAGTGGATACAGGAACTGGTGGAATATTTGCACTACAAAATTTCCAGCATCACACAGTCCAAGCATTAAAAATACGTCGAACTTGTGGGTGCGCTGTCTGATGGTCGCAGATATTTATGGCCACTTCTGCCGGCGTCCCGCCAGAACCCCCGAGACACGAGGAAGGTGCGAGGGCCCGTCCATCGCTGCTTGCAGCTTTAATTAGGGTTATTGTTCTTCTGTTTATTATTATTAGGGCCCGAGCACCGATAACGTCAGGCCGCGAGGTCCCTATTGAAACTGTAGGAATTATTATTGTTCTTTTTCTCTTGAATCTCAGTGCTGCATTCGACACGGTCGACCATGCCATACTCCTAGAATGACTAAAAATCTGGGTGGGACTCTCTGGCACAGCACTTAACTGGTTTGAATCCTACTTGAAAAAAAAAAAAAATATATATATATATATATATATATATATATATATATATATATATATATATATATATATATATATATATTTTTTTTTTTTTTTTTTTTTTTACAAAATTCAAAAATATATATATATATATATATCATCAAAAGCTTGAATTTCATAGGGGCATGGCCTTCTACAGCAATATATATATAACTTCAAACCATGTGGCCTATCCTCACGACATCTGTAGCATATGTTCACATCGTGTCCTGTAACATGCCCTCAAATTTGTATTCCATACAACCACTAGGGGGGGAACTCCTCCTAGGGAATTAATCATATTAACTTAGAATTTGGTCAGAACTATCTAAAGACCTCTGTGATTAAAAGTTACTCAAAGCTTGTTGTTTCGTGAAGACGTTGCCGTGGCGTCTTTGCATGAAGAACGAAGGTGTTTGAGCGGTTAAAAATGCTCAAAACATAACCAAACATATTTAAAATCCTGAATGTAGTTCACTGTTGTGATTTTAATGCTTCAGAGTGGCAAGTCGGCTCGATAGCGCCCCCTACAATATTTCGCAGATGCAGCCCTCGCAGTACGTTTCACAAAGGTTCTCAAACCATGTAAACCATGTAAACCATGTAAACCATGTAAACCATGCAAACCATGTAAACCATGTAAACCATGTAAACCATGCAAACCATGCAAACCATGTAAACCATGCAAACCATGCAAACCATGTAAACCATGTAAACCATGTAAACCATGCAAACCATGTAAACCATGTAAACCATGTAAACCATGTAAACCATGTAAACCATGTAAACCATGCAAACCATGCAAACCATGCAAACCATGTAAACCATGCAAACCATGTAAACCATGTAAACCATGCAAACCATGTAAACCATGTAAACCATGTAAACCATGCAAACCATGTAAACCATGTAAACCATGCAAACCATGTAAACCATGTAAACCATGTAAACCATGCAAACCATGCAAACCATGTAAACCATGTAAACCATGCAAACCATGTAAACCATGTAAACCATGCAAACCATGTAAACCATGTAAACCATGTAAACCATGCAAACCATGTAAACCATGTAAACCATGTAAACCATGCAAACCATGTAAACCATGTAAACCATGCAAACCATGTAAACCATGTAAACCATGTAAACCATGCAAACCATGCAAACCATGTAAACCATGTAAACCATGCAAACCATGTAAACCATGTAAACCATGCAAACCATGTAAACCATGTAAACCATGTAAACCATTGCAAACCATGTAAACCATGCAAACCATGTAAACCATGTAAACCATGCAAACCATGTAAACCATGTAAACCATGTAAACCATGCAAACCATGTAAACCATGTAAACCATGCAAACCATGTAAACCATGTAAACCATGCAAACCATGTAAACCATGCAAACCATGTAAACCATGTAAACCATGCAACCATGTAAACCATGTAAACCATGTAAACCATGTAAACCATGCAAACCATGTAAAC
>JAFEUB010000214.1:0-37589 GCA_024529925.1 Ophthalmolycus amberensis | reverse complement strand
AAAGTGGATTTTGTGAAAGTAAACATAGTTTCAAAGATTTTCTTCAGAAAAGTGGCTCAGGATAGTTGATTTCACAGTCTGATGTCATTTTCATGAATATCTGCAACTTTCAGCACTTTACTGGCATTTTCAATTTTTTATGCTCTTAAAGTGCGTTTCAGGCAGAGAGGAGGCCAAAAGTGGATTTTGTGAAAGTAAACATAGTTTCAAAGATTTTCTTCAGAAAAGTGGCTCAGGATAGTTGATTTCACAGTCTGATGTCATTTTCATGAATATCTGCAACTTTCAGCACTTTACTGGCATTTTCAATTTTTTATGCTCTTAAAGTGCGTTTCAGGCAGAGAGGAGGCCAAAAGTGGATTTTGTGAAAGTAAACATAGTTTCAAAGATTTTCTTCAGAAAAGTGGCTCAGGATAGTTGATTTCACAGTCTGATGTCATTTTCATGAATATCTGCAACTTTCAGCACTTTACTGGCATTTTCAATTTTTTATGCTCTTAAAGTGCGTTTCAGGCAGAGAGGAGGCCAAAAGTGGATTTTGTGAAAGTAAACATAGTTTCAAAGATTTTCTTCAGAAAAGTGGCTCAGGATAGTTGATTTCACAGTCTGATGTCATTTTCATGAATATCTGCAACTTTCAGCACTTTACTGGCATTTTCAATTTTTTATGCTCTTAAAGTGCGTTTCAGGCAGAGAGGAGGCCAAAAGTGGATTTTGTGAAAGTAAACATAGTTTCAAAGATTTTCTTCAGAAAAGTGGCTCAGGATAGTTGATTTCACAGTCTGATGTCATTTTCATGAATATCTGCAACTTTCAGCACTTTACTGGCATTTTCAATTTTTTATGCTCTTAAAGTGCGTTTCAGGCAGAGAGGAGGCCAAAAGTGGATTTTGTGAAAGTAAACATAGTTTCAAAGATTTTCTTCAGAAAAGTGGCTCAGGATAGTTGATTTCACAGTCTGATGTCATTTTCATGAATATCTGCAACTTTCAGCACTTTACTGGCATTTTCAATTTTTTTATGCTCTTAAAGTGCGTTTCAGGCAGAGAGGAGGCCAAAAGTGGATTTTGTGAAAGTAAACATAGTTTCAAAGATTTTCTTCAGAAAAGTGGCTCAGGATAGTTGATTTCACAGTCTGATGTCATTTTCATGAATATCTGCAACTTTCAGCACTTTACTGGCATTTTCAATTTTTTATGCTCTTAAAGTGCGTTTCAGGCAGAGAGGAGGCCAAAAGTGGATTTTGTGAAAGTAAACATAGTTTCAAAGATTTTCTTCAGAAAAGTGGCTCAGGATAGTTGATTTCACAGTCTGATGTCATTTTCATGAATATCTGCAACTTTCAGCACTTTACTGGCATTTTCAATTTTTTATGCTCTTAAAGTGCGTTTCAGGCAGAGAGGAGGCCAAAAGTGGATTTTGTGAAAGTAAACATAGTTTCAAAGATTTTCTTCAGAAAAGTGGCTCAGGATAGTTGATTTCACAGTCTGATGTCATTTTCATGAATATCTGCAACTTTCAGCACTTTACTGGCATTTTCAATTTTTTATGCTCTTAAAGTGCGTTTCAGGCAGAGAGGAGGCCAAAAGTGGATTTTGTGAAATCCACATAGTTTCAAAGATTTTCTTCAGAAAAGTGGCTCAGGATAGTTGATTTCACAGTCTGATGTCATTTTCATGAATATCTGCAACTTTCAGCACTTTACTGGCATTTTCAATTTTTTATGCTCTTAAAGTGCGTTTCAGGCAGAGAGGAGGCCAAAAGTGGATTTTGTGAAATCCACATAGTTTCAAAGATTTTCTTCAGAAAAGTGGCTCAGGATAGTTGATTTCACAGTCTGATGTCATTTTCATGAATATCTGCAACTTTCAGCACTTTACTGGCATTTTCAATTTTTTATGCTCTTAAAGTGCGTTTCAGGCAGAGAGGAGGCCAAAAGTGGATTTTGTGAAATCCACATAGTTTCAAAGATTTTCTTCAGAAAAGTGGCTCAGGATAGTTGATTTCACAGTCTGATGTCATTTTCATGAATATCTGCAACTTTCAGCACTTTACTGGCATTTTCAATTTTTTTATGCTCTTAAAGTGCGTTTCAGGCAGAGAGGAGGCCAAAAGTGGATTTTGTGAAATCCACATAGTTTCAAAGATTTTCTTCAGAAAAGTGGCTCAGGATAGTTGATTTCACAGTCTGATGTCATTTTCATGAATATCTGCAACTTTCAGCACTTTACTGGCATTTTCAATTTTTTATGCTCTTAAAGTGCGTTTCAGGCAGAGAGGAGGCCAAAAGTGGATTTTGTGAAATCCACATAGTTTCAAAGATTTTCTTCAGAAAAGTGGCTCAGGATAGTTGATTTCACAGTCTGATGTCATTTTCATGAATATCTGCAACTTTCAGCACTTTACTGGCATTTTCAATTTTTTATGCTCTTAAAGTGCGTTTCAGGCAGAGAGGAGGCCAAAAGTGGATTTTGTGAAATCCACATAGTTTCAAAGATTTTCTTCAGAAAAGTGGCTCAGGATAGTTGATTTCACAGTCTGATGTCATTTTCATGAATATCTGCAACTTTCAGCACTTTACTGGCATTTTCAATTTTTTATGCTCTTAAAGTGCGTTTCAGGCAGAGAGGAGGCCAAAAGTGGATTTTGTGAAATCCACATAGTTTCAAAGATTTTCTTCAGAAAAGTGGCTCAGGATAGTTGATTTCACAGTCTGATGTCATTTTCATGAATATCTGCAACTTTCAGCACTTTACTGGCATTTTCAATTTTTTATGCTCTTAAAGTGCGTTTCAGGCAGAGAGGAGGCCAAAAGTGGATTTTGTGAAATCCACATAGTTTCAAAGATTTTCTTCAGAAAAGTGGCTCAGGATAGTTGATTTCACAGTCTGATGTCATTTTCATGAATATCTGCAACTTTCAGCACTTTACTGGCATTTTCAATTTTTTATGCTCTTAAAGTGCGTTTCAGGCAGAGAGGAGGCCAAAAGTGGATTTTGTGAAATCCACATAGTTTCAAAGATTTTCTTCAGAAAAGTGGCTCAGGATAGTTGATTTCACAGTCTGATGTCATTTTCATGAATATCTGCAACTTTCAGCACTTTACTGGCATTTTCAATTTTTTTATGCTCTTAAAGTGCGTTTCAGGCAGAGAGGAGGCCAAAAGTGGATTTTGTGAAATCCACATAGTTTCAAAGATTTTCTTCAGAAAAGTGGCTCAGGATAGTTGATTTCACAGTCTGATGTCATTTTCATGAATATCTGCAACTTTCAGCACTTTACTGGCATTTTCAATTTTTTATGCTCTTAAAGTGCGTTTCAGGCAGAGAGGAGGCCAAAAGTGGATTTTGTGAAATCCACATAGTTTCAAAGATTTTCTTCAGAAAAGTGGCTCAGGATAGTTGATTTCACAGTCTGATGTCATTTTCATGAATATCTGCAACTTTCAGCACTTTACTGGCATTTTCAATTTTTTATGCTCTTAAAGTGCGTTTCAGGCAGAGAGGAGGCCAAAAGTGGATTTTGTGAAATCCACATAGTTTCAAAGATTTTCTTCAGAAAAGTGGCTCAGGATAGTTGATTTCACAGTCTGATGTCATTTTCATGAATATCTGCAACTTTCAGCACTTTACTGGCATTTTCAATTTTTTATGCTCTTAAAGTGCGTTTCAGGCAGAGAGGAGGCCAAAAGTGGATTTTGTGAAATCCACATAGTTTCAAAGATTTTCTTCAGAAAAGTGGCTCAGGATAGTTGATTTCACAGTCTGATGTCATTTTCATGAATATCTGCAACTTTCAGCACTTTACTGGCATTTTCACATTTTTTATGCTCTTAAAGTGCGTTTCAGGCAGAGAGGAGGCCAAAAGTGGATTTTGTGAAATCCACATAGTTTCAAAGATTTTCTTCAGAAAAGTGGCTCAGGATAGTTGATTTCACAGTCTGATGTCATTTTCATGAATATCTGCAACTTTCAGCACTTTACTGGCATTTTCAATTTTTTATGCTCTTAAAGTGCGTTTCAGGCAGAGAGGAGGCCAAAAGTGGATTTTGTGAAATCCACATAGTTTCAAAGATTTTCTTCAGAAAAGTGGCTCAGGATAGTTGATTTCACAGTCTGATGTCATTTTCATGAATATCTGCAACTTTCAGCACTTTACTGGCATTTTCAATTTTTTATGCTCTTAAAGTGCGTTTCAGGCAGAGAGGAGGCCAAAAGTGGATTTTGTGAAATCCACATAGTTTCAAAGATTTTCTTCAGAAAAGTGGCTCAGGATAGTTGATTTCACAGTCTGATGTCATTTTCATGAATATCTGCAACTTTCAGCACTTTACTGGCATTTTCAATTTTTATGCTCTTAAAGTGCGTTTCAGGCAGAGAGGAGGCCAAAAGTGGATTTTGTGAAATCCACATAGTTTCAAAGATTTTCTTCAGAAAAGTGGCTCAGGATAGTTGATTTCACAGTCTGATGTCATTTTCATGAATATCTGCAACTTTCAGCACTTTACTGGCATTTTCAATTTTTTATGCTCTTAAAGTGCGTTTCAGGCAGAGAGGAGGCCAAAAGTGGATTTTGTGAAATCCACATAGTTTCAAAGATTTTCTTCAGAAAAGTGGCTCAGGATAGTTGATTTCACAGTCTGATGTCATTTTCATGAATATCTGCAACTTTCAGCACTTTACTGGCATTTTCAATTTTTTATGCTCTTAAAGTGCGTTTCAGGCAGAGAGGAGGCCAAAAGTGGATTTTGTGAAATCCACATAGTTTCAAAGATTTTCTTCAGAAAAGTGGCTCAGGATAGTTGATTTCACAGTCTGATGTCATTTTCATGAATATCTGCAACTTTCAGCACTTTACTGGCATTTTCAATTTTTTATGCTCTTAAAGTGCGTTTCAGGCAGAGAGGAGGCCAAAAGTGGATTTTGTGAAATCCACATAGTTTCAAAGATTTTCTTCAGAAAAGTGGCTCAGGATAGTTGATTTCACAGTCTGATGTCATTTTCATGAATATCTGCAACTTTCAGCACTTTACTGGCATTTTCAATTTTTTATGCTCTTAAAGTGCGTTTCAGGCAGAGAGGAGGCCAAAAGTGGATTTTGTGAAATCCACATAGTTTCAAAGATTTTCTTCAGAAAAGTGGCTCAGGATAGTTGATTTCACAGTCTGATGTCATTTTCATGAATATCTGCAACTTTCAGCACTTTACTGGCATTTTCAATTTTTTTATGCTCTTAAAGTGCGTTTCAGGCAGAGAGGAGGCCAAAAGTGGATTTTGTGAAGTAAACATAGTTTCAAAGATTTTCTTCAGAAAAGTGGCTCAGATAGTTGATTTCATTCACAGTCTGATGTCATTTTCATGAATATCTGCAACTTTCAGCACTTTACTGGCATTTTCAAATTTTTTATGCTCTTAAAGTGCGTTTCAGGCAGAGAGGAGGCCAAAAGTGGATTTTGTGAAAGTAAACATAGTTTCAAAGATTTTCTTCAGAAAAGTGGCTCAGGATAGTTGATTTCACAGTCTGATGTCATTTTCATGAATATCTGCAACTTTCAGCACTTTACTGGCATTTTCAATTTTTTTATGCTCTTAAAGTGCGTTTCAGGCAGAGAGGAGGCCAAAAGTGGATTTTGTGAAAGTAAACATAGTTTCAAAGATTTTCTTCAGAAAAGTGGCTCAGGATAGTTGATTTCACAGTCTGATGTCATTTTCATGAATATCTGCAACTTTCAGCACTTTACTGGCATTTTCAATTTTTTGAGCTTAATTGAAAATGCCAGTAAGTGCTGAAGTTGCAGATATTCATGAAAATGACATCAGACTGTGAAATCACTATCCTGAGCACTTTTCTGAAGAAAATCTTTGAACTATGTTTACTTTCACAAAATCCACTTTTGGCCTCCTCTCTGCCTGAAACGCACTTTAAGAGCATAAAAAATTGAAAATGCCAGTAAAGTGCTGAAAGTTGCAGATATTCATGAAAATGACATCAGACTGTGAAATCAACTATCCTGAGCCACTTTTCTGAAGAAAATCTTTGAAACTATGTTTACTTTCACAAAATCCACTTTTGGCCTCCTCTCTGCCTGAAACGCACTTTAAGAGCATAAAAATTGAAAATGCCAGTAAAGTGCTGAAAGTTGCAGATATTCATGAAAATGACATCAGACTGTGAAATCAACTATCCTGAGCCACTTTTCTGAAGAAAATCTTTGAAACTATGTTTACTTTCACAAAATCCACTTTTGGCCTCCTCTCTGCCTGAAACGCACTTTAAGAGCATAAAAAATTGAAAATGCCAGTAAAGTGCTGAAAGTTGCAGATATTCATGAAAATGACATCAGACTGTGAAATCAACTATCCTGAGCCACTTTTCTGAAGAAAATCTTTGAACTATGTTTACTTTCACAAAATCCACTTTTGGCCTCCTCTCTGCCTGAAACGCACTTTAAGAGCATAAAAAATTGAAAATGCCAGTAAAGTGCTGAAAGTTGCAGATATTCATGAAAATGACATCAGACTGTGAAATCAACTATCCTGAGCCACTTTTCTGAAGAAAATCTTTGAAACTATGTTTACTTTCACAAAATCCACTTTTGGCCTCCTCTCTGCCTGAAACGCACTTTAAGAGCATAAAAAATTGAAAATGCCAGTAAAGTGCTGAAAGTTGCAGATATTCATGAAAATGACATCAGACTGTGAAATCAACTATCCTGAGCCACTTTTCTGAAGAAAATCTTTGAACTATGTTTACTTTCACAAAATCCACTTTTGGCCTCCTCTCTGCCTGAAACGCACTTTAAGAGCATAAAAAATTGAAAATGCCAGTAAAGTGCTGAAAGTTGCAGATATTCATGAAAATGACATCAGACTGTGAAATCAACTATCCTGAGCCACTTTTCTGAAGAAAATCTTTGAACTATGTTTACTTTCACAAAATCCACTTTTGGCCTCCTCTCTGCCTGAAACGCACTTTAAGAGCATAAAAAATTGAAAATGCCAGTAAAGTGCTGAAAGTTGCAGATATTCATGAAATGACATCAGACTGTGAAATCAACTATCCTGAGCCACTTTTCTGAAGAAAATCTTTGAAACTATGTTTACTTTCACAAAATCCACTTTTGGCCTCCTCTCTGCCTGAAACGCACTTTAAGAGCATAAAAAATTGAAAATGCCAGTAAAGTGCTGAAAGTTGCAGATATTCATGAAAATGACATCAGACTGTGAAATCAACTATCCTGAGCCACTTTTCTGAAGAAAATCTTTGAAACTATGTTTACTTTCACAAAATCCACTTTTGGCCTCCTCTCTGCCTGAAACGCACTTTAAGAGCATAAAAAATTGAAAATGCCAGTAAAGTGCTGAAAGTTGCAGATATTCATGAAAATGACATCAGACTGTGAAATCAACTATCCTGAGCCACTTTTCTGAAGAAAATCTTTGAACTATGTTTACTTTCACAAAATCCACTTTTGGCCTCCTCTCTGCCTGAAACGCACTTTAAGAGCATAAAAAATTGAAAATGCCAGTAAAGTGCTGAAAGTTGCAGATATTCATGAAAATGACATCAGACTGTGAAATCAACTATCCTGAGCCACTTTTCTGAAGAAAATCTTTGAAACTATGTTTACTTTCACAAAATCCACTTTTGGCCTCCTCTCTGCCTGAAACGCACTTTAAGAGCATAAAAATTGAAAATGCCAGTAAAGTGCTGAAAGTTGCAGATATTCATGAAAATGACATCAGACTGTGAAATCAACTATCCTGAGCCACTTTTCTGAAGAAAATCTTTGAAACTATGTTTACTTTCACAAAATCCACTTTTGGCCTCCTCTCTGCCTGAAACGCACTTTAAGAGCATAAAAAATTGAAAATGCCAGTAAAGTGCTGAAAGTTGCAGATATTCATGAAAATGACATCAGACTGTGAAATCAACTATCCTGAGCCACTTTTCTGAAGAAAATCTTTGAAACTATGTTTACTTTCACAAAATCCACTTTTGGCCTCCTCTCTGCCTGAAACGCACTTTAAGAGCATAAAAATTGAAAATGCCAGTAAAGTGCTGAAAGTTGCAGATATTCATGAAAATGACATCAGACTGTGAAATCAACTATCCTGAGCCACTTTTCTGAAGAAAATCTTTGAACTATGTTTACTTTCACAAAATCCACTTTTGGCCTCCTCTCTGCCTGAAACGCACTTTAAGAGCATAAAAAATTGAAAATGCCAGTAAAGTGCTGAAAGTTGCAGATATTCATGAAAATGACATCAGACTGTGAAATCAACTATCCTGAGCCACTTTTCTGAAGAAAATCTTTGAAACTATGTTTACTTTCACAAAATCCACTTTTGGCCTCCTCTCTGCCTGAAACGCACTTTAAGAGCATAAAAAATTGAAAATGCCAGTAAAGTGCTGAAAGTTGCAGATATTCATGAAAATGACATCAGACTGTGAAATCAACTATCCTGAGCCACTTTTCTGAAGAAAATCTTTGAAACTATGTTTACTTTCACAAAATCCACTTTTGGCCTCCTCTCTGCCTGAAACGCACTTTAAGAGCATAAAAAATTGAAAATGCCAGTAAAGTGCTGAAAGTTGCAGATATTCATGAAAATGACATCAGACTGTGAAATCAACTATCCTGAGCCACTTTTCTGAAGAAAATCTTTGAACTATGTTTACTTTCACAAAATCCACTTTTGGCCTCCTCTCTGCCTGAAACGCACTTTAAGAGCATAAAAATTGAAAATGCCAGTAAAGTGCTGAAAGTTGCAGATATTCATGAAAATGACATCAGACTGTGAAATCAACTATCCTGAGCCACTTTTCTGAAGAAAATCTTTGAAACTATGTTTACTTTCACAAAATCCACTTTTGGCCTCCTCTCTGCCTGAAACGCACTTTAAGAGCATAAAAAATTGAAAATGCCAGTAAAGTGCTGAAAGTTGCAGATATTCATGAAAATGACATCAGACTGTGAAATCAACTATCCTGAGCCACTTTTCTGAAGAAAATCTTTGAACTATGTTTACTTTCACAAAATCCACTTTTGGCCTCCTCTCTGCCTGAAACGCACTTTAAGAGCATAAAAAATTGAAAATGCCAGTAAAGTGCTGAAAGTTGCAGATATTCATGAAAATGACATCAGACTGTGAAATCAACTATCCTGAGCCACTTTTCTGAAGAAAATCTTTGAAACTATGTTTACTTTCACAAAATCCACTTTTGGCCTCCTCTCTGCCTGAAACGCACTTTAAGAGCATAAAAAATTGAAAATGCCAGTAAAGTGCTGAAAGTTGCAGATATTCATGAAAATGACATCAGACTGTGAAATCAACTATCCTGAGCCACTTTTCTGAAGAAAATCTTTGAAACTATGTTTACTTTCACAAAATCCACTTTTGGCCTCCTCTCTGCCTGAAACGCACTTTAAGAGCATAAAAATTGAAAATGCCAGTAAAGTGCTGAAAGTTGCAGATATTCATGAAAATGACATCAGACTGTGAAATCAACTATCCTGAGCCACTTTTCTGAAGAAAATCTTTGAAACTATGTTTACTTTCACAAAATCCACTTTTGGCCTCCTCTCTGCCTGAAACGCACTTTAAGAGCATAAAAAATTGAAAATGCCAGTAAAGTGCTGAAAGTTGCAGATATTCATGAAAATGACATCAGACTGTGAAATCAACTATCCTGAGCCACTTTTCTGAAGAAAATCTTTGAACTATGTTTACTTTCACAAATCCACTTTTGGCCTCCTCTCTGCCTGAAACGCACTTTAAGAGCATAAAAAATTGAAATGCCAGTAAAGTGCTGAAAGTTGCAGATATTCATGAAAATGACATCAGACTGTGAAATCAACTATCCTGAGCCACTTTTCTGAAGAAAATCTTTGAAACTATGTTTACTTTCACAAAATCCACTTTTGGCCTCCTCTCTGCCTGAAACGCACTTTAAGAGCATAAAAATTGAAAATGCCAGTAAAGTGCTGAAAGTTGCAGATATTCATGAAATGACATCAGACTGTGAAATCAACTATCCTGAGCCACTTTTCTGAAGAAAATCTTTGAACTATGTTTACTTTCACAAAATCCACTTTTGGCCTCCTCTCTGCCTGAAACGCACTTTAAGAGCATAAAAAATTGAAAATGCCAGTAAAGTGCTGAAAGTTGCAGATATTCATGAAAATGACATCAGACTGTGAAATCAACTATCCTGAGCCACTTTTCTGAAGAAAATCTTTGAAACTATGTTTACTTTCACAAAATCCACTTTTGGCCTCCTCTCTGCCTGAAACGCACTTTAAGAGCATAAAAAATTGAAAATGCCAGTAAAGTGCTGAAAGTTGCAGATATTCATGAAAATGACATCAGACTGTGAAATCAACTATCCTGAGCCACTTTTCTGAAGAAAATCTTTGAAACTATGTTTACTTTCACAAAATCCACTTTTGGCCTCCTCTCTGCCTGAAACGCACTTTAAGAGCATAAAAAATTGAAAATGCCAGTAAAGTGCTGAAAGTTGCAGATATTCATGAAAATGACATCAGACTGTGAAATCAACTATCCTGAGCCACTTTTCTGAAGAAAATCTTTGAAACTATGTTTACTTTCACAAAATCCACTTTTGGCCTCCTCTCTGCCTGAAACGCACTTTAAGAGCATAAAAAATTGAAAATGCCAGTAAAGTGCTGAAAGTTGCAGATATTCATGAAAATGACATCAGACTGTGAAATCAACTATCCTGAGCCACTTTTCTGAAGAAAATCTTTGAAACTATGTTTACTTTCACAAAATCCACTTTTGGCCTCCTCTCTGCCTGAAACGCACTTTAAGAGCATAAAAAATTGAAAATGCCAGTAAAGTGCTGAAAGTTGCAGATATTCATGAAAATGACATCAGACTGTGAAATCAACTATCCTGAGCCACTTTTCTGAAGAAAATCTTTGAAACTATGTTTACTTTCACAAAATCCACTTTTGGCCTCCTCTCTGCCTGAAACGCACTTTAAGAGCATAAAAAATTGAAAATGCCAGTAAAGTGCTGAAAGTTGCAGATATTCATGAAAATGACATCAGACTGTGAAATCAACTATCCTGAGCCACTTTTCTGAAGAAAATCTTTGAACTATGTTTACTTTCACAAAATCCACTTTTGGCCTCCTCTCTGCCTGAAACGCACTTTAAGAGCATAAAAAATTGAAAATGCCAGTAAAGTGCTGAAAGTTGCAGATATTCATGAAAATGACATCAGACTGTGAAATCAACTATCCTGAGCCACTTTTCTGAAGAAAATCTTTGAAACTATGTTTACTTTCACAAAATCCACTTTTGGCCTCCTCTCTGCCTGAAACGCACTTTAAGAGCATAAAAATTGAAAATGCCAGTAAAGTGCTGAAAGTTGCAGATATTCATGAAAATGACATCAGACTGTGAAATCAACTATCCTGAGCCACTTTTCTGAAGAAAATCTTTGAAACTATGTTTACTTTCACAAAATCCACTTTTGGCCTCCTCTCTGCCTGAAACGCACTTTAAGAGCATAAAAAATTGAAAATGCCAGTAAAGTGCTGAAAGTTGCAGATATTCATGAAAATGACATCAGACTGTGAAATCAACTATCCTGAGCCACTTTTCTGAAGAAAATCTTTGAAACTATGTTTACTTTCACAAAATCCACTTTTGGCCTCCTCTCTGCCTGAAACGCACTTTAAGAGCATAAAAATTGAAAATGCCAGTAAAGTGCTGAAAGTTGCAGATATTCATGAAAATGACATCAGACTGTGAAATCAACTATCCTGAGCCACTTTTCTGAAGAAAATCTTTGAAACTATGTTTACTTTCACAAAATCCACTTTTGGCCTCCTCTCTGCCTGAAACGCACTTTAAGAGCATAAAAAATTGAAAATGCCAGTAAAGTGCTGAAAGTTGCAGATATTCATGAAAATGACATCAGACTGTGAAATCAACTATCCTGAGCCACTTTTCTGAAGAAAATCTTTGAAACTATGTTTACTTTCACAAAATCCACTTTTGGCCTCCTCTCTGCCTGAAACGCACTTTAAGAGCATAAAAAATTGAAAATGCCAGTAAAGTGCTGAAAGTTGCAGATATTCATGAAAATGACATCAGACTGTGAAATCAACTATCCTGAGCCACTTTTCTGAAGAAAATCTTTGAACTATGTTTACTTTCACAAAATCCACTTTTGGCCTCCTCTCTGCCTGAAACGCACTTTAAGAGCATAAAAAATTGAAAATGCCAGTAAAGTGCTGAAAGTTGCAGATATTCATGAAAATGACATCAGACTGTGAAATCAACTATCCTGAGCCACTTTTCTGAAGAAAATCTTTGAAACTATGTTTACTTTCACAAAATCCACTTTTGGCCTCCTCTCTGCCTGAAACGCACTTTAAGAGCATAAAAATTGAAAATGCCAGTAAAGTGCTGAAAGTTGCAGATATTCATGAAAATGACATCAGACTGTGAAATCAACTATCCTGAGCCACTTTTCTGAAGAAAATCTTTGAAACTATGTTTACTTTCACAAAATCCACTTTTGGCCTCCTCTCTGCCTGAAACGCACTTTAAGAGCATAAAAAATTGAAAATGCCAGTAAAGTGCTGAAAGTTGCAGATATTCATGAAAATGACATCAGACTGTGAAATCAACTATCCTGAGCCACTTTTCTGAAGAAAATCTTTGAAACTATGTTTACTTTCACAAAATCCACTTTTGGCCTCCTCTCTGCCTGAAACGCACTTTAAGAGCATAAAAAATTGAAAATGCCAGTAAAGTGCTGAAAGTTGCAGATATTCATGAAAATGACATCAGACTGTGAAATCAACTATCCTGAGCCACTTTTCTGAAGAAAATCTTTGAAACTATGTTTACTTTCACAAAATCCACTTTTGGCCTCCTCTCTGCCTGAAACGCACTTTAAGAGCATAAAAAATTGAAAATGCCAGTAAAGTGCTGAAAGTTGCAGATATTCATGAAAATGACATCAGACTGTGAAATCAACTATCCTGAGCCACTTTTCTGAAGAAAATCTTTGAAACTATGTTTACTTTCACAAAATCCACTTTTGGCCTCCTCTCTGCCTGAAACGCACTTTAAGAGCATAAAAATTGAAAATGCCAGTAAAGTGCTGAAAGTTGCAGATATTCATGAAAATGACATCAGACTGTGAAATCAACTATCCTGAGCCACTTTTCTGAAGAAATCTTTGAAACTATGTTTACTTTCACAAAATCCACTTTTGGCCTCCTCTCTGCCTGAAACGCACTTTAAGAGCATAAAAAATTGAAAATGCCAGTAAAGTGCTGAAAGTTGCAGATATTCATGAAAATGACATCAGACTGTGAAATCAACTATCCTGAGCCACTTTTCTGAAGAAAATCTTTGAAACTATGTTTACTTTCACAAATCCACTTTTGGCCTCCTCTCTGCCTGAAACGCACTTTAAGAGCATAAAAATTGAAAATGCCAGTAAAGTGCTGAAAGTTGCAGATATTCATGAAAATGACATCAGACTGTGAAATCAACTATCCTGAGCCACTTTTCTGAAGAAAATCTTTGAAACTATGTTTACTTTCACAAAATCCACTTTTGGCCTCCTCTCTGCCTGAAACGCACTTTAAGAGCATAAAAAATTGAAAATGCCAGTAAAGTGCTGAAAGTTGCAGATATTCATGAAAATGACATCAGACTGTGAAATCAACTATCCTGAGCCACTTTTCTGAAGAAAATCTTTGAAACTATGTTTACTTTCACAAAATCCACTTTTGGCCTCCTCTCTGCCTGAAACGCACTTTAAGAGCATAAAAAATTGAAAATGCCAGTAAAGTGCTGAAAGTTGCAGATATTCATGAAAATGACATCAGACTGTGAAATCAACTATCCTGAGCCACTTTTCTGAAGAAAATCTTTGAAACTATGTTTACTTTCACAAAATCCACTTTTGGCCTCCTCTCTGCCTGAAACGCACTTTAAGAGCATAAAAAATTGAAAATGCCAGTAAAGTGCTGAAAGTTGCAGATATTCATGAAAATGACATCAGACTGTGAAATCAACTATCCTGAGCCACTTTTCTGAAGAAAATCTTTGAAACTATGTTTACTTTCACAAAATCCACTTTTGGCCTCCTCTCTGCCTGAAACGCACTTTAAGAGCATAAAAAATTGAAAATGCCAGTAAAGTGCTGAAAGTTGCAGATATTCATGAAAATGACATCAGACTGTGAAATCAACTATCCTGAGCCACTTTTCTGAAGAAAATCTTTGAAACTATGTTTACTTTCACAAAATCCACTTTTGGCCTCCTCTCTGCCTGAAACGCACTTTAAGAGCATAAAAAATTGAAAATGCCAGTAAAGTGCTGAAAGTTGCAGATATTCATGAAAATGACATCAGACTGTGAAATCAACTATCCTGAGCCACTTTTCTGAAGAAAATCTTTGAAACTATGTTTACTTTCACAAAATCCACTTTTGGCCTCCTCTCTGCCTGAAACGCACTTTAAGAGCATAAAAAATTGAAAATGCCAGTAAAGTGCTGAAAGTTGCAGATATTCATGAAAATGACATCAGACTGTGAAATCAACTATCCTGAGCCACTTTTCTGAAGAAAATCTTTGAAACTATGTTTACTTTCACAAAATCCACTTTTGGCCTCCTCTCTGCCTGAAACGCACTTTAAGAGCATAAAAAATTGAAAATGCCAGTAAAGTGCTGAAAGTTGCAGATATTCATGAAAATGACATCAGACTGTGAAATCAACTATCCTGAGCCACTTTTCTGAAGAAAATCTTTGAAACTATGTTTACTTTCACAAAATCCACTTTTGGCCTCCTCTCTGCCTGAAACGCACTTTAAGAGCATAAAAAATTGAAAATGCCAGTAAAGTGCTGAAAGTTGCAGATATTCATGAAAATGACATCAGACTGTGAAATCAACTATCCTGAGCCACTTTTCTGAAGAAAATCTTTGAAACTATGTTTACTTTCACAAAATCCACTTTTGGCCTCCTCTCTGCCTGAAACGCACTTTAAGAGCATAAAAAATTGAAAATGCCAGTAAAGTGCTGAAAGTTGCAGATATTCATGAAAATGACATCAGACTGTGAAATCAACTATCCTGAGCCACTTTCTGAAGAAAATCTTTGAACTATGTTTACTTTCACAAAATCCACTTTTGGCCTCCTCTCTGCCTGAAACGCACTTTAAGAGCATAAAAATTGAAAATGCCAGTAAAGTGCTGAAAGTTGCAGATATTCATGAAAATGACATCAGACTGTGAAATCAACTATCCTGAGCCACTTTTCTGAAGAAAATCTTTGAAACTATGTTTACTTTCACAAAATCCACTTTTGGCCTCCTCTCTGCCTGAAACGCACTTTAAGAGCATAAAAAATTGAAAATGCCAGTAAAGTGCTGAAAGTTGCAGATATTCATGAAAATGACATCAGACTGTGAAATCAACTATCCTGAGCCACTTTTCTGAAGAAAATCTTTGAAACTATGTTTACTTTCACAAAATCCACTTTTGGCCTCCTCTCTGCCTGAAACGCACTTTAAGAGCATAAAAAATTGAAAATGCCAGTAAAGTGCTGAAAGTTGCAGATATTCATGAAAATGACATCAGACTGTGAAATCAACTATCCTGAGCCACTTTTCTGAAGAAAATCTTTGAAACTATGTTTACTTTCACAAAATCCACTTTTGGCCTCCTCTCTGCCTGAAACGCACTTTAAGAGCATAAAAAATTGAAAATGCCAGTAAAGTGCTGAAAGTTGCAGATATTCATGAAAATGACATCAGACTGTGAAATCAACTATCCTGAGCCACTTTTCTGAAGAAAATCTTTGAACTATGTTTACTTTCACAAAATCCACTTTTGGCCTCCTCTCTGCCTGAAACGCACTTTAAGAGCATAAAAAATTGAAAATGCCAGTAAAGTGCTGAAAGTTGCAGATATTCATGAAAATGACATCAGACTGTGAAATCAACTATCCTGAGCCACTTTTCTGAAGAAAATCTTTGAAACTATGTTTACTTTCACAAAATCCACTTTTGGCCTCCTCTCTGCCTGAAACGCACTTTAAGAGCATAAAAAATTGAAAATGCCAGTAAAGTGCTGAAAGTTGCAGATATTCATGAAAATGACATCAGACTGTGAAATCAACTATCCTGAGCCACTTTTCTGAAGAAAATCTTTGAAACTATGTTTACTTTCACAAAATCCACTTTTGGCCTCCTCTCTGCCTGAAACGCACTTTAAGAGCATAAAAAATTGAAAATGCCAGTAAAGTGCTGAAAGTTGCAGATATTCATGAAAATGACATCAGACTGTGAAATCAACTATCCTGAGCCACTTTTCTGAAGAAAATCTTTGAACTATGTTTACTTTCACAAAATCCACTTTTGGCCTCCTCTCTGCCTGAAACGCACTTTAAGAGCATAAAAAATTGAAAATGCCAGTAAAGTGCTGAAAGTTGCAGATATTCATGAAAATGACATCAGACTGTGAAATCAACTATCCTGAGCCACTTTTCTGAAGAAAATCTTTGAAACTATGTTTACTTTCACAAAATCCACTTTTGGCCTCCTCTCTGCCTGAAACGCACTTTAAGAGCATAAAAAAATGAAAATGCCAGTAAAGTGCTGAAAGTTGCAGATATTCATGAAAATGACATCAGACTGTGAAATCAACTATCCTGAGCCACTTTTCTGAAGAAAATCTTTGAAACTATGTGGATTTCACAAAATCCACTTTTGGCCTCCTCTCTGCCTGAAACGCACTTTAAGAGCATAAAAAATTGAAAATGCCAGTAAAGTGCTGAAAGTTGCAGATATTCATGAAAATGACATCAGACTGTGAAATCAACTATCCTGAGCCACTTTTCTGAAGAAAATCTTTGAAACTATGTGGATTTCACAAAATCCACTTTTGGCCTCCTCTCTGCCTGAAACGCACTTTAAGAGCATAAAAAATTGAAAATGCCAGTAAAGTGCTGAAAGTTGCAGATATTCATGAAAATGACATCAGACTGTGAAATCAACTATCCTGAGCCACTTTTCTGAAGAAAATCTTTGAAACTATGTGGATTTCACAAAATCCACTTTTGGCCTCCTCTCTGCCTGAAACGCACTTTAAGAGCATAAAAATTGAAAATGCCAGTAAAGTGCTGAAAGTTGCAGATATTCATGAAAATGACATCAGACTGTGAAATCAACTATCCTGAGCCACTTTTCTGAAGAAAATCTTTGAAACTATGTGGATTTCACAAAATCCACTTTTGGCCTCCTCTCTGCCTGAAACGCACTTTAAGAGCATAAAAAATTGAAAATGCCAGTAAAGTGCTGAAAGTTGCAGATATTCATGAAAATGACATCAGACTGTGAAATCAACTATCCTGAGCCACTTTTCTGAAGAAAATCTTTGAAACTATGTGGATTTCACAAAATCCACTTTTGGCCTCCTCTCTGCCTGAAACGCACTTTAAGAGCATAAAAAATTGAAAATGCCAGTAAAGTGCTGAAAGTTGCAGATATTCATGAAAATGACATCAGACTGTGAAATCAACTATCCTGAGCCACTTTTCTGAAGAAAATCTTTGAAACTATGTGGATTTCACAAAATCCACTTTTGGCCTCCTCTCTGCCTGAAACGCACTTTAAGAGCATAAAAAATTGAAAATGCCAGTAAAGTGCTGAAAGTTGCAGATATTCATGAAAATGACATCAGACTGTGAAATCAACTATCCTGAGCCACTTTTCTGAAGAAAATCTTTGAAACTATGTGGATTTCACAAAATCCACTTTTGGCCTCCTCTCTGCCTGAAACGCACTTTAAGAGCATAAAAAATTGAAAATGCCAGTAAAGTGCTGAAAGTTGCAGATATTCATGAAAATGACATCAGACTGTGAAATCAACTATCCTGAGCCACTTTTCTGAAGAAAATCTTTGAAACTATGTGGATTTCACAAAATCCACTTTTGGCCTCCTCTCTGCCTGAAACGCACTTTAAGAGCATAAAAAATTGAAAATGCCAGTAAAGTGCTGAAAGTTGCAGATATTCATGAAAATGACATCAGACTGTGAAATCAACTATCCTGAGCCACTTTTCTGAAGAAAATCTTTGAAACTATGTGGATTTCACAAAATCCACTTTTGGCCTCCTCTCTGCCTGAAACGCACTTTAAGAGCATAAAAAATTGAAAATGCCAGTAAAGTGCTGAAAGTTGCAGATATTCATGAAAATGACATCAGACTGTGAAATCAACTATCCTGAGCCACTTTTCTGAAGAAAATCTTTGAAACTATGTGGATTTCACAAAATCCACTTTTGGCCTCCTCTCTGCCTGAAACGCACTTTAAGAGCATAAAAAATTGAAAATGCCAGTAAAGTGCTGAAAGTTGCAGATATTCATGAAAATGACATCAGACTGTGAAATCAACTATCCTGAGCCACTTTTCTGAAGAAAATCTTTGAAACTATGTGGATTTCACAAAATCCACTTTTGGCCTCCTCTCTGCCTGAAACGCACTTTAAGAGCATAAAAAATTGAAAATGCCAGTAAAGTGCTGAAAGTTGCAGATATTCATGAAAATGACATCAGACTGTGAAATCAACTATCCTGAGCCACTTTTCTGAAGAAAATCTTTGAAACTATGTGGATTTCACAAAATCCACTTTTGGCCTCCTCTCTGCCTGAAACGCACTTTAAGAGCATAAAAATTGAAAATGCCAGTAAAGTGCTGAAAGTTGCAGATATTCATGAAAATGACATCAGACTGTGAAATCAACTATCCTGAGCCACTTTTCTGAAGAAAATCTTTGAAACTATGTGGATTTCACAAAATCCACTTTTGGCCTCCTCTCTGCCTGAAACGCACTTTAAGAGCATAAAAAATTGAAAATGCCAGTAAAGTGCTGAAAGTTGCAGATATTCATGAAAATGACATCAGACTGTGAAATCAACTATCCTGAGCCACTTTTCTGAAGAAAATCTTTGAAACTATGTGGATTTCACAAAATCCACTTTTGGCCTCCTCTCTGCCTGAAACGCACTTTAAGAGCATAAAAATTGAAAATGCCAGTAAAGTGCTGAAAGTTGCAGATATTCATGAAAATGACATCAGACTGTGAAATCAACTATCCTGAGCCACTTTTCTGAAGAAAATCTTTGAAACTATGTGGATTTCACAAAATCCACTTTTGGCCTCCTCTCTGCCTGAAACGCACTTTAAGAGCATAAAAAATTGAAAATGCCAGTAAAGTGCTGAAAGTTGCAGATATTCATGAAAATGACATCAGACTGTGAAATCAACTATCCTGAGCCACTTTTCTGAAGAAAATCTTTGAAACTATGTGGATTTCACAAAATCCACTTTTGGCCTCCTCTCTGCCTGAAACGCACTTTAAGAGCATAAAAAATTGAAAATGCCAGTAAAGTGCTGAAAGTTGCAGATATTCATGAAAATGACATCAGACTGTGAAATCAACTATCCTGAGCCACTTTTCTGAAGAAAATCTTTGAAACTATGTGGATTTCACAAAATCCACTTTTGGCCTCCTCTCTGCCTGAAACGCACTTTAAGAGCATAAAAAATTGAAAATGCCAGTAAAGTGCTGAAAGTTGCAGATATTCATGAAAATGACATCAGACTGTGAAATCAACTATCCTGAGCCACTTTTCTGAAGAAAATCTTTGAAACTATGTGGATTTCACAAAATCCACTTTTGGCCTCCTCTCTGCCTGAAACGCACTTTAAGAGCATAAAAAATTGAAAATGCCAGTAAAGTGCTGAAAGTTGCAGATATTCATGAAAATGACATCAGACTGTGAAATCAACTATCCTGAGCCACTTTTCTGAAGAAAATCTTTGAAACTATGTGGATTTCACAAAATCCACTTTTGGCCTCCTCTCTGCCTGAAACGCACTTTAAGAGCATAAAAAATTGAAAATGCCAGTAAAGTGCTGAAAGTTGCAGATATTCATGAAAATGACATCAGACTGTGAAATCAACTATCCTGAGCCACTTTTCTGAAGAAAATCTTTGAAACTATGTGGATTTCACAAAATCCACTTTTGGCCTCCTCTCTGCCTGAAACGCACTTTAAGAGCATAAAAATTGAAAATGCCAGTAAAGTGCTGAAAGTTGCAGATATTCATGAAAATGACATCAGACTGTGAAATCAACTATCCTGAGCCACTTTTCTGAAGAAAATCTTTGAAACTATGTGGATTTCACAAAATCCACTTTTGGCCTCCTCTCTGCCTGAAACGCACTTTAAGAGCATAAAAAATTGAAAATGCCAGTAAAGTGCTGAAAGTTGCAGATATTCATGAAAATGACATCAGACTGTGAAATCAACTATCCTGAGCCACTTTTCTGAAGAAAATCTTTGAAACTATGTGGATTTCACAAAATCCACTTTTGGCCTCCTCTCTGCCTGAAACGCACTTTAAGAGCATAAAAATTGAAAATGCCAGTAAAGTGCTGAAAGTTGCAGATATTCATGAAAATGACATCAGACTGTGAAATCAACTATCCTGAGCCACTTTTCTGAAGAAAATCTTTGAAACTATGTGGATTTCACAAAATCCACTTTTGGCCTCCTCTCTGCCTGAAACGCACTTTAAGAGCATAAAAAATTGAAAATGCCAGTAAAGTGCTGAAAGTTGCAGATATTCATGAAAATGACATCAGACTGTGAAATCAACTATCCTGAGCCACTTTTCTGAAGAAAATCTTTGAAACTATGTGGATTTCACAAAATCCACTTTTGGCCTCCTCTCTGCCTGAAACGCACTTTAAGAGCATAAAAAATTGAAAATGCCAGTAAAGTGCTGAAAGTTGCAGATATTCATGAAAATGACATCAGACTGTGAAATCAACTATCCTGAGCCACTTTTCTGAAGAAAATCTTTGAAACTATGTGGATTTCACAAAATCCACTTTTGGCCTCCTCTCTGCCTGAAACGCACTTTAAGAGCATAAAAATTTTGAAAATGCCAGTAAAGTGCTGAAAGTTGCAGATATTCATGAAAATGACATCAGACTGTGAAATCAACTATCCTGAGCCACTTTTCTGAAGAAAATCTTTGAAACTATGTGGATTTCACAAAATCCACTTTTGGCCTCCTCTCTGCCTGAAACGCACTTTAAGAGCATAAAAAATTGAAAATGCCAGTAAAGTGCTGAAAGTTGCAGATATTCATGAAAATGACATCAGACTGTGAAATCAACTATCCTGAGCCACTTTTCTGAAGAAAATCTTTGAAACTATGTGGATTTCACAAAATCCACTTTTGGCCTCCTCTCTGCCTGAAACGCACTTTAAGAGCATAAAAAATTGAAAATGCCAGTAAAGTGCTGAAAGTTGCAGATATTCATGAAAATGACATCAGACTGTGAAATCAACTATCCTGAGCCACTTTTCTGAAGAAAATCTTTGAAACTATGTGGATTTCACAAAATCCACTTTTGGCCTCCTCTCTGCCTGAAACGCACTTTAAGAGCATAAAAAATTGAAAATGCCAGTAAAGTGCTGAAAGTTGCAGATATTCATGAAAATGACATCAGACTGTGAAATCAACTATCCTGAGCCACTTTTCTGAAGAAAATCTTTGAAACTATGTGGATTTCACAAAATCCACTTTTGGCCTCCTCTCTGCCTGAAACGCACTTTAAGAGCATAAAAAATTGAAAATGCCAGTAAAGTGCTGAAAGTTGCAGATATTCATGAAAATGACATCAGACTGTGAAATCAACTATCCTGAGCCACTTTTCTGAAGAAAATCTTTGAAACTATGTGGATTTCACAAAATCCACTTTTGGCCTCCTCTCTGCCTGAAACGCACTTTAAGAGCATAAAAAATTGAAAATGCCAGTAAAGTGCTGAAAGTTGCAGATATTCATGAAAATGACATCAGACTGTGAAATCAACTATCCTGAGCCACTTTTCTGAAGAAAATCTTTGAAACTATGTGGATTTCACAAAATCCACTTTTGGCCTCCTCTCTGCCTGAAACGCACTTTAAGAGCATAAAAAATTGAAAATGCCAGTAAAGTGCTGAAAGTTGCAGATATTCATGAAAATGACATCAGACTGTGAAATCAACTATCCTGAGCCACTTTTCTGAAGAAAATCTTTGAAACTATGTGGATTTCACAAAATCCACTTTTGGCCTCCTCTCTGCCTGAAACGCACTTTAAGAGCATAAAAAATTGAAAATGCCAGTGCTGAAAGTTGCAGATATTCAAAAATATCAACTGTGAGCCACTTTTCTGAAGAAAATCTTTGAAACTATGTGGATTTCACAAAATCCACTTTTGGCCTCCTCTCTGCCTGAAACGCACTTTAAGAGCATAAAAATTTGAAAATGCCAGTAAAGTGCTGAAAGTTGCAGATATTCATGAAAATGACATCAGACTGTGAAATCAACTATCCTGAGCCACTTTTCTGAAGAAAATCTTTGAAACTATGTGGATTTCACAAAATCCACTTTTGGCCTCCTCTCTGCCTGAAACGCACTTTAAGAGCATAAAAAATTGAAAATGCCAGTAAAGTGCTGAAAGTTGCAGATATTCATGAAAATGACATCAGACTGTGAAATCAACTATCCTGAGCCACTTTTCTGAAGAAAATCTTTGAAACTATGTGGATTTCACAAAATCCACTTTTGGCCTCCTCTCTGCCTGAAACGCACTTTAAGAGCATAAAAATTTGAAAATGCCAGTAAAGTGCTGAAAGTTGCAGATATTCATGAAAATGACATCAGACTGTGAAATCAACTATCCTGAGCCACTTTTCTGAAGAAAATCTTTGAAACTATGTGGATTTCACAAAATCCACTTTTGGCCTCCTCTCTGCCTGAAACGCACTTTAAGAGCATAAAAAATTGAAAATGCCAGTAAAGTGCTGAAAGTTGCAGATATTCATGAAAATGACATCAGACTGTGAAATCAACTATCCTGAGCCACTTTTCTGAAGAAAATCTTTGAAACTATGTGGATTTCACAAAATCCACTTTTGGCCTCCTCTCTGCCTGAAACGCACTTTAAGAGCATAAAAATTGAAAATGCCAGTAAAGTGCTGAAAGTTGCAGATATTCATGAAAATGACATCAGACTGTGAAATCAACTATCCTGAGCCACTTTTCTGAAGAAAATCTTTGAAACTATGTGGATTTCACAAAATCCACTTTTGGCCTCCTCTCTGCCTGAAACGCACTTTAAGAGCATAAAAAATTGAAAATGCCAGTAAAGTGCTGAAAGTTGCAGATATTCATGAAAATGACATCAGACTGTGAAATCAACTATCCTGAGCCACTTTTCTGAAGAAAATCTTTGAAACTATGTGGATTTCACAAAATCCACTTTTGGCCTCCTCTCTGCCTGAAACGCACTTTAAGAGCATAAAAAATTGAAAATGCCAGTAAAGTGCTGAAAGTTGCAGATATTCATGAAAATGACATCAGACTGTGAAATCAACTATCCTGAGCCACTTTTCTGAAGAAAATCTTTGAAACTATGTGGATTTCACAAAATCCACTTTTGGCCTCCTCTCTGCCTGAAACGCACTTTAAGAGCATAAAAATTGAAAATGCCAGTAAAGTGCTGAAAGTTGCAGATATTCATGAAAATGACATCAGACTGTGAAATCAACTATCCTGAGCCACTTTTCTGAAGAAAATCTTTGAAACTATGTGGATTTCACAAAATCCACTTTTGGCCTCCTCTCTGCCTGAAACGCACTTTAAGAGCATAAAAAATTGAAAATGCCAGTAAAGTGCTGAAAGTTGCAGATATTCATGAAAATGACATCAGACTGTGAAATCAACTATCCTGAGCCACTTTTCTGAAGAAAATCTTTGAAACTATGTGGATTTCACAAAATCCACTTTTGGCCTCCTCTCTGCCTGAAACGCACTTTAAGAGCATAAAAAATTGAAAATGCCAGTAAAGTGCTGAAAGTTGCAGATATTCATGAAAATGACATCAGACTGTGAAATCAACTATCCTGAGCCACTTTTCTGAAGAAAATCTTTGAAACTATGTGGATTTCACAAAATCCACTTTTGGCCTCCTCTCTGCCTGAAACGCACTTTAAGAGCATAAAAAATTGAAAATGCCAGTAAAGTGCTGAAAGTTGCAGATATTCATGAAAATGACATCAGACTGTGAAATCAACTATCCTGAGCCACTTTTCTGAAGAAAATCTTTGAAACTATGTGGATTTCACAAAATCCACTTTTGGCCTCCTCTCTGCCTGAAACGCACTTTAAGAGCATAAAAATTTGAAAATGCCAGTAAAGTGCTGAAAGTTGCAGATATTCATGAAAATGACATCAGACTGTGAAATCAACTATCCTGAGCCACTTTTCTGAAGAAAATCTTTGAAACTATGTGGATTTCACAAAATCCACTTTTGGCCTCCTCTCTGCCTGAAACGCACTTTAAGAGCATAAAAAATTGAAAATGCCAGTAAAGTGCTGAAAGTTGCAGATATTCATGAAAATGACATCAGACTGTGAAATCAACTATCCTGAGCCACTTTTCTGAAGAAAATCTTTGAAACTATGTGGATTTCACAAAATCCACTTTTGGCCTCCTCTCTGCCTGAAACGCACTTTAAGAGCATAAAAAATTGAAAATGCCAGTAAAGTGCTGAAAGTTGCAGATATTCATGAAAATGACATCAGACTGTGAAATCAACTATCCTGAGCCACTTTTCTGAAGAAAATCTTTGAAACTATGTGGATTTCACAAAATCCACTTTTGGCCTCCTCTCTGCCTGAAACGCACTTTAAGAGCATAAAAAATTGAAAATGCCAGTAAAGTGCTGAAAGTTGCAGATATTCATGAAAATGACATCAGACTGTGAAATCAACTATCCTGAGCCACTTTTCTGAAGAAAATCTTTGAAACTATGTGGATTTCACAAAATCCACTTTTGGCCTCCTCTCTGCCTGAAACGCACTTTAAGAGCATAAAAATTGAAAATGCCAGTAAAGTGCTGAAAGTTGCAGATATTCATGAAAATGACATCAGACTGTGAAATCAACTATCCTGAGCCACTTTTCTGAAGAAAATCTTTGAAACTATGTGGATTTCACAAAATCCACTTTTGGCCTCCTCTCTGCCTGAAACGCACTTTAAGAGCATAAAAAATTGAAAATGCCAGTAAAGTGCTGAAAGTTGCAGATATTCATGAAAATGACATCAGACTGTGAAATCAACTATCCTGAGCCACTTTTCTGAAGAAAATCTTTGAAACTATGTGGATTTCACAAAATCCACTTTTGGCCTCCTCTCTGCCTGAAACGCACTTTAAGAGCATAAAAAATTGAAAATGCCAGTAAAGTGCTGAAAGTTGCAGATATTCATGAAAATGACATCAGACTGTGAAATCAACTATCCTGAGCCACTTTTCTGAAGAAAATCTTTGAAACTATGTGGATTTCACAAAATCCACTTTTGGCCTCCTCTCTGCCTGAAACGCACTTTAAGAGCATAAAAATTGAAAATGCCAGTAAAGTGCTGAAAGTTGCAGATATTCATGAAAATGACATCAGACTGTGAAATCAACTATCCTGAGCCACTTTTCTGAAGAAAATCTTTGAAACTATGTGGATTTCACAAAATCCACTTTTGGCCTCCTCTCTGCCTGAAACGCACTTTAAGAGCATAAAAAATTGAAAATGCCAGTAAAGTGCTGAAAGTTGCAGATATTCATGAAAATGACATCAGACTGTGAAATCAACTATCCTGAGCCACTTTTCTGAAGAAAATCTTTGAAACTATGTGGATTTCACAAAATCCACTTTTGGCCTCCTCTCTGCCTGAAACGCACTTTAAGAGCATAAAAAATTGAAAATGCCAGTAAAGTGCTGAAAGTTGCAGATATTCATGAAAATGACATCAGACTGTGAAATCAACTATCCTGAGCCACTTTTCTGAAGAAAATCTTTGAAACTATGTGGATTTCACAAAATCCACTTTTGGCCTCCTCTCTGCCTGAAACGCACTTTAAGAGCATAAAAATTTTGAAAATGCCAGTAAAGTGCTGAAAGTTGCAGATATTCATGAAAATGACATCAGACTGTGAAATCAACTATCCTGAGCCACTTTTCTGAAGAAAATCTTTGAAACTATGTGGATTTCACAAAATCCACTTTTGGCCTCCTCTCTGCCTGAAACGCACTTTAAGAGCATAA
Organism: Ophthalmolycus amberensis; assembly: GCA_024529925.1. Classification (NCBI taxonomy): domain Eukaryota; kingdom Metazoa; phylum Chordata; class Actinopteri; order Perciformes; family Zoarcidae; genus Ophthalmolycus; species Ophthalmolycus amberensis. The sequence continues at coordinate 11,361 of JAFEUB010000214.1, read as the reverse complement.
AAAATTGAAAATGCCAGTAAAGTGCTGAAAGTTGCAGATATTCATGAAAATGACATCAGACTGTGAAATCAACTATCCTGAGCCACTTTTCTGAAGAAAATCTTTGAAACTATGTGGATTTCACAAAATCCACTTTTGGCCTCCTCTCTGCCTGAAACGCACTTTAAGAGCATAAAAAATTGAAAATGCCAGTAAAGTGCTGAAAGTTGCAGATATTCATGAAAATGACATCAGACTGTGAAATCAACTATCCTGAGCCACTTTTCTGAAGAAAATCTTTGAAACTATGTGGATTTCACAAAATCCACTTTTGGCCTCCTCTCTGCCTGAAACGCACTTTAAGAGCATAAAAATTGAAAATGCCAGTAAAGTGCTGAAAGTTGCAGATATTCATGAAAATGACATCAGACTGTGAAATCAACTATCCTGAGCCACTTTTCTGAAGAAAATCTTTGAAACTATGTGGATTTCACAAAATCCACTTTTGGCCTCCTCTCTGCCTGAAACGCACTTTAAGAGCATAAAAAATTGAAAATGCCAGTAAAGTGCTGAAAGTTGCAGATATTCATGAAAATGACATCAGACTGTGAAATCAACTATCCTGAGCCACTTTTCTGAAGAAAATCTTTGAAACTATGTGGATTTCACAAAATCCACTTTTGGCCTCCTCTCTGCCTGAAACGCACTTTAAGAGCATAAAAATTTTGAAAATGCCAGTAAAGTGCTGAAAGTTGCAGATATTCATGAAAATGACATCAGACTGTGAAATCAACTATCCTGAGCCACTTTTCTGAAGAAAATCTTTGAAACTATGTGGATTTCACAAAATCCACTTTTGGCCTCCTCTCTGCCTGAAACGCACTTTAAGAGCATAAAAAATTGAAAATGCCAGTAAAGTGCTGAAAGTTGCAGATATTCATGAAAATGACATCAGACTGTGAAATCAACTATCCTGAGCCACTTTTCTGAAGAAAATCTTTGAAACTATGTGGATTTCACAAAATCCACTTTTGGCCTCCTCTCTGCCTGAAACGCACTTTAAGAGCATAAAAATTGAAAATGCCAGTAAAGTGCTGAAAGTTGCAGATATTCATGAAAATGACATCAGACTGTGAAATCAACTATCCTGAGCCACTTTTCTGAAGAAAATCTTTGAAACTATGTGGATTTCACAAAATCCACTTTTGGCCTCCTCTCTGCCTGAAACGCACTTTAAGAGCATAAAAATTTTGAAAATGCCAGTAAAGTGCTGAAAGTTGCAGATATTCATGAAAATGACATCAGACTGTGAAATCAACTATCCTGAGCCACTTTTCTGAAGAAAATCTTTGAAACTATGTGGATTTCACAAAATCCACTTTTGGCCTCCTCTCTGCCTGAAACGCACTTTAAGAGCATAAAAAATTGAAAATGCCAGTAAAGTGCTGAAAGTTGCAGATATTCATGAAAATGACATCAGACTGTGAAATCAACTATCCTGAGCCACTTTTCTGAAGAAAATCTTTGAAACTATGTGGATTTCACAAAATCCACTTTTGGCCTCCTCTCTGCCTGAAACGCACTTTAAGAGCATAAAAAATTGAAAATGCCAGTAAAGTGCTGAAAGTTGCAGATATTCATGAAAATGACATCAGACTGTGAAATCAACTATCCTGAGCCACTTTTCTGAAGAAAATCTTTGAAACTATGTGGATTTCACAAAATCCACTTTTGGCCTCCTCTCTGCCTGAAACGCACTTTAAGAGCATAAAAAATTGAAAATGCCAGTAAAGTGCTGAAAGTTGCAGATATTCATGAAAATGACATCAGACTGTGAAATCAACTATCCTGAGCCACTTTTCTGAAGAAAATCTTTGAAACTATGTGGATTTCACAAAATCCACTTTTGGCCTCCTCTCTGCCTGAAACGCACTTTAAGAGCATAAAAAATTGAAAATGCCAGTAAAGTGCTGAAAGTTGCAGATATTCATGAAAATGACATCAGACTGTGAAATCAACTATCCTGAGCCACTTTTCTGAAGAAAATCTTTGAAACTATGTGGATTTCACAAAATCCACTTTTGGCCTCCTCTCTGCCTGAAACGCACTTTAAGAGCATAAAAAATTGAAAATGCCAGTAAAGTGCTGAAAGTTGCAGATATTCATGAAAATGACATCAGACTGTGAAATCAACTATCCTGAGCCACTTTTCTGAAGAAAATCTTTGAAACTATGTGGATTTCACAAAATCCACTTTTGGCCTCCTCTCTGCCTGAAACGCACTTTAAGAGCATAAAAAATTGAAAATGCCAGTAAAGTGCTGAAAGTTGCAGATATTCATGAAAATGACATCAGACTGTGAAATCAACTATCCTGAGCCACTTTTCTGAAGAAAATCTTTGAAACTATGTGGATTTCACAAAATCCACTTTTGGCCTCCTCTCTGCCTGAAACGCACTTTAAGAGCATAAAAAATTGAAAATGCCAGTAAAGTGCTGAAAGTTGCAGATATTCATGAAAATGACATCAGACTGTGAAATCAACTATCCTGAGCCACTTTTCTGAAGAAAATCTTTGAAACTATGTGGATTTCACAAAATCCACTTTTGGCCTCCTCTCTGCCTGAAACGCACTTTAAGAGCATAAAAATTTTGAAAATGCCAGTAAAGTGCTGAAAGTTGCAGATATTCATGAAAATGACATCAGACTGTGAAATCAACTATCCTGAGCCACTTTTCTGAAGAAAATCTTTGAAACTATGTGGATTTCACAAAATCCACTTTTGGCCTCCTCTCTGCCTGAAACGCACTTTAAGAGCATAAAAAATTGAAAATGCCAGTAAAGTGCTGAAAGTTGCAGATATTCATGAAAATGACATCAGACTGTGAAATCAACTATCCTGAGCCACTTTTCTGAAGAAAATCTTTGAAACTATGTGGATTTCACAAAATCCACTTTTGGCCTCCTCTCTGCCTGAAACGCACTTTAAGAGCATAAAAATTGAAAATGCCAGTAAAGTGCTGAAAGTTGCAGATATTCATGAAAATGACATCAGACTGTGAAATCAACTATCCTGAGCCACTTTTCTGAAGAAAATCTTTGAAACTATGTGGATTTCACAAAATCCACTTTTGGCCTCCTCTCTGCCTGAAACGCACTTTAAGAGCATAAAAATTTGAAAATGCCAGTAAAGTGCTGAAAGTTGCAGATATTCATGAAAATGACATCAGACTGTGAAATCAACTATCCTGAGCCACTTTTCTGAAGAAAATCTTTGAAACTATGTGGATTTCACAAAATCCACTTTTGGCCTCCTCTCTGCCTGAAACGCACTTTAAGAGCATAAAAAATTGAAAATGCCAGTAAAGTGCTGAAAGTTGCAGATATTCATGAAAATGACATCAGACTGTGAAATCAACTATCCTGAGCCACTTTTCTGAAGAAAATCTTTGAAACTATGTGGATTTCACAAAATCCACTTTTGGCCTCCTCTCTGCCTGAAACGCACTTTAAGAGCATAAAAAATTGAAAATGCCAGTAAAGTGCTGAAAGTTGCAGATATTCATGAAAATGACATCAGACTGTGAAATCAACTATCCTGAGCCACTTTTCTGAAGAAAATCTTTGAAACTATGTGGATTTCACAAAATCCACTTTTGGCCTCCTCTCTGCCTGAAACGCACTTTAAGAGCATAAAAATTGAAAATGCCAGTAAAGTGCTGAAAGTTGCAGATATTCATGAAAATGACATCAGACTGTGAAATCAACTATCCTGAGCCACTTTTCTGAAGAAAATCTTTGAAACTATGTGGATTTCACAAAATCCACTTTTGGCCTCCTCTCTGCCTGAAACGCACTTTAAGAGCATAAAAAATTGAAAATGCCAGTAAAGTGCTGAAAGTTGCAGATATTCATGAAAATGACATCAGACTGTGAAATCAACTATCCTGAGCCACTTTTCTGAAGAAAATCTTTGAAACTATGTGGATTTCACAAAATCCACTTTTGGCCTCCTCTCTGCCTGAAACGCACTTTAAGAGCATAAAAATTGAAAATGCCAGTAAAGTGCTGAAAGTTGCAGATATTCATGAAAATGACATCAGACTGTGAAATCAACTATCCTGAGCCACTTTTCTGAAGAAAATCTTTGAAACTATGTGGATTTCACAAAATCCACTTTTGGCCTCCTCTCTGCCTGAAACGCACTTTAAGAGCATAAAAAATTGAAAATGCCAGTAAAGTGCTGAAAGTTGCAGATATTCATGAAAATGACATCAGACTGTGAAATCAACTATCCTGAGCCACTTTTCTGAAGAAAATCTTTGAAACTATGTGGATTTCACAAAATCCACTTTTGGCCTCCTCTCTGCCTGAAACGCACTTTAAGAGCATAAAAAATTGAAAATGCCAGTAAAGTGCTGAAAGTTGCAGATATTCATGAAAATGACATCAGACTGTGAAATCAACTATCCTGAGCCACTTTTCTGAAGAAAATCTTTGAAACTATGTGGATTTCACAAAATCCACTTTTGGCCTCCTCTCTGCCTGAAACGCACTTTAAGAGCATAAAAATTGAAAATGCCAGTAAAGTGCTGAAAGTTGCAGATATTCATGAAAATGACATCAGACTGTGAAATCAACTATCCTGAGCCACTTTTCTGAAGAAAATCTTTGAAACTATGTGGATTTCACAAAATCCACTTTTGGCCTCCTCTCTGCCTGAAACGCACTTTAAGAGCATAAAAATTTTGAAAATGCCAGTAAAGTGCTGAAAGTTGCAGATATTCATGAAAATGACATCAGACTGTGAAATCAACTATCCTGAGCCACTTTTCTGAAGAAAATCTTTGAAACTATGTGGATTTCACAAAATCCACTTTTGGCCTCCTCTCTGCCTGAAACGCACTTTAAGAGCATAAAAAATTGAAAATGCCAGTAAAGTGCTGAAAGTTGCAGATATTCATGAAAATGACATCAGACTGTGAAATCAACTATCCTGAGCCACTTTTCTGAAGAAAATCTTTGAAACTATGTGGATTTCACAAAATCCACTTTTGGCCTCCTCTCTGCCTGAAACGCACTTTAAGAGCATAAAAAATTGAAAATGCCAGTAAAGTGCTGAAAGTTGCAGATATTCATGAAAATGACATCAGACTGTGAAATCAACTATCCTGAGCCACTTTTCTGAAGAAAATCTTTGAAACTATGTGGATTTCACAAAATCCACTTTTGGCCTCCTCTCTGCCTGAAACGCACTTTAAGAGCATAAAAAATTGAAAATGCCAGTAAAGTGCTGAAAGTTGCAGATATTCATGAAAATGACATCAGACTGTGAAATCAACTATCCTGAGCCACTTTTCTGAAGAAAATCTTTGAAACTATGTGGATTTCACAAAATCCACTTTTGGCCTCCTCTCTGCCTGAAACGCACTTTAAGAGCATAAAAAATTGAAAATGCCAGTAAAGTGCTGAAAGTTGCAGATATTCATGAAAATGACATCAGACTGTGAAATCAACTATCCTGAGCCACTTTTCTGAAGAAAATCTTTGAAACTATGTGGATTTCACAAAATCCACTTTTGGCCTCCTCTCTGCCTGAAACGCACTTTAAGAGCATAAAAAATTGAAAATGCCAGTAAAGTGCTGAAAGTTGCAGATATTCATGAAAATGACATCAGACTGTGAAATCAACTATCCTGAGCCACTTTTCTGAAGAAAATCTTTGAAACTATGTGGATTTCACAAAATCCACTTTTGGCCTCCTCTCTGCCTGAAACGCACTTTAAGAGCATAAAAAATTGAAAATGCCAGTAAAGTGCTGAAAGTTGCAGATATTCATGAAAATGACATCAGACTGTGAAATCAACTATCCTGAGCCACTTTTCTGAAGAAAATCTTTGAAACTATGTGGATTTCACAAAATCCACTTTTGGCCTCCTCTCTGCCTGAAACGCACTTTAAGAGCATAAAAAATTGAAAATGCCAGTAAAGTGCTGAAAGTTGCAGATATTCATGAAAATGACATCAGACTGTGAAATCAACTATCCTGAGCCACTTTTCTGAAGAAAATCTTTGAAACTATGTGGATTTCACAAAATCCACTTTTGGCCTCCTCTCTGCCTGAAACGCACTTTAAGAGCATAAAAAATTGAAAATGCCAGTAAAGTGCTGAAAGTTGCAGATATTCATGAAAATGACATCAGACTGTGAAATCAACTATCCTGAGCCACTTTTCTGAAGAAAATCTTTGAAACTATGTGGATTTCACAAAATCCACTTTTGGCCTCCTCTCTGCCTGAAACGCACTTTAAGAGCATAAAAAATTGAAAATGCCAGTAAAGTGCTGAAAGTTGCAGATATTCATGAAAATGACATCAGACTGTGAAATCAACTATCCTGAGCCACTTTTCTGAAGAAAATCTTTGAAACTATGTGGATTTCACAAAATCCACTTTTGGCCTCCTCTCTGCCTGAAACGCACTTTAAGAGCATAAAAAATTGAAAATGCCAGTAAAGTGCTGAAAGTTGCAGATATTCATGAAAATGACATCAGACTGTGAAATCAACTATCCTGAGCCACTTTTCTGAAGAAAATCTTTGAAACTATGTGGATTTCACAAAATCCACTTTTGGCCTCCTCTCTGCCTGAAACGCACTTTAAGAGCATAAAAAATTGAAAATGCCAGTAAAGTGCTGAAAGTTGCAGATATTCATGAAAATGACATCAGACTGTGAAATCAACTATCCTGAGCCACTTTTCTGAAGAAAATCTTTGAAACTATGTGGATTTCACAAAATCCACTTTTGGCCTCCTCTCTGCCTGAAACGCACTTTAAGAGCATAAAAAATTGAAAATGCCAGTAAAGTGCTGAAAGTTGCAGATATTCATGAAAATGACATCAGACTGTGAAATCAACTATCCTGAGCCACTTTTCTGAAGAAAATCTTTGAAACTATGTGGATTTCACAAAATCCACTTTTGGCCTCCTCTCTGCCTGAAACGCACTTTAAGAGCATAAAAAATTGAAAATGCCAGTAAAGTGCTGAAAGTTGCAGATATTCATGAAAATGACATCAGACTGTGAAATCAACTATCCTGAGCCACTTTTCTGAAGAAAATCTTTGAAACTATGTGGATTTCACAAAATCCACTTTTGGCCTCCTCTCTGCCTGAAACGCACTTTAAGAGCATAAAAAATTGAAAATGCCAGTAAAGTGCTGAAAGTTGCAGATATTCATGAAAATGACATCAGACTGTGAAATCAACTATCCTGAGCCACTTTTCTGAAGAAAATCTTTGAAACTATGTGGATTTCACAAAATCCACTTTTGGCCTCCTCTCTGCCTGAAACGCACTTTAAGAGCATAAAAATTGAAAATGCCAGTAAAGTGCTGAAAGTTGCAGATATTCATGAAAATGACATCAGACTGTGAAATCAACTATCCTGAGCCACTTTTCTGAAGAAAATCTTTGAAACTATGTGGATTTCACAAAATCCACTTTTGGCCTCCTCTCTGCCTGAAACGCACTTTAAGAGCATAAAAATTGAAAATGCCAGTAAAGTGCTGAAAGTTGCAGATATTCATGAAAATGACATCAGACTGTGAAATCAACTATCCTGAGCCACTTTTCTGAAGAAAATCTTTGAAACTATGTGGATTTCACAAAATCCACTTTTGGCCTCCTCTCTGCCTGAAACGCACTTTAAGAGCATAAAAAATTGAAAATGCCAGTAAAGTGCTGAAAGTTGCAGATATTCATGAAAATGACATCAGACTGTGAAATCAACTATCCTGAGCCACTTTTCTGAAGAAAATCTTTGAAACTATGTGGATTTCACAAAATCCACTTTTGGCCTCCTCTCTGCCTGAAACGCACTTTAAGAGCATAAAAAATTGAAAATGCCAGTAAAGTGCTGAAAGTTGCAGATATTCATGAAAATGACATCAGACTGTGAAATCAACTATCCTGAGCCACTTTTCTGAAGAAAATCTTTGAAACTATGTGGATTTCACAAAATCCACTTTTGGCCTCCTCTCTGCCTGAAACGCACTTTAAGAGCATAAAAAATTGAAAATGCCAGTAAAGTGCTGAAAGTTGCAGATATTCATGAAAATGACATCAGACTGTGAAATCAACTATCCTGAGCCACTTTTCTGAAGAAAATCTTTGAAACTATGTGGATTTCACAAAATCCACTTTTGGCCTCCTCTCTGCCTGAAACGCACTTTAAGAGCATAAAAAATTGAAAATGCCAGTAAAGTGCTGAAAGTTGCAGATATTCATGAAAATGACATCAGACTGTGAAATCAACTATCCTGAGCCACTTTTCTGAAGAAAATCTTTGAAACTATGTGGATTTCACAAAATCCACTTTTGGCCTCCTCTCTGCCTGAAACGCACTTTAAGAGCATAAAATTTTGAAAATGCCAGTAAAGTGCTGAAAGTTGCAGATATTCATGAAAATGACATCAGACTGTGAAATCAACTATCCTGAGCCACTTTTCTGAAGAAAATCTTTGAAACTATGTGGATTTCACAAAATCCACTTTTGGCCTCCTCTCTGCCTGAAACGCACTTTAAGAGCATAAAAATTTGAAAATGCCAGTAAAGTGCTGAAAGTTGCAGATATTCATGAAAATGACATCAGACTGTGAAATCAACTATCCTGAGCCACTTTTCTGAAGAAAATCTTTGAAACTATGTGGATTTCACAAAATCCACTTTTGGCCTCCTCTCTGCCTGAAACGCACTTTAAGAGCATAAAAATTTGAAAATGCCAGTAAAGTGCTGAAAGTTGCAGATATTCATGAAAATGACATCAGACTGTGAAATCAACTATCCTGAGCCACTTTTCTGAAGAAAATCTTTGAAACTATGTGGATTTCACAAAATCCACTTTTGGCCTCCTCTCTGCCTGAAACGCACTTTAAGAGCATAAAAAATTGAAAATGCCAGTAAAGTGCTGAAAGTTGCAGATATTCATGAAAATGACATCAGACTGTGAAATCAACTATCCTGAGCCACTTTTCTGAAGAAAATCTTTGAAACTATGTGGATTTCACAAAATCCACTTTTGGCCTCCTCTCTGCCTGAAACGCACTTTAAGAGCATAAAAATTTTGAAAATGCCAGTAAAGTGCTGAAAGTTGCAGATATTCATGAAAATGACATCAGACTGTGAAATCAACTATCCTGAGCCACTTTTCTGAAGAAAATCTTTGAAACTATGTGGATTTCACAAAATCCACTTTTGGCCTCCTCTCTGCCTGAAACGCACTTTAAGAGCATAAAAATTGAAAATGCCAGTAAAGTGCTGAAAGTTGCAGATATTCATGAAAATGACATCAGACTGTGAAATCAACTATCCTGAGCCACTTTTCTGAAGAAAATCTTTGAAACTATGTGGATTTCACAAAATCCACTTTTGGCCTCCTCTCTGCCTGAAACGCACTTTAAGAGCATAAAAAATTGAAAATGCCAGTAAAGTGCTGAAAGTTGCAGATATTCATGAAAATGACATCAGACTGTGAAATCAACTATCCTGAGCCACTTTTCTGAAGAAAATCTTTGAAACTATGTGGATTTCACAAAATCCACTTTTGGCCTCCTCTCTGCCTGAAACGCACTTTAAGAGCATAAAAAATTGAAAATGCCAGTAAAGTGCTGAAAGTTGCAGATATTCATGAAAATGACATCAGACTGTGAAATCAACTATCCTGAGCCACTTTTCTGAAGAAAATCTTTGAAACTATGTGGATTTCACAAAATCCACTTTTGGCCTCCTCTCTGCCTGAAACGCACTTTAAGAGCATAAAAATTTGAAAATGCCAGTAAAGTGCTGAAAGTTGCAGATATTCATGAAAATGACATCAGACTGTGAAATCAACTATCCTGAGCCACTTTTCTGAAGAAAATCTTTGAAACTATGTGGATTTCACAAAATCCACTTTTGGCCTCCTCTCTGCCTGAAACGCACTTTAAGAGCATAAAAAATTGAAAATGCCAGTAAAGTGCTGAAAGTTGCAGATATTCATGAAAATGACATCAGACTGTGAAATCAACTATCCTGAGCCACTTTTCTGAAGAAAATCTTTGAAACTATGTGGATTTCACAAAATCCACTTTTGGCCTCCTCTCTGCCTGAAACGCACTTTAAGAGCATAAAAAATTGAAAATGCCAGTAAAGTGCTGAAAGTTGCAGATATTCATGAAAATGACATCAGACTGTGAAATCAACTATCCTGAGCCACTTTTCTGAAGAAAATCTTTGAAACTATGTGGATTTCACAAAATCCACTTTTGGCCTCCTCTCTGCCTGAAACGCACTTTAAGAGCATAAAAATTTTGAAAATGCCAGTAAAGTGCTGAAAGTTGCAGATATTCATGAAAATGACATCAGACTGTGAAATCAACTATCCTGAGCCACTTTTCTGAAGAAAATCTTTGAAACTATGTGGATTTCACAAAATCCACTTTTGGCCTCCTCTCTGCCTGAAACGCACTTTAAGAGCATAAAAAATTGAAAATGCCAGTAAAGTGCTGAAAGTTGCAGATATTCATGAAAATGACATCAGACTGTGAAATCAACTATCCTGAGCCACTTTTCTGAAGAAAATCTTTGAAACTATGTGGATTTCACAAAATCCACTTTTGGCCTCCTCTCTGCCTGAAACGCACTTTAAGAGCATAAAAAATTGAAAATGCCAGTAAAGTGCTGAAAGTTGCAGATATTCATGAAAATGACATCAGACTGTGAAATCAACTATCCTGAGCCACTTTTCTGAAGAAAATCTTTGAAACTATGTGGATTTCACAAAATCCACTTTTGGCCTCCTCTCTGCCTGAAACGCACTTTAAGAGCATAAAAATTGAAAATGCCAGTAAAGTGCTGAAAGTTGCAGATATTCATGAAAATGACATCAGACTGTGAAATCAACTATCCTGAGCCACTTTTCTGAAGAAAATCTTTGAAACTATGTGGATTTCACAAAATCCACTTTTGGCCTCCTCTCTGCCTGAAACGCACTTTAAGAGCATAAAAATTGAAAATGCCAGTAAAGTGCTGAAAGTTGCAGATATTCATGAAAATGACATCAGACTGTGAAATCAACTATCCTGAGCCACTTTTCTGAAGAAAATCTTTGAAACTATGTGGATTTCACAAAATCCACTTTTGGCCTCCTCTCTGCCTGAAACGCACTTTAAGAGCATAAAAATTTTGAAAATGCCAGTAAAGTGCTGAAAGTTGCAGATATTCATGAAAATGACATCAGACTGTGAAATCAACTATCCTGAGCCACTTTTCTGAAGAAAATCTTTGAAACTATGTGGATTTCACAAAATCCACTTTTGGCCTCCTCTCTGCCTGAAACGCACTTT
>JAFEUB010000217.1:1210000-1338320 GCA_024529925.1 Ophthalmolycus amberensis | reverse complement strand
GCTAACAACCTTTTGTTTTATTTTAAAACACAAAAGTAACTCTGTAAAAACGTGCTCACGTGCTGACTGACACTATAAAAAGAGGACCTCGATGCATCTCTATATATTTTAAGGAAAAATAAGTTTTAATATTTACAAGCTGTCAACAGTAAAATGCAATAATCCTGATTGAGTCGATTTAAAAGTTGAACAAAGAAGAAGGAGATTGTTTTATCACAGTAACGTTAAACAGGGAACAGCTGCCAATTAGCGAAGTTAACGTTATTAGCGGTTACCTGCTAACCGTTGGACTGTCTATTTTACTTAAATGTGGGCTAAATCTACCAGCTAAAGAACAATAGATCGACTGCTAGCTAACACTAGCTACTTACCTTAAAATACCCCCCCTCGTAGTGTGTATTGGGGGGTCCAAATATCGCCACTTCCCAGTTGTACATGTCCGACTCGTCCACCAAAGTTATCTTGAACCCTTCGACTGGCTCGTCTTGGAGACTTTTCATCTCCAGCATCAGGGCTTTTTGGGAACTGGCTACATGGTGTCCATGCTGAGCCATAATTCCACAACGATTTGTTTGTATATAAATATATATATATCAGCAACTACCCACCACAGCTGTGACAAAGCTAGCTCGGTACAAACAATAAGCTATCAGTTGAGGAACGCGCTAACGCTGGTTTCCGTTAGCACGGTTCCAAAAACAGGATCTAAAGAAAATCGCGACGGGGCTTTATTTGGTCAGAGCTGGTGCTGCTTCCTCTGTTGTTGTGAACAGTCCCGGGTAGCCTCAGTTATTAACAACCATCTAAACCCGCTGCTGTGAAGTATCTATCAGTATCTATTCCATTTCCGGTTACGGCTTCGAAATAAAGCCCATATGTGTCATTTTTAACGTTTTCGTTCCATATGTTAACGGTTTGTCACTTTTCAGGCTATAACTTTAACTAAATGCAATGTTAACTAATTTAAATCAGCTGCACCGGCCCGGTTGTAAAAACATATCACAAAGCTAAACGTTTGCTCATTCTTTTTTTCAATGGCTCAGCCACTGTTTTGCATAACGTCTCCATTTAACGCTTTGAGAGGGGCTTTTATGTTGAAAGGGAAACCGGGAAACTCATCCCGGTGAGCTTGACAGTGATGCTAACGAAAAGCTAGCTTGTCTCTTGTTTCGGGTGTGTTGCTATCGCACATAAAAGAGCGACCTTTGCGTTCAAATAAACTAGTTCTACATAAGTTATAACACCAAAACCCGCGGTTATGTCAGCTGAACTTTACTAAACTCAACTGCTCGCTGTAAGTCAGTAAAGGGGTCGATTACTTCTGCTGTTATGCAAAGCTTTCTGGGAATTGAAGTTCAAAGCAATACGTTCAGCTGCACATCTTGCACACATTCAAGTGTTTATATGCCAAACACAGTCTGTGTAAATATAGGTATATAAAACACCATACCTCCTCACTCATTATTCAGTTACATATTCTGTTCCCAAAGGATATTTTAAACATTTTGGCACATGTGGGTGTTTATTCGTTCACTGTAACACAATAAAAAGACTACAGCAGCTTCTTACGGCCTTTATTTTTTCAATTTGGGTTGACTTTCCTTAAAGGGAATGTAGATAATTTAGGTTGTCCCCTTTAAAACATTTTACAGCTTGATAATGGAAAATGGAGAAATAAACAGACAGGACCTTCCAAAGTCAGAGTCATACGAGAGTATACTTCAATGTCACAAGCCAAACTTGGGTAAAATAACTCACTACAACTGAACCAATAAGAGAATTAAGACGTGTGTTGCCTCTTAGTACACTGCTTCATGTGACCTGGTCTACTCAACTTAGTATTCGGAGCCCCATGCCCTCAGTGTCATGACACCAAACATAACCCCCTTCCTTCCCCTGGGTTTAATAATTTAAAACATTCAACAATATCAATTATTTTTAATCGTCTGAACTTTGAATAGATAAAAACACAATACCATCAAAAATAGAGAACGGTCAAGTAAACTTCATAAAAATAAAAAAAACTATAAAGAAAAAGGACAAAATGGAATGACAAGTTGTTCTTCTGTAAGCATGTCAATGGAACAGGAAGGGAAAAAAAGGAAATAAAAAGTGTACATTCCTAATCATGCAATATACAAATTGTAATCAAATAGTATGCACAAGAAAAAGATCAGAATCAGGACAATGTATGATGAGGGGAGCCGTTTCCTCTTTTATCAGTCGTTTTCAGGAACAGGGAATACATACATACTTATCTTCCATTGACATTCCTGAACTACAGCTGATCACTTCCGTATTCAGACTCTATCACAGGACAGAATATCTTGTGGAATGGCCGACCTGATCTTCAGGTCACAGACATCATTATCATAGTAGTTATCTACAATAGCAGACAGATATAAAGAGGGCCTTAGCAGTATATGTATGTGTATATATATATATATATATGTATATATATATATATATATATATATATATATATATATATATATATATATATATATATATATATATATATATATATATATATATATATATATATATATATATATATATATATATATATATATATATCAGAGACGCTACCAAATCGGTTTTTTATCTTGCTACTACAAGGTTAAGTCGTGCTGGACCGGGGAGTGACCTCAGACATGAATGACACAAACTAAAAACATCAAGTACCTCAGAGTTTTCCCAAGAGGCCATTTCGTCTGAAAATGGCCATTCGTGTTTATTGTAACATGTCAATGTGCAAGGCAGTATCTGAAGGGAAAAGAAACATTGGGGGTTTATCTGGGTACGCACCAGGTGGGTGTCGGCTACTGTGATGCAAACGTCAACGTGGCACAGGCGTAAATGTCTCACATGAAGACAGACAGAACTGCACTCTGCTGTTCACAGAGTGGCCGCTTCCTTAATTTGGAAGCGACGTTGCCTAATACTGATTGAAAGGGAACCTAAAACCACTGACCGCGTAATGCTCTCTGCTCACAGCGAGCACAACTTGCAAACTGTAAGTTTAACTGTGTTAAAATGAAAAGATACGTTGATTGTGTGACTTTGTTGTCCCTTAGCCGGCCACACTCGAGGCAGGGCAGTGATTAGAACACGGACAGCTCTCTTAATGCCAGATTGTGTTGTCACTAACTTGACCATGTGGTGACACAAATGAGGACCCTCAGCACCATAGCAGTTTCATAGAAATAACAGTATCCTTCTGTGTATTACAGTAATATAATATCTTCTATACAACTAACCGAACCATCTGTGAGTTGACGAGGAGGCCGATAATGGTGACACAGCAAAAACTGTCCTGTGATGAAATAGAAATCTCACGTTACACTTTGACTCTGGAGTTTCATTCAAATATTTTGATACTCTCCTGCCTTCCAATTAATCTTCGATGTGTTGAAGGAATGATATGTTGCAAGGTCTTGGGGGGTGGGTGGGGGGGGCTCTGCAAGACTCACGAAGCGCTGGAGTAGGTCAGACTGCACAGCTAAGGCACAGAGCAAAAACCACAGATCTACTGTGCAAATCACCGAACCAACACTAGCAGATCTGCTCTGAGCCAAAAGGCGAGTGGGGCAACGGCTCCGACAGAAGTTTAAATCCGATACCTTATATGTAGCTGTGGTTTCATCTCTGCACTATTCTCACTGCGGCTGCTAACTGTGAGCAGGTGAGTGTCCCCATTCATCCAGCTCGGACCAGTCTAAGAGTCAGTCACACGGTTTTTTTCCAGGACTACAATGCCGAGCAGCGCGTGCGCGTGCGCACACACACACACACACACACACACACACACACACACACACACACACACACACACACACACACACACACACACACACACACACACACACACACACACACACACACACACACACACACACACACACACACACACACACACACACACACACACACACACACACACACACACACACACACACACACACACACACACACACACACACACACACACACACACACACACACACACACACACACACTGATTTAGAGGGCAGAACGAATTTACACTGATGTTTAGTGGGCAGAAAGAAGGGGGCGAGACAAAGGCAGAGACAGGTTTCAGACAAAAAAAGAGACAAAACAACAAAAACCAACCAAAGACAAACTAAACCTTCAAAAACATTAAAATCACAATTCAACCATCAACAGCAAAAGTCCAGTTGTCAACATTACATTACACAACTGTCACAGACTGAACTGCCGACAAGGTGGAGGGCGGCGGTACGCGGGACAGAGCAGAGGATGCAGGGAATCCAGAAACAAGAGCGCGAGTCAGAGTCAGAGTCAGAGTCGGGGAAGAACAGGGTGGCTTGTTGGAGTTAATAAAAACCCAGAAGTGAAGATGAAAGTGCGTTGCAGAGAAGACGGCGCATGTACACAGCGAGTCTGTAAAACAACATCAAGTGTCGGGGAGTGACCACAGAGTGCAGCGGAATAACACTGAAGAAGAAGAAGAAGAAGAAGAAGAAGGTAAGGGGATAGAAATCTTGCGAATCTGAGGACTAATAAATAGGGCGATACTGGATGTGCCAGCCGCAATGTTTCATAACATGATTATGTTGTGTTTCAGCGAGGGGGTATGGAGGGGTCAGGGGCACCCTGGGGCTGTCGGACACAATCAGCACTGAGAGAAGGTCTGCTTGATCTCATCCAGCACATTCCCAAGCAGCGTCGGCTCGTCACATTTAGCGTCAATGGTCACTGTCTGAACAGACTAGGAGGAAGAGGGACGGAGAGAGAGAGAGAAAAATCAAGCTCACAATCTGAAAGCACACTTTTTCTTTTTTTAAACATAATAATTGGTTATTAGAAATCTCAAGTTTAACTGGTTCACTCACAGTTTTGACCAGCAGACAGACGTGGTGACCCTGGATAGACCTGCTGTACATGGAGGCACAGGAGTCGACCCTCTCCACCACTAATCCAACAAGATAACAAGAACACGTTTCATAAACAGAAACAACTGCATGCAATCATATGATGTGATTATCTTCATGTTTCTTTACCACATGGGGCTTACTAGAAGCTTATCAACACAGAAACATACTCAACACTTTCCTATGACGGTCATTCATTTCTGACAAGCACTGTATTGGTGATTTCTGCAAGTGGCACACTCTACTCATCTGGTACCTTGATGTTTTAGGGCTAAAGTCTGTCACTTGAGACAAATATTGTGTGGCCTGGTGTGTATATTGTACCAGAAAAATGGTGGTGGAAGCAGATCCTGGCCAGTAGGTGGTGGAAGGGCATGATGACTCCCTCCAGTTTGACCGAGCTGCACTTCATTTCCCCCGACTCGAGCAGCTTTGCAAACGCATCACTGGCCAAAACAAAACACAAGAAACTCGACAAAGAACTAAGACAACTCAGAAACTAATAACCAAACCGTTGTTACATTTACTGCAGGTATTCATTTTCCACCTCCATAATGTGGGTTGTAATGTGGTGTGAGACATAACACCAACCTGTAGCAAGGAGTAGTGATTAGGTAGGATGAGCAGGTAAAGTGCAGTTTGAAGTCCAGTTTCTCGTGAGTGGAGGAGTCCTCATTCTGTGGGAACACAACAACAAATGCCGATAACAGTAATGTGGCACTTCAACGATTCCCTTTTGGCCTGCGGGACATCGAGGTGCAGCGTTAGTCACCGAAATAAAAACTGGAGCTGGTTAGGATTCCTTGTCTCGCTTCAGCACGCAGCTTCTGTACTATTACGCCACCCTGTTGGAGCCAAAATGTTCTGGACACGAGCGGAATCGATAATTACTTTCACAAATTTAACTCCACAATATCCAACAATTCCTTTTTGGCATGTTGGGGATGGCAGCGGCAAAATAAATAAAATAAACAGGATAATATCAAAGCTTTTAAAATTGAATCATGATCATTTGTGAGTGAGTGAGTGAGTGAGTGAGTGAGTGAGTGAGTGAGTGAGTGAGTGAGTGAGTGAGTGAGTGAGTGAGTGAGTGAGTGAGTGTGTGTGTGTTTTCCTTCATACCTTTACTATGAAGGTGAGGGTTCCCTTCAGTTTCTGTGGCATTACGATGCTCTGCACGGTGAAGACAAATCGCGCCTCGTTGGACACCCCTGAAGAGAAAAGTTCACGGCTAAGTAATTAAGACTCTACAAAACTTCCCAAAAGTTACTACAATGAGGTACACAATGACTCTACACATACTATGGAAACTGGTATGTTGTGCATGACTTTAGGGAAATTAACTCGAACAACTTAAGTTAACATTTTGCATATAATCACTGACCAAGTGGAAGTTGGAAGGGGACGGTGAGGCCATCGTGTGGACCCGAGCCCTCTGCCCTCTGCAGCTTGGAGTTGAGGGAGTCCAGGACGTTGAACTCCATGGATTTGAGGAAGCTGTCACACTTGTTTTCAAATATAACAGACACCACCACCTGACTGCCATCCTGCAGGTTTCCCTGGATGTCATTTTCCTTTGTGGGACAAAAAAAAAAAAGAAGAGATTTTTATTAAATTTGCATGTGGAATGACTGTTCAAACTCGAGCTGTCTAAATTTCACACCTTGTAATTCACAGAGCGATGATTATTTAGAGTAGACACACAGTAAATCTTGATTTATGAACCCAACACCAAAGCACACATTGCAGTTTCCAAGAAACCAGTCAGAGAGCACAAGGAGAAAAATCACAAGGACAGAATCATTCTCAGACACGTTAACATAGTCGGCCTGAGTTAGTCTGTTAAGAGCATCAAGAACAGAGAGAAACAC
Organism: Ophthalmolycus amberensis; assembly: GCA_024529925.1. Taxonomy (NCBI): domain Eukaryota; kingdom Metazoa; phylum Chordata; class Actinopteri; order Perciformes; family Zoarcidae; genus Ophthalmolycus; species Ophthalmolycus amberensis. Next base: position 1,331,533 of record JAFEUB010000217.1, on the reverse strand, counting down.
ATCTAGAGAAGTGTTTTAATAATATTCTGTCACTGACAGAACTTCAACTGGTACCTGATCGGCATCCTCCATCATCTTTGAAGAGAGGGAGAGAAAAGGAGAGGATCTGCATACACTCTTTTTTTATTACCACTACTGTTGTCTTAGACACTTCTCACATTAATACGAAACAGCCTAAACATGAACATCAGCACGATCGTTTCCATATTCGTCTACGCAGAGGACGGTTAGAATTTGCAGGATTTTCCACAACCTGGATCTTAATATTAGTAATAACATTTTACGTATTAATTTTATTGCGCAACAACGGAGCCGACTGAAGGCAAACATCACAAGGTCCATCAGATGATCAGAGGCGTTTCTCCTTCTCAGTAAGCAGACAGAAATGGGTGTTGTAATCTGGCAAACAAACCCGTGTCTCGTGCAAATCTTTTCATCATCCATCTTTCTCATAAAGTTAATTAAGAATGTAATAAATGGGGTAAATACAGAATGCCCAACACAATCTGATGGTGGGAACAGCCCCGTCAGAGGAGCATCAATGCAGCTTTAGATATTGTGAAATCGAATTATATTGAGGCCAAATAGGGAACAAAACTATTTAGGACGATGAGTGAAAAACAGAATTTTTCCGAGCCCAGCGGTACAAGTCCCTCCTTCAGAAGCATCTCGCCATCACTCACCATCTTGATGTAGGAGTTCTCAGCCAGCAGGCAGTAATTGGACATGGGCTGAAAGGAGAGAGGAGCTCAGGTCAGAACAGGCATTCTCTGTCACTCTGTATGCTAACTAGGCAACGGGAGCTGGTTCACACAGTGTGTGTGTGTGTGTGTGTGTGTGTGTGCAGTCAGGTGGTTTAAACAGTTGAGGCAAGAGGCACACATTAAAATGGCGATAAATAATACTGCCTAAATGCAGCATCAGGTTATTTGAGTCTTTGAGGTCAGTGACATGCGACTTGTTTTTCTTCCCCCTCGATGCATAGAATACAAAGCTGAGCTGAGAGTGTGCTGAATGTTTTCATTCACACTTTAGTGAGGTTAGGCTGTTAAACTCTGATGACACTGACCGGCAGAGGCTCCTCCTCCTCCTCCACCGTGCCATTCTGCACCGACTCCTCCGCGCCTCCGTCACTGTGGCGATGGTGGTGGTGATGCTTCTTCTTCTTTTTCTTCTCCTTCTCCTCCTTCTCCCTTTTCTGCTTCTTCTTCTTGTGTTTGGAGGACTTCTTATCCTTGAGAACCCCCACAAGGAAGACGGTAACAGTTTTATCAGATATTCTGGTAATGAAACGTGGTTACTGGCAGAGATACTCCTCCAGAGATCACACAATTACTGGCAGGTCCGTGGTACATCATTTACACAAACCCGTGAGAATAAGAGCTGCCAGCGTGCAGCGTACTGTCAGGTCATTGTGAACTGGAATCTCTAGCAGCACGGCCAAACTTTCTACTTTGCAATTATCGCATCATCATCACTGGGGACTCACAGTCTCCTCCGGCTCAGGTGTCTTTGGGCTCATCGGGTTCAGAGTCTGGCGCAGTGCCAGAGGCCGTCTCAGGCACGGGGGCTGCTTCTGCTGCTGGTAAGGTGGCTGCTTCCTGTTCACGTACACACACACACACACACACACACACACCACAAAAAACACACAAAGGCCTTAGCAGTGCGCAACCATAGCATGTGACACATACAGCTGTGTTTGCCACTTCGGTGCTGATAGAGGTTAAACGAAGTTAGGGAGTTCACTCATTCATAAAACAAAAAGTCACTCATGTTCAGCTGCAACACACGAGCTCTGTGGTACCACAACCTGATTTGGTAAACCTAGTGCCTCACATGCAAGACTTCTAACCAGCGTAACAAGTGTGTCATGTCTGTAGGTATCTGAACATGTGCAGTGGCATCATTTAGTGCTGTTGGATGGACTGCACTAACCAGCCACACTAGCTGCTGTCAACTGTTCCCTGATTTACAGGATCCTTGTGACAGCCTCCACATATGACATGTCGAGGCGTGTCTTTAAAGGGTAGCGTTTCTAGGTCAACAGTGCTTTTACTTAAGGGCCGACAGCTCTCATGATTAAAAACAGAACTCCTCAAAACCTAAAAAGTTGAAATGCTCGACATACCTGGTTTTCACAAACCCAATAGCAACAGAGGAGAAGGTATGGAAGCTACACTACTGTGTTGAATGTCACAAGCTATCTGGTACGGTTAAAGGAATAGTGCGACATTTTGGGAAATATGTTGATTCAATTTATTGCCGAGGTCGATGAAAACATTGATACGACGCTCGTATGGAGGTGGAGAGTCTGTTAGCTTAGCATAACGACTGGAAACCTGGGAAATACGAGGTAACAAAGTGTTTACGTCGATGTTTACTAGCTAGCGCCGGCACGTGTCCATGCATGTGCGTACAAACAAAACGAAGACTCGTTCATAATAATATTGTGCCATAGCAGTAAAAAAACAAATTCCACACGGTAGCTTTAACTCGACATGACTTCTAGGAATAATTGTAAACTATGTTTTCTGTGTGCAGTTTCGACACTCAAAAGGTCAAACAGAAACAAAGACGAGCACGACCCCACATGTGATCACGACGGAAGCAGTCAAAGGACACATGTGGTGACGCGGTGGCGACAGGAAGAAAAGAAAACGACTCCAAGCCACATTCCAGGGAAACTCAGACAACCTCCGCTCACTCCTCACCACCACCAGCACAACAATAACGACATCTACATTGACCTCAAGACCGACACGACACCCAGCGAGCAAAACAAAAGCAGAGGAAGAGAACCACTGGCACATACTGTGCACACAGACATACATGCTGGTAAACATAGGAAGGCTGGAGAGTGAGAGAGGAAAGCGTTATGTGACCTGTGAAAGAGGAAGTCGTGTCAAAAAGGTGAGGTGACAAAATAAACAAACTGATGGCAGTAGAGAGATAACAAAAAAAAAACAACATCTGAAGAAGATCAATAAAACGTGGAGTGATGAAAGAGGAAAGTATAAACTGGAGAGATAAGGAGAGGAGAGAGAGAGAAGGGGGGGGGGGGGAGAGAGACTCAACCTGGGTGTTAGAGGGCACTGGAGCGTTTGAGAGCCAGAAATCCAGATCCGAAACCTAGAAGAGGGAGGGAGGGAGAGGAGTGCGCGGAGGTGAGAGGGGCGAGGGCCAAACAGGTTCTGTATCTTTCTACTATTCATGAAAATGGATCCAGAGATTACACAGTTCTATTTCATGAATAAATCAAGTATTTGACTGCTGCAGTCTGCTACTGGGAAACAGATACTTGATCACTGACGCTGATTGAAAGACAAGCTGAGGGAAGCAATGGAAGTGTGGAGTCAATGAAAATGATCAAAGGTATCGGTGTGCGTGTAACGTTTTAGCAGAAACTGTACATTACATATAATGATATCCTTAAGCCATTTTTCATCATGAATTTTTGATCAGGTTCTCTAATTAAATCAGAATTCTGGGTCAAGTTAGATCTTAGGTATAAACTCTGTTGCGAGGTAAGAAACGGCCTCGCTCCGCCCTTTTGTAAGAACATACCTCAGCAGTGTTGGAGGCGGGCGGTGCCGCCACCTCACTGGTTTCTTCTGATTGGACCACAGGCTCGTCTGCCTGACCCCCAAGAAGATCCTCCCCCTTTTCTTCATGTCTGTGTTTCTTCTTCTTCTTCTCGTCTTTGCTCTTCTGCAAAAAAAAACAACCCGCAAATAAATTCAGCTCTGTGTCACAACAAAGGTTGAGCGAACCACAACCTCTGACTCATCACGTCATAATGGTTGACAGGTCCTTGTTCCACCCCCCCCCCTCTCCCCCTCTCCCCCTCTCGCTCAGACAGCTCCATAAATATACATCCATACAGCAGTTAGACAGAATGAGGCGAGCCTGGTTTCCAGGAGGAAAACTACTTTTACCCTCACCTTCCTATCCCTGTCTTTATCCTTCTTCTTCTCTCTCTTTTCTTTGCTGCTCTTCTTCTTGGGCTCCTGTGAAGCAGCACTCTCTGTGTCGCCGTCTTCAGCCGGGCTTTTGAGAGCCTCTGCTGCACGATGGGACCTGACTGGCAGCTTCTCACTGTCGGCAAGTGGCCTGGACGAACGGAAATGCAGAGACACACATTTTTGACTTTTGTGTAGAACAGGATTTATGATGAGATTACGGTCCACCTGGAGTCGGTGCCATCATCTGAAAAATACTGTATTTTCTGGTAGTGTTAGAAAAGGTGCACAGCGGTTCGTAGGGTGCAGAAATGTACAGTATTCAGGCACATGTTCTGCACTGCGCAGCAGCCAGGTCTCATTCAAAGCGTTGCGTGAAGCCATTCGTCTGGCAGAGCTAGAAGCACTGGAACTTCCCCAACAACTAGAAACTACACCAATAAATTCCTCCATATTGAACTAATAGGAGCTGCCAAGTGTATTCCCCCAAGCCTGGCCCTTTAAAGCAATAACCACATGCACTGCAGCCCCCTGCTGGTTATTCTCTATAAAAGGCACACCGCTCTCTTACAGGCCTTGGATAATAATGCTTGTGCTTTTTTTAATTATCAAGATGCATTCACTACTGTTGTTTTAACTTTCTAGAAATAACTATTTGTATTGCTTATTTTTCATTACATTGAGGGAGATTTTTTAGCAACGGACAGCCATGACAGAAATGTATGTTCTACAGACAGTTTCCTCCAGATGTCTACAAGAAATCCAGCACAATCTTTACTCTTTTTTTTCATTTCTTGGCCTTAAATAAGAGTTTAACCTCGTATACTATCAAAACAATTCAAAATGATCTGTAAAACATCGCATTGGTCTCAAGGCACATGTGCTTGTTATTTCCACCAAAGGCAGGCAGCTGGTTTAAGAAAACCAGCTGGTGACAATTTGGAGGCATGGCAAGTCTGCCGAACTGAGGAGGATCTGGGAAATGTTGGCAAAAGAATTAGAGTACCTAACTCCTGGGATGAGTTTCCTAAAAGCAGATTGATGCTGATGGTGTTGAGTGCCAAAATGCTTTTAGGAGTCTGTTCCAGGAGGACAGGTGGTGAAAGTTAAGTCCTGAGAAAATCAGCAGCAGCCAGTTAAAAATAATCTTTGTTAAATATGGACCAACTGTTATTAGAGATATTCCTTCATCTTCTTTGAAAGACAGAGCAATCGTAGAACAGTTTGTTTGGAAATGATATGCTGCTGATATTGTCAAGCTTATAGCAGTTTAAAAAAGAAGCAGGGTCAGAGAAAAGGGTTATAGATGTTAGACTAGGTCAAAGGAGACAATGAAAGACATTCAAAATATTGGGAAAGAAGAGCAAAAAAACAGAGCAGGTGCTGCAAACTACCTGGATAGACTGAACAGCTATGTTAGTGATAGGAGCAAGACAGCTATTTAGACAGAGAGAGAGAGACAGCGGTTCAATCCATGAATAGTCAGGAGCCAGCTCCTGCAGCTGGGGTGCTACTCACCTTCGCCCAGCCATCTCCACCAAGCTGCCCACACAAAGAGGCAGTGATGGGTGTGTGTAGGCATAGAAAAGAGGAAGCAGAAAGCAGAACGCCATGAGAAGGAGTGAGAGGAGGGAAAGGGCCGAGTCACGTCGCCTGTGACTCTACGGCCGGGAAGGTCAGGAAATAAATCAGGACTGAGAAGATATCCAGATTTTAAAAAAAGACATTCAAGATTCAACGTTAGTGTTCCTCAGCTCTAGATTTAGACAGAACATCGAAGTTTCAACGATTGGCTGATTAGCCCCTTCAGATACGTAAATGGGTTTCAGCAACTCTAACAATATGTCCGTAGTGAAATTTACACAAGAGCTTATGTAGAGTCCAGGTACATCTCCACTGTGTGGACTCACTTGTCCAGGTCGATGTCCAGGGCTTTGTGAGGGTCATTGGGATCTTTGTCATCATCATCACTGGGTAAGGCATTCTGAAGTAATGAGAGGGTCAAAATCAATAACACACAGTTAATAACTTTCAAAGTAAATCTATATTCGCAACACGCAAAATGTGATGCGATCTGTAGAGATATTGACTTCCAGTCTCAGTTGTCTCGGAGCGGAGAACCCAAACGACCAAGTAAACAACTATGGTATTTACTTCTGACTGAGATTCATGTCCACACGTTCACAGTTTGGAACAAACATCGTTTTACATTAAACTCCAGTCTTCGGTAGAGTACAAATGACCCATACTGTGCGTGATGTACATAATTACATTGAAATCCGAAGTATTTTAATACTACGAGTCACGATGCCTTTAATGCACGTCGTGACGTTCACACAGCTTCGTTGTACCTCTGGCATCTCCTCGGTAACGATGTCGACCATGTGCGCAGGCGTGATGTCCTCCTCGCTCTCGGGGCCTGAATCATGTTTCTTCCCTCGTCCGCTGCGCTTTTCTTTCCTCTTCTTCTTCTCCTTCTTCTTCTTGTCCGCTCTGTCTTTCTGCCGACGCTCCTCCTCCAGTTTCACAGTACTGGTCAGACATCGGCAGACCTGTGGGAGAGAGGACACCAACATGTATGATGTCTTATTACTAATATACTACGTCACGGTGGGGTCGGATTTGCCAATTCGCCAAATTATTGTTCATTCTAAATGAATTACAGCATGACTTCTAGTATGATTGCTGTAAAATAAGCCATTTAAATTTCTGTATAATTTTAAAAGTTGCTAGTGTGAAATGAGTGTCTTGTGGTAGTGTCGTAACAGCGTGTGCTACCTGGGACTTTGAGAGGCACACTGAGGTCAATCTGCACGACTGGGATGTGGTCCACTCCGGGAGCCTCCTGGTACACCTACACAAAGACGACATGCATTTAAAACATGGCTTGTGTGTTCGTGTATGTATTTTCAACTACAGGTATTCGACACACTGTAATTATTTCGTATACAACAGACTGGATTCAGCAGAGACGTGTGCAGTGAAAAAGACTGGGTGAGCACACCTTCTGAGAGGATGGGGAGGCCTTGATGTAGAACGGGTTGCTGGCTTGCTCCTGCTTTCTGACTTCTCTCCTCTGGGGGAACAAAAACAAAAACAGTTGCATGAATTAATCAACGAAGGCACTGGCTGACCTCAGTTTAGCATGAGATAGGAAACCACACTGGCAAACAGATTCACAGTAGAACTCAGAGAAATTCAACATTGTTTTGAAGATAAGGACTGCATGATCTTGTCTAGATTGAAAAACACTAAACGCTACCGGGATCAGTCGGTGTAATCAATGATTGATGCTGAAAACGACGTCAATATTTTAAAGCGATGCATGGTTTTTGTAAATGTAATGCAGTCATATCACTTGTCTGCCTGCTACCTTCAAGTTACAAGCGGTGTAATATATATATATAAATATATGTACTACTGTACAATTACACGATTCATAAAACAATGTTGCTTGTTCAGCTAAGCAATGCAACGATCATTGACCAGCTCACCCTTGCCAGCTCTTTCTCGTCCACCTCTGTGTGGCGGGGGCGTTTGGTCTCCTCCTTGGCAAAAATAGCCTTGGGCTGCTCGTCCTCAGACTCGCTCTCAGATGGAGGCTCATTGATCCAGGCATCCAAATCCAGACTGCACAAACAAACTCACTTAAAGTTCACTGGTCAACACTAACGGACACATTACACGTTTCTGCTAAAACCTGCTGGTGGAGCACTATGGTATGAACAAGTCCTACGGGTTTTACTCAAAAAGATTAGAAATACATTCATGTCAAACTGTGTCATAATGCAGTGTTAATAACCGTTTTAATGTGTGTGTGTGTGTGTGTGTGTGTGTGTTCCTCATGTACTGAGCAAACTCACCCTTCAGGAACAGGCACTTTTTTCTGTGCTTTGGGGGCTACAGGGTTGAGTTCTCCAGCGAACAGAGCGATGACTTCCTCCGCTACTTCTACGTCCTTCTGTTGCAGTTTCTGGATGTACTTGACCAGCTGCAGGATGCAAGACGCCTGAGGACACGAGAGAGGGCGAGGCAGACAGGGAGATTAGCAGACATTTATCAACATCTGTATGTAGTGGGCAACCTTTTTGAGGTATACGAGTTGTGACTTGTATGCATGTCTCCATCTTACCCTCTCCTGCACCTCCAGGTTGGCGCTCTGGACAAACAGCGGCAGCCTGTCTATCATCAGCTGGCTGGTTTCCTGTGCCGCGGTGCCCTCCGTGTTCCCCTCCTGGTTCTTCAGCACGGTGGCAAACAGCTTGGCTGCGTTCTGCACATACACTGCCTGGATGTGGCCCGGTAGGGTGGCCACCTTTGGCCGCAGCATGGCCTCTAGCGTCTGCATCGGGTTGTCCAGGTGTCTACGGAGAGGAGGCGGATTTAGAGAAATTTAATCACAACACTGATGTAATTTCCAGCACAGCACTGAGGCAACATTTCGTTATTATTTCTTGAAAATAAGTTCTTTGATCCTCTAAAAAATAAAATTAAAAATGTTCTAAACAAAGCAGCTAAAGTGTCCATCAACTGACACGACCTACAAATCTGAAAACCCTTTAATTCATATATAATATGAAACGAAAGTTGTTTGTTTCTTTTGACAAGTAAAAAGATAACACAAGTGTCACTGAGGCCAATTTAGAGACACAGATTAGCATTGCAGAGTGTGTAAAGAAAACGAGAGCTTGTGTCAACTGTCAACTTGGACAATTAAAGATGAATGAAACACCGAGGTGGGAAGCACAGTAACTGAACCAAGCTGTCAATCATCTCTACCTATGGATTCATTGTTAAAGGCAACTTGGCCCACGGGATAACTTATTATTATCATAATGCAGTTATAACATATTTATGCAGCATTTTTTAATTACTTCAGGTTAACCTCCCCTATTGTGGGAATGGCTCCCTTCTTATGTTCATGTCTTCTTTTACTTAAGTCAGTGTATACCAGTGTGTGTAAGTGTGCATCCCAACGAGAGAAATCAACGTACTCCGAGAATTCCCCGCAGATCCAGGCTGCTGCGTACAACACCTCACAGATGCCCTTCCGCTGCACGTTGCCTGTCATCAGGTGGGCGTTGTCCAGCAGAGTGGCCATCTGGGCAACAGCAAAGACCCGGATGGCTTTGACCCGAATCGCCACATCCAGCATCTGGGAGGCAATGAGGTGGCCGTGTCGTGTGCCCTCTAACCGGGTCAGCTCCACCAGGATGCTGATGTACCTGGAGAGCAGATATGAAGAGGTACAGTTGAAGAATCAAGTCATAGAGTGACGTCAAACTAAATTCACAGAATAAGGAGTGAAATTTAAGACAACGCTGGTGTGGAGCAACTGACCATTCAAAGTTGGTGATGTACTGGTAGTTGCTCTGGCTGCAGATGTCTATGATCTTGGTGAGCAGCTCATCTCTGTAGGTGGTTCCTTCTGCTTTGTCCACATGCAGCATCAGCTTCTTTACAATCTCCATTAAGTTCTTTTTGGACACCTGAGAGAGCAACAAGGCTCAAATTTAGACGCAGAAATGGAAATCTTTTAAAGATTATTTGTTCTACTGAGCCAGAGAGACAGAGAGACAGAGACAGACAGATACTTTCTTGAAAAAAATAAATAAAAAATAACAGCTTTAATTAAAATGAATACCACAATTGACTGTTATATCTTGTACAGAGAACAAATCACAGAATTGTGTCATATGACATAAAATAATATCACAACCACTGGTATTGCATTAACACCTCCTGCAGATGTTTCTACTCCACCTATTAGCTATTCTGGCCAGCTGAGAACCGAGATAATCTGGCACTAAAAATCTGAGTAAGTAACTTCACCTAAACTGAGAATTGACTGACAAATGCTTGATGTGTAAAAACAAACGTCTTTGCTTCGTACCATGCCGTAGAGCAGGTCCAGAGCTCTCAGGCGGATGGACTCGTCCTTGTCGTCCAGACACTGGAGGATGAGGTCTTTATGGGACTGCACTGACTTGGGGTGGGTCTTTAGGATCTTTGACATGGCCAGCAGGCCCAGGTACTTCACTACAAAGACAAACATATTTCAGACTCGGCGTATTTCGAAACGGATATATACGGCACCGGTAGCTCTTGTATCAGCTGACATTATTCTCTGCATTAAAGTGGCAGTCTTGAAGATTTTCATTTTAAATAAATGTCTTAATGACTATCGGAGAATGAGGTAAAAACACTGATTGTATTGACTGAAGTATTGCAATATTTATATATTTGCAGTATCACCAACTGGGTGTCCGTGGCGACAATCCCGGAAATAAATGCTTGAACAAATGACTGCTAATGCAAACCAAACATCGCCTCCTGCTGCAGCTCTACCTTTAAAGCATTTAACTTGAGAAACGTCGTCACACCTCGAAGTTCTCAGTGAGGTAACCAACTAATCTCACTTTCACAGACTCGTGCAGCAAAATAAATATCAGATCGCAGTTGCTCACAGAGTGATTTAAAAAGGCCAATTATTGCCCGGCTTCTTTATTAAAATCGAGTTGTTTTGCTGCCCCCTGTATTCTGGGACCTGTAGTATCTGCTGTTACAAACTGTAAATAGGGTGTCACCAAATCAACCAGGACTGATATCTTGATGATTGCCACTTTAACAATTAAGTATGTTGTTATATTTTCTTATTCAAGCTGCTATCATTTATAAAACTGACTGACTATCTCCTTACTGCAGTTAGAGAATCAATACAATACCTGGTGGTAGAAAAAGTATTTTTTCCGGAAATCCTTTGATTCCAGAGGACAGAGAATGATTTTTAAACTGGACTACTTGTTCAAAATATTTCTGCTGCTGCTGCTGCTACCACCACCACCACCACCACCACTACTACTACTACTACTACTAGTCACTCGGTCAGGCCAAACTTTGTGTATCTAGAAAATATCTATCTGTTCATATAATATGAACAAAATACTGTTGTGTTATAGATTGAGTAATCTATAAAAAAACATATGGAAATGACTCAAAGTAAATATCATAAAGGAAAGGAACACAAAACAAACAGAAATATGGAAAGGACACACAATCACACACGGTACAACACACACACACACACTGGGCACGGTAGTTTTGTTTTGCTTCACCCTCCGTCGAAACCCTCGGCAGCTTTTCCTACTCACCAAACAAAGTTCTAACAATTCAAAAATCTGCTGAATCACAGCCTTCCGTCTATCATCTAACTTAGCAAAGACAAAAGGCTCTCAGGTTTTTGGATCAATAAGTGTGTGCATGTGGTAGTGACCTTGGGGGGGGGGGGGGGGTAAGGTGAGCCTGGTCAGTGCAGGACACAATGTGATAAAATGTGAGACTGACTATTGCATCAACACACAATGCATCTAAAACAGAGACGTACGTTTTAGTAGACTGCAATACATCTAATGCTATATATTTTGCTTGCATATAAAATGTTGACTTCCAACATGGCCTCTTCCTTCTTTAGTTTTGTCACTTCCTGATTCTATCAGCAAGATATCTTCAAAATCTAGGGAAGCTGTGATCTTTCACCTACTTAACTTACCAATGTATTTGAAAGTGCCGTAGCTAAAGCGTGACTATGAGGTGCGGTAAAAGGATAAACAAAACCTAAAACCACAGGTCCACGGTCTGCTCTATTAACATCAGAGGTCTATAGTCTACTGCACACACAAAGCTATCTATGTATGGATGTCCAGATAACTCGAATGGCTGGATGCAGTATTCTCAGCTTCAACTGGAAGTGTGCAAGGGAGTGTAGGAAGGAAGTTGTTCCCTTTCTGTGTCGTACACAGGATTTGTGCTGTGAAAGGGTTATAGTGACTTTAAGGAAATGGTATTCTAAGCAGGCCCCCTAATTGAGAGAGGGACTATCATGATGTTCGAGTTATCTAGAGTCAGGGGGTCTACATTATCGTGGTCTAAGAGGGTGGACTGTTCCATAGTCAGAAACACGCAGACAATGAGAAAATGACACACTGCAGGCATTGACAGAGGGCTCACAGTTCTGGTCCGAGTCTTCTATCAGGATTCGCAGTTTCTGCACACAGAGCTGAAACAGAGAACGAGAGCAAGAGAAAGGGGGGGGGGGGGCATTAACATCTCTGTTAACCTTTCTACACCACCTTTCTACACCAGTTTCAGTCTTTGTCACAGAAATCATAAAGGAGACAAACAAAGGTGGGAGAAATGGGGCTTATATTCAATGGTGCAAAAATGATTTTGTTCATGCATTACTGTCACAACTGAAAGCAAGAGGAAAAACAACTTCATGAGACCTGCTAGCTTGTCCTATAGTTGCTGTGTCTCTACGTTAAACGTGTTTGAACAGACAGACTTGTGAAACAGAAAGGAACATGGTGAAAGCATGCGTTGTGGTTCGACTGGGTTGGAAAAAGGTTATGATCGACATCAATATCCAACCACAGGAAATGAGGAGTGGACCTCAGAGGCTTACCTGGATACTAGCACTGTGGTTAGGCATCCCAGAGGACAAGGAAATCAACACTGCACGGGGGACAAAGTAAGCAATTAGAGCCGAATGTAAACTAAAACATCTTTTCAAGTTTTAAGACGTGGATTTTACTTGACTGAAATAGAGCAAAAGCACACAATAAATGAATGAGACCACTACATTGCACACGTTGAATAAAAGTACTGACCTGCAATCACGGTGTTGACACATTCATACAGCAGAGACATGGCGGAGGTACTGTGAGAGAGGAGGACAGATTATTATTGATATACCCGTCAGATCAAACAGCTTTTACCCACTGTGAAACAGTTCATTGTTCAGGGACTTCATCTCACCTGTGGATTAAGTTGGTCAGAGGTTCGATCAGCTTCTTCCCCAACCGCGGCTCCAGAGGAGTGAGCGCACCGAACTGTGAAACAAACACAAGGAGCGCCATGACACGCAGTAGATTACGTCTCACAGAAGAATTTAAACTTTTTGATCAATTTAAACTGTCTTTTTAGGAGTATTATTGTGAAAATGGGAAATAATTTACTTGTAATGTGACTTTTAACAACACAAAAAAAGTGGTGCTTCTGCTCTCATCAATACAACTTGCTCAGCAATGCAACCTCTTATGCTGGTGAAGGAACTAGTATCAATTCCTCTTTTAAAATGGATTTATCCCTGTATGATTGCTGCAATACTGCTAGCGTCACACAAAGCCATGGCTGTTTATCCATGCTAACAAAGAGCATGGCAGCTCCATTTAAGACCTGATGTAATCATTCACCAGCACTCCAGAAACTCGTTCCCTGTATCCTGTTGACTCACCAGCTTGATGATCTTAATGAGAACCCAGTTATTAGTAGACGAGGTCATGAGTTTGAAGAAGAGTGGGGCCAGAGACAAGTAGTTCTTGGGATTCCTCCGAGCCAGCTCACAGATAACATTTACTGCTGCAGACTGGACACCTAAACAAAGAAAAAATGAAATTTGATGCGTTTATTGGGGTTATGGTGAATTACCTATGACTACAAAACAATGATGTGCGATATTGTAGCAGTATAACAAAGGCAAAGAAAAAACATTTTAATGTATAAAATCTATTTTCGGAGCTTTTTGTCTGTTTTCACCTCACATCACATTTGAAATATCCTTTTGACATCAGTTGAAAGCAGCTTTTACAACAAAGCCCTCTCAGAATCTCAGACTAGTAAATATTGTCTCACTGATGCACAGTGTGACACCACTGGAACGGTCCTGGTCACATGCCATGAAGTCAGATAAATGCCCTTTGAGATGTTTTTGTCTGCACATCAGAAATAGTCCCGTTGAGTTGTTGAATATTTCCCAGACAGCCGTGGCAGTGTCACAAAGGAGCCTTCCTTAATCTCATATTCTTAGTTGCTGAATAATTCACAGGGTTCAGGTGACAAGAGCACAAGCTTGCTGCATAACAGACTGAATGCAGCGTCTGTCCCGGTACCTGGGTCTGGGTCCTCCAGTTTCTCCTTGAGCCGGGGGAAAGCGGGTCGCAGGGACTCTGGGTACTTCAGAAACACCTTGTACATGATCAGCACCGCTTTCTTTCTGATGTAGGGTTTAGTGTGGGACATCTAGGGCGGGGGGGGAAAAGTAGAAAAAGGAATGAATCTTCTTCTTGACTGAATGTTCTGGGGTAAATGAAGACCCAGGAGGAGTTAACGAGGGAAGCTAACTTTAGCCAGAAATGGAAAACTAAAGAGCACAAGTACTTGTTGGTAAACCTCTTTACATACTCTCCGTGACTCACCAGTGTCATGATGTCATTGGCCAGGTCCCGAGCCAGGTCAGGGGTCACAAAACAAGAGAGGCCGGTGAGGGCGACACCTGTGTCATACTGGTTGGGACTGCTGAGATCCTGGGAGAGAAAAAAAAGAAAAAGGTTGGCCGAGGGATGAAAAAAAAAAAAAGAAGTCAAAAGATATTCATGGTGCGCCAGAGGAAGCACTGACCTTTCGGATCTGATTGGTTGTCAGCATGATGACATCAGTGCTCTCGTGAAAGCACTGCGAGGCCGCCAGGTAGCCAATCCTCTGTAGGGAAAAAAAGGAAAGCAGAAAGAATTACATGGAGGTCTACAGCAGCAGCACATTTTTGAGTATGTATGTGGAGAAATTGACTAAAATGGTACAGAAGAGGACAGCTCGTGAGATGTATTCAATTTCCTGACAAAACTACACTTGGGCATACCAATCAGTCATAGCATCGTGACCATTAATCCATTAAGTGACCAGGTTTAATGATTCTGCATTTCCAATACGTTCGATCGTTACCTTGTATGTGAACTTGGAGGAGCTCATGACTTCAACGATATTGAAAGCGGCCCAGCTGACATCATAGCCCAGCATCTGAAGCTGTAACACAGAAAGGAAGAGAGACAGAGAGGGACGTAGGTGAATAAAAGGAGGAGGACGGGGGGATCGAAGCTGACACTGAGGTGCAGAGGGAGGCTAAATAATTTGAGCTGAAAGCTCTGAAAGCGGGCGCAGATCCCCAGTTTCAAAAAGCCATCGAAACCTAAATGTGAGCCTGGGCTATAAATAGAGTGAGTGCTTTCTTTTAAACAGAAATTACACACTTTTATCAACAAGTGCTGGCTACAAGCTATTAGGCTGTATATTGAGTAACCTTCAGCCACAAAACAACATTTGTGCATGCAGTCTTGTACCTGCTTTATAAAAATGTATTAACGCAACATGCCACATTTGAAGAGCATGAAATCTTCCCTAGCTGGCATTTAAGTTAACTTAAGACACGTAAATAAGAATATACTTCTTATCTGCTTAAAAGTCTAAATACAATCCACATTCTTATGAATCAAAGCATATCCGTTTTGTTTGATTCGTTTTCTTATTTGTTAATCTTGGTGGTTGAATATTGAATTGATTACCCTGATAATGCTGTGAGAATAAAAGACCGGCATTGTGTTTATGTGCCCCAAAGCAACCACATGGTCTGTGTGTGTGTCTATCCAAAGAATCACAGGTGAGCTAACACTGAGAACTAAACAGTGATGGTGTATTTCATCATTCACGAAAGAGTCAGTGATTCTGTGGAGGGTGTCGAGAGGTCTTACGTAGGTGAGCTTGCACACAGCATTGGCCTTGACAGCGATGTTGTCCTGCTTGAGCTCCTGTTTGATTTCATCGATGCATGTGGAGATGTACTTGGCCTGAGGGCAGACAAAGGAGAGGACAAACAACAGACACCAGATCAGATTAGGTGGAGTGATATCCGGAGAGGGAGACTGCTACTAAGGCACCAGGAACGAGCTGGAAAAACCCTGGTCTGTCTGTTGTTGCAATGCACCAGTCGGCAGAGGAGGCCGAGACTTTATTGAAGTATTACGCAGGCTGCGTCTCTGAATATGCTTCTGGCGTCAGCCGAATTCTTTTAATTCTGGGCTTTAAGTCGTAAGTCAAACTCAAGTCACGAGTCATTGGGGTTAGATTTAAAGTGATGCCAAGTGCTGAAATACATAATTTTGAGGTGTGTGTACCGACATACACACACCACTCGTCTGTGAGATTTTTCATCTTGCAATGGCCTGATGGCTTGATCCCGCTTAAATACGGTACACGTGAGGCCAATGCTTACAGGGCAAAACATAACAAACATGAGCAAAAGATTCAATCCCTAATTACACAGGTTATCTTATGCAATTCTAATGGTAATAAGTGACTCAACAGCTCTTCCATCCCTTAATGCATTTTAACAAAATTTGTGTTTCCAGTGTTCTTACTACCCTGTTATAACACATTAGAGTTCAATGAAAGAGAAAGAGCAGAAGGTACATTTGATTTAAGAGTGGAGAGCAAGCTCAGTTAGACCTCTAAACAGAGCAATCAGTCAACCATTGCTGAGAGGAGCAACCTTGCAAAAACAAACACACACATATCGCTCTGTAGAGTGTGAGTGTGTGCTGGTCATGTGTGTGCAGTCATGAGACAGCACAATGACAGCATGAGGGGGGGGGGGGGGGGGTACTGTGCTCTGCCAATGCTGCTCCTGGTGAAACTGTGGCTAGCCGGGCTGGAGGAGGGGGCATAGAGGGATTCAACACAAGATCACCAGACACACACACGCACATACACACAGCGCTTCTGCATCACACTTTCAAAGCCCATTGAAATAACTGAAATAGTTAGAAAGATAATCTGAGCCAGTGATGCAGACTGAGCTGAAGATAACTGGAAGAAAAAAGGATGAGAGAAGCTAACTAGCGCTACACCTTTTGTTGTTGTTGTTTTTAACAGACGCCAATGACAAATATACCTAAAATTCAATAACTAATCTCCCAGAATGACACATCAGGACATCCTCACACCCTTCCTACAATATGCTGGCTGTTCCAAAGACGTGGGAGGGAGAGTGAATGAATGAGTCACACAGGGAGTCGGCACACACATGAAAAACAAACTGTGGGCAGACCAGGAAAAAGTCAACACACTCAGGCATGCACACACACTCAAAGCGTATTAATATTTCAGCAAGCTGTCCACTGTTGACTGGGCAACCACCACGTTATCTAGGCTGCCCAGGTTGGGTTACATCTGGTGAACATCTCAGCTCATACACTGAATCAAGAGATCACACATGGATAGCCTCGAGCAACAAGCAAGCTAAGTGCTTGATTGACCAAAAATATTAAGATACAAATGTTCGATGACATAATAATCAAGGAAAATGTGTATATATAGATGATTACATCTAGTGGTTTAGCCTAAAATGCTTGTAAATTGGTATTCAGGTGAGATGGTGAGAAGGACAAATCTGCCACGTAGATCCAAAAGTTGCCCTCAGGTTAGACACGCTACCTCTACATTTCACACCTGACATACAGCTCGAGACAGGTGTGCACAGTACCGCAGCTCTGTGCAACAACAACCCAGGGAACCTGCCTTATATACCCCTAACCCTCTCCTCCAACTACCATGTTTCCCAGCAGGAACAGGGTCAGACAAAGCCAACATGCTGATGTGAGAGCTTGAGACGTGGCTGCCCCCCAAAACAGTGCCCTCTATTGGCCCATCCCACCTGACTCCCACTGAGGCGGGTCTAGGTGCTGTGATGAACCCGTCTGTCATCATCACCCACACATAGCTGTGACAGGGATGAGCTCCCCTTCAGTCACTGATGGGATGTTTCAAAACTGAGCTGGCTGACTTATTTCTATTTATCAAAGACGCAATTTTATATATAAAAGCACCCAGAATGGTCGTATCTGCATGTTTAAGCGTGATGTGCACAGAAAGACAAGTTAGTCCTCTTTTACCTTCTGAACTTCAGAGCATCACGTCATGCATTCAACACACTTAGTGACTGTGGTCTCCTAAACTCACATAGCCGTTAAGTGAGAGAGATCATCTGGATACTTCTCCCCATAATGAATGAGTCACTTAAGGCCAACAGCTGATTCAGTTAGCGGTGGTTGCCTCATGGAGAGATGGTTCTCACATTCAGCAGTACTCTCTGGTGTGATCTCCCAAAAGTATATTAATCCTGATGAATTGTGATAATAATCTATCGAGCTGCTTCCTCTATAACAGTTAGTCTGACAGTTAGCTAGCTAGGTTTTGCTAGCTGTCAGCAACAAACGTTAGCTTAAAAACCTTACATGTAACGTCACTACAAAGTTAGCAACATCATGCACTCCCGAACAGGTTATTTAACAAACGTTAAATAACCGTTAGACGCTGAAAATTGTTTTTAAGTGACTGTTAGCTAGCTGACGCTATCGTTAGCCTACCAGCTAACCTAACGTTAACTTAACCTAGCGCGTTAGCTATTAACGTTAGCTAGCTGCTCAGCGATAACGGTTCTTGTGTTGAGTTAAAAAAAACTTAATGAATGTAAGGTTTAAAATATTTCAGGTGACAGCGTTTTGCTCGTTGTTGTTTTACCTCATCTTCCTTGTGATTCCTGATGCCACGTACTAAATCCTGAAGGTTTTTATCGAACATCCGATCGATGCTCCCTTTGACAATCTTCAGAGCCATGTTCGCCTGTGACTTGGACCACTTCTTGTCCTGCGGGGCCAAGCGCCTTCCAGAGGTCTAGTGGGTACCGACCGACCCTCTAGACTGTCTCTCATCCACCCGGGTACCGTGTGTTGTGCAGGACGGTCTGCTGCTGTTTACCAAAGCCCGGGCAGATGAAGCTGAGGCCGGGACAGAGACCCTGGCGATGGATCAGTGGAGGAAATGGCTGACAAAATGGCGTCTTAAGTCAGCTGACTTTGAGTATTATGCGAGACTGCCCAGATGGGAATCAGTGGAATTAAAGGTCTAGTCCCACTGTTTACAAGAAGCAACAATGTTTTATGACACCATACATTTGAAACGAACAAACTATATTAAATAACAATGAAAGAGCTATTCGTTTGGTGGTAATTCCTCATAATATTGGCAGGTAACTTCTGTGAATGAGCCCCACGGTCATAAGCAAGTCGGTGGAGTTGTATCACAAATAAGAAGGTTGACAAATCATTTGGAAACAGAAACCCACAAATAACCAATTATATGGAGATGCTGTGGTTGGTAAAACAGTATTTTATACAAATAGAGCAAATTAATTAAGAATTGAGATAGAAACAAAACCATGCTGAGATTTTTATTCAAGTCTCAACTAAGTCATAGAAATGCTTTAACAATTTACATAGCACTAAAAACACCTGTTGTATGCTTATGACAGGAAAATGTCAAAATAGGCTGCAGCTACAAGAGATCTCAATAGCTTTTAAGGGCAGTTTTCAATCTGTACAGTTATTCCATTTATTAACTTGAGCAAGTTACTGAAAGCAGACACTATGGGGAGACGAGAGTGCAACGTGTTTAACTCCACAGCAATTATTATTTTAGACAAAACTGTAAATGCCAATATTTGCAAACAAGGCTATAAAAAACGTAGGTGGACCTCAGTTGTAAAACAGTTTTACGTGACTTAGTTAATGGCTTTACATTTCAGACTGGATTAACTGGATCAAGACCAGATAATTTGAAAAAAAAATACTTAACATAAAAGACTCACAAATAGTACTTTACCACTCTCACAATGTCATACACACAGACAAGAGGCCTTTGTGATACTTTGTAGACTTTATAAAAAAATTGAAGCCAACAGATGTAAGGGCTCCACAAAATCGTCCAAGCGAAAAAACTAACGGCATGGCTCCATTTTCCCACGGAAATGATTGAAGTTTCATCTCATTCTACCCCAGCCTAAATTCCGGTTAGAAGTGCTTCAAAATGTAATCATTCCATATACATACAGTGTAAAAGATCAAAATAGGAGTTCATGTGGTAGAAAGAACAAGGTAGCCAGAAGCAGGAGTACAGGGGTGAAGAGATCCAGGACGGGCCGAGTGTTGTATAAAAGAAAAAGGACATTTTCAGAAATAAAAAGGAGTTCGCGCAGCGCCACAAACTACCACACTAATAAGCTTTCCTTTTTGCCGTGATAAATAATGGACCAAACTGTTTGAGCGACAGAGCCTTCTGGTTTGATGTCATTATGGTACAAAATATCCAAAACATCAACAGTGACGTAACAGATACTGTAGGAACCGCTGTGTGTGTGTGTATGTGTGTTGCGATGTTGTTGGGCCGGGAGCACTGTATGACGTCAAACTAGGAGGCAACCATCTTTAGCACTTGGTCCACAGCAGAGGTGGTTTAGGGTCTTTCAGCTTTCTACAGCGGGTGGTTCTGTCTCTGCAGAGAGGGAGTTGTCCGCGTCTTCATGCGTGTGAAGGTTTGGTTCAGCAGGGCTGTCTGGGCTTCGTCTGAACAGAGTACATAAATTAGTCACAACCACTGCTGTGCTTGAATTGTGTTTACTTGTGTATTAAAGAGAGGATGCTCAGATGAGCTTCGTCATAGCGAGGAAATGATACCCACCCATAGACTGTATATACGGTCCCACCATAACCCTAATAAGCATTTTACTAGGGAGATACCTGTTATTTTTATTGACCATGTACCAGGATCTGCTATCTTCTAATGTTAGCTGCCCATGACAATTACATGTAGAGCAAAGACGCCCATGGGGTGTTTACCTGTTTGGACTTGAAACAGTATCCTCATTATTCTCCTCATGGGCAGGTGATTTGGGATTTTCTTCTTCCTCCATATCATCTTTTTTCTGTTCTGAGTCCCCATTCACCGGAGCGGAGTCTAGAAAAATGTGAACGTAGATAAAAATAAAAATAATACAAATAAAAATGTAGATAATATCAAACCAGATGGAGACAGGATCCAAGGTGGGACTTCTTACCTGTGTTTTTCGTCTCCTTCTCGTTATCTTCTGGTTCCTTGTCCTCAGGTTTAGCTGCCACCTCCATCTTTCCCATAAAGCGAAGTTTTAACTTGTTGTAGACCTCACTAGCTTTCTCCATGACTGCATTGCTGGCTTTATACCGCCGGATCTATAACAAAACCCCCCAGAAAAACATGAAAGAAGCTGCAAATAACGAGGATCATTTAAATGAAAAATAAACACTGTCCTGCTCTGACAACCCGGATTATAAGACAACAAAACAAGGTATGCCTATATGCCACATTTAACATCTTGTAAATGCACATTTGAAGGAATAAATACAATCCAGTAAATCAATAAAACTAGAAAAGTAAAGTAACCACATGTTTATATGGAGTTATTACAAAAAAACACAGCAGACATGGCAGACTATATCGTGTCCTGGTATTTCTACTTACATTGTATCATCTCAAAGAGAAGCATAATTAAGCAGTGGTCATAAATACTACTGGTAACCTCCAGAGACCCCACTACACAAGAGTCCTTTCTGGTAAATAACAGCGATATTCTGACTAATGTAAAATGAGTTTACAAACATAAATAAGAAGGATCGTCCAACAAGTCAAGAAAATGCACCTTTTTTAGAGTGGCAATAACTTCAGCGTTCTTATGGAGGATCTGGCTGGTGACGGGCACAGCTGCAAGTTCATCCAGGGCCTGTAGACACCGGTCTATGTCCTACAAACACAATATTTCACTTTTATTGCTGGCTTAAAAACACAAGACAAATGGGAAACTGTATCAAAATCATAGATGTCACTTACTGGGTTGTCCACTTTGAGTGCAAACTTTATATCACTGTGAAGTTTCTGTAGCTTTTCTTCTGGCAACGGCTCTGCATACGGACACACAAAGTAAGAGTCATGACTCTGTGCTGAATGAATACTTTCATAATTGATCTTTGTGTTAATCTGTTCACCTGTTGCACAGTGCGACTGTATGAAACACTTACCCCGTTTCTTTTCCACTTTCCTCTCTGGCAGCCTGTCTGGTCTGCGTTTTTCAGGCTTAGACCTGAGAGGAGCGAGAGAGAGGGAGAGAGAGAGGGAGGGGGAGAGAGAGAGAGGGAGGGGGAGAGAGAGGGAACCCTGTGATCTGTGTACATTCAATATTAATCAGGCTCTTCTAATGGGTTTTGCATACCATAGCCTTTTCCCCCATTGTGGACTCACCTCGCCCGAGACTTCTCTTCTGACCGCCTGGCTTTCTTCTCTTTTAGCTCTTTCTCCTTCCGGTCTTTTCTCTCCTTCTCTTTCTTTATTCTGGCCTTCTTCTGGTTGTTGGGCTTCTTGGATGACTTCTTCGACTTTAGATGAGAAAAAGCACAAGAAGTCCCATGTGTCAATAGCACCGAGAGTCACCTGCAGTCCCATTGCTTTGAATAAAGCAAAAAGTAACACATTGTTGTTGTTGTTTTTTTTAGCATCTGTACCTCAGTTGGTGCTGGAGAATCAGAGTCCGAGGGAGCAGGGATTGGGGGTGGAGGAGGTTTCTTGGACTTCTTCAATGGGTGTTCGTCTACACCTTCATCTGAGCCACTGTCGCTCCCTTTTTTACTCTTATCTTTGTCTTTCTTCTTTTGCTCGTCTTCCTCCTTCTCCCTCTCGCGTAGCCTGCGGAGCTCCTCTGCCTCCTCCTTTTTCCGGCGCTCCTCCAGCTCTCGTCTGCGTTCCTCGTCTCGTTTCTTCCATTCACTGATGCGGTCGGTGCCACTGTCACTGTGGGGAAAAAAAACCAGAGCAACCATTATGCTCCTCATAATTTACATTACATATTACACATATATTATAATATATATACAATATGTGGGGCATCAATAGGAAAAAGAATCAGCGAAGCAGCCTGACCTGTCGCTGTCGGAGGAGGATGAGGGTGCTCGTTTTGCCGGAGGAGGTTTGGGTTTCCGTGCACGAGGCTTTGGTGCTGGCTTCTCTGTGGGTGGGGGGGAGGGGGAAGAAGAAGCAGTGAGCACATTTACACGAGCAAAACGAAGAGCATGACATCTTTCCTTCAATATCACACGACATCGATCAATCCAATCTGAGACAGGACTGAACCCACAACCTTTTTTGCGTGCCTGTGGGGCCTTGCGGGGCGGTGGATCTGATTCTGATTCAGACTTTGAGGCAGAGTGGGATTCAGAGCCAGACAGAGCCGGCCGCGGCTTCTCGTCCTCCGAGTCGCTGTCCACTGCTTTCTTCTCTGACCCGGATCCCGAGTTTGATTCTGAGCCAGACGAAGTCTTCTGCAACATTACAGATAAAAAGGGGAGGAGATAAATGAAAAAAATAATCTTTAATGTGCAAGGGGGCTGATGGTTCACCTTTTTCTTCCCTTGGCCTCCTGCTTTCTTTCCAGCCCGTGCGCCAGCTTTCTTTTCTGGAGTAAAATCCTGTTGGGAGAAAACAAACGAGTAACATTTATGGGCTGTTTGAAGTTTCAACCAACAATCATTCCATGTTGTGTGCATCCATGTGTGTAATAACCTGGTCACTGTTCTTGCCAGAGTCAGACTCTGAGGGCGTGGGTTCGGATTCAGAGTGGGATCCACTCTCCGCTTCGTTTCGGTCGCTGGATGAGCCGCGAGCCTTTTTTGGAGCGGGAGGCCGCTAAAAAACAACAACAACACCACATGCATTAAATAGAACAACTGAATTCAACTGTTTTAGTGAAGCTCTTTTTCATACATAGTTGATTGTTTCAGCCAAACAATCGGACCTGTCAAACTTGCACTCAAGCTCAACTTAGCATTGCTAACTGTTCTGCTAACATTGGTGCTGGTTGTGTAGTGTGATAATTGCAGCTCTTTTGTACCTCACAATTGTGACCAAGAAGTCTATTTTGAATTCCACTCAATGACATAGTTATAGCATAGTTAACGGGTGAACGCTTTATTGGCCCGAGTCACTGAAAAGCCTGTTTTAGTTGAAGCGGTGTTGCAAATTAAATGTCAATTACCTTAGCAGGTGGTGGCTTTCGCTTCACTGCTGGACCCTTTCCTTGGTCTTCACTCCCAGAATCTGAGTCAACATCGCTCGCCGACTCTACTTTCTGAGGCACCGGGGCTTCCTCTTCATCTTCCTCCTCGTCACTTCCTCCTCCAGCATTGTTGGCCTCGCTGTCAGACGAGCTGGCTGGCTGCAAAAAACAAAACATTGGAAGATTAATACAAATTTTGTGACATTTTACCTTTCCTTGACAGCCACAGACAGTGAAATGAAACATGGGGACAGAGATGCAGCAAAGTTCCCTGGTAAGGATTGAGTATTAAATGTTGCAGTAAGCATCACACCTTAAACTGCTTGGCATCAGGACGCCCTAGTCTGAACTGCAGCATTTTAATAAAAAGACAAGACAAGTTCATTTGTAACTTTCAACACCAAGGTTATTCAAACGGCTTCACAAGTTACTGTCTAGCAGAGACCTGCATGTGAGTTCTAAAACAATGGAATTCAAAATCTAATTTATTTAGCAATAAATGAGCATGAATGGCTAGGAAATACCTTCAGGTTTCACACCTTGATTTAACTTCAAAGTCCATATTTACAGTATCTTTAAGAGAGTTAATGTTGAACTGTGGTACTTTGGGATTTAGGATTATTGACATCAGGGCAACTTACTGCAGGCGGGGCGCTGTAGGAGGCATGTGGATTGTTCTGGATCTCCCATAAACCTTCATTGAATCCCTTTCTTTTGTTGGGCTTTCCGTAGCGTTCGCTGTACTTGTCATAGGCAAACAGGTCCTTTGCTGCAAGGAATGCTCTGTGGAACAGTGACATAAAAGAAAATGTTGACAAAATAACTAAAAACTATTATATTATCACTAAAAAATAATCTGGTTAATCCTTTCCACTGACTGGAGCCTTTGAAAGAGCAGACTGTGCCACCTAGTGATGGATTGATATACTGCAGGTGCCATCTTGTCAAACAGATGGCGTCTGATGCCAGATCAGACATATCAACACATCTCTCAAAAGCATACTGCACACTCGGACTGCAGGAAGTCAACGGTCAACAGTGAACCTTCAGAGAAGACCAAAGCTTAGAAGAGGAGACTGACGAGCAACTGTGTCAAATAAAAGTATATCATGCAAACAAACAGGTGAGGCCAGGTCCTACATATTAAATCAGCACAGTCCCTATGCCTGACCAAAAAGAAAACACTTGAGTCGTGAATTTCAGCAAACTTGGTATTTAAATGTCCTCCTTTTAAATGGATAAAAAGTTAATTCCATTTAGTCATTGAAGTGTTAACAGGTCTATGCATACAAATGACTTATTTCTCTAAACAACTGGTAATTACAGTACTGTACTCACGTTTCATGTGTCCCAAAGAAGAAAATTGGTATTTTATTAGGAGGTGGTTTCACTGCCCCATCAGCCACATCTTCAATCTGCAAAACAAGTGGCAAATAAAATAAAAACAACATGGGACCCAAACGTGATACTAGAATGTATTCATGTTTATTATCTCTTGAAAACAAAAACATTGCAACTTTCAACTGATTCAAAAAATTGTATGGACGTGTGGTATCTTTTATGTTTAGAAGAGGGGGACAAAAATTGCAATTATCTCCAACGTCATTTTCCAAAATAACGTTAGCTTCGCTGCAGTTTAACGACAGGCCAACAGCATATCGTGCAAATGATGCTGGTCGTGCACTGTGCCTGTGGGCCTGAAGCACACAACCTGTCAGCCCAACAATAATATCTAGTAGTGTATGTGTGTGAGAGGTCTCCATGTTACACAGAACCTTCTCCAGCCATACAGAACCCATACACAGCAGCTCATCCCCTCCGCCCCTCCGGCTGCTGCTAACGTTACTTGCTTACCCTGGCTGGCCAGTGGGGGTACCCCTTCATTTTAGCGAAGACCAGGTCTCCGGGCTGGAAGTTGTGTGGCATTGTCCCGCTCTTCAGTGCAGCCTGGGGTTTAAAAAGTATTCGGCTGCGTCGCCTCTCTGTGCCTCTCTCTTCGTTTGCTTGTTTTTTTCAGGTCGACACGAAACCTGGAAACGATGGGGTTAGCTAGCAAAGCTAACCGTGTACTAACGTTACCGCGAGAAGAGACGGCGGAGGGAAGATAGCAACAACGGCCAAGGCACTTCCGGTCTAACAACGTTTTTACTCTTCAAAATAAAAAGATTTTCTACTCGATAAAAAATATTAAGTGTAAAAAATGCAAATTAACTAACTGGACAGTAGTGCAAAGTTAAATTAACCAACTAGACAGTAAATGAACATCGATCTTGCAATTAACTGACAATATAATTTGACTTTATAAAATAAACCAATCTCTACATCACAAAATGAGTTAAAAATTCTATCCAATGTCACCATAAAAGTAGGCCTAGGTGTCACATGATGTAGGACCTTAATAGTTATGCAGAATAGGTAAAACAGTCTGTGCAGATCACACAGAGCTCCTCCCTTTTAGATTCGTATCTCAACATTTGAATATACTCTTCAAACTCATTTGCAAACTCAATCCAGCACCTTGCTTCCCGGTACACCGTATATCTACTGGTACTAATTCACCGTGTACTACTGCGGCACTATCATTGAAGAGTGTAGATTCATTACATCATCCCCAGTTGGGTTCATGTTATCGACATATATCAACTTTCATAAATTCCAGTCTCATTACACACACTAAACAAACATTGTGCACTATATAGTATACTCAGAACATAAAAATGCTTTCAGGTATTACCGACTTATCCCCCAACAACTTTATTTGGTTTATACAATATTATAAACAAATTGGAAGAATTAACACAGAAAATAAACTGGGGTCCGTACATATAGAAACTATGAACAAGTTTTCAATGCATTGTAGATGACTGTAATTCACTCTATTCCAATAGATTGTTTCATAAAAAGTTGGTCTGTTGGATACATGTACACATTAAGAATGTATTAAAATATTTAAAGTTACTGACTTTTATTCTACAAAGTAAATAATGCTTCCTTTGTCATACCGGATATACAATCCTGCAACGTCGTGAGAAGCTTCACTGATCCGGATGGAGCAGCCTGATCGTTTCCATTCGATACGACGAACCCAGCGGAAGACCCGCCTTTGTTGCCTCGCTATTGGCTGACCAGCGGGCTCGTTTCCTATCCACCCAATGACGGATCATAAAGTGGAAGGGCTGCGTTGACCTCCCCCCGGATTCACCTCTAGTTGGAAGCCATGTTTCGCTCTCTGAGACGCGTCCAGCAGTTTAACTGCAGCCTCCTGACTTTACAAAGAGGCAGCGTCAACTGCAAGCTCCACGTCTGCACGTCCAGAATGGCCAGTTCTGAGTACAGGATCGAGCGGGACTCGTTTGGTGAGCTCAAGGTCCCAGCTGACAAGTACTACGGTGCCCAGACTGTCAGATCCACCATGAACTTCAAAATAGGGGGACCAAGTGAGAGAATGCCGATCCAAGTGATCAAGGCCTTCGGGATCCTGAAGAGAGCGGCTGCTGAAGTCAACAAGGAGTTTGGCCTCGACCCAAAGATTGCAGATGCAATCATCCAGGCAGCAGATGAGGTTTCAGCTGGTAAACTGGATGATCATTTCCCTCTGGTGGTGTGGCAGACTGGATCTGGGACTCAAACCAACATGAACGTTAATGAGGTGATCAGCAACAGAGCTATTGAGATCCTAGGAGGAACACTAGGCTCCAAGGAGCCTGTCCACCCCAACGATCACGTCAATAAGAGCCAGAGCTCCAATGACACCTTTCCCACGGCCATGCACATCGCCGTAGCCACAGAGGTCCACCACGTCCTGCTGCCCGGCCTGCAGACCCTGCACGCCGCTCTGGCCGCCAAGTCCGAAGAGTTCAAAGACATCATCAAGATCGGACGCACGCACACCCAGGACGCCGTGCCGCTCTCGCTCGGACAGGAGTTCAGCGCTTATGTCCAGCAGGTGAAGTACAGCATCATGAGAGTGAAGGCTGCCATGCCCAGGGTGTACGAGCTGGCGGCGGGGGGCACTGCGGTCGGGACGGGACTCAACACCCGCATCGGCTTCGCTGAGAAGGTGGCGTCCACCGTGGCTTCTCTCACGGGCCTGCCGTTCGTGACCGCTCCCAACAAGTTCGAAGCTCTGGCGGCCCACGATGCTCTGGTGGAGCTGAGCGGGGCGCTGAACACGGTGGCCGTCAGCATGATGAAGATCGCCAACGACATCCGCTTCTTGGGGTCAGGACCCCGCTCGGGCCTCGGGGAGCTCATCCTACCGGAGAACGAGCCGGGGAGCAGCATCATGCCGGGCAAGGTGAACCCCACGCAGTGCGAGGCCATGACCATGGTGGCGGCCCAGGTGATGGGAAACCACGTGGCGGTCACCATCGGAGGCAGCAACGGGCACTTTGAGCTCAACGTCTTCAAGCCCATGATAGTCAAGAATGTGCTGAACTCAGCACAGCTACTCGGGGACGCGTCCGTCTCCTTCACCAACAACTGCGTGGTGGGCATCGAGGCCAACAGAGAGAGGATCAACAAGCTCATGAGCGAGTCTCTCATGTTGGTCACCGCTCTCAACCCGCACATCGGCTACGACAAAGCCGCCCTCATCGCCAAGACGGCTCACAAGAAGGGCTCCACGCTGAAGGCCGTGGCCGTGGAGCTGGGCTACCTGACCGAGGAGCAGTTCGACCAGTGGGTGAAGCCCAGCGAGATGCTGGGGCCAAAGTGAACTCTGACAGCACAAGAAACAAAGAAAATACATTTTCTAGTCCGAGAAAAGACTCCTGCCTATTAAATGAAAGCGGTTGAACTGTATGAAACGAACATTAAGATCCTGAACTTCACATCTCTTAATACACATTTTGAGAATCCTGATGCTGCTGTTTGATGCAGCTTGTTACTGTTTTGCATACTGGTGTTAAACTTTCACTGTAATACACTTCTTAAAAAAGTGAATTCGACCAGTTTGATTAAAAAGTGTAAAATGTTTGTTTACCAACTATTTAAAGTCTTAAA
Source organism: Ophthalmolycus amberensis (assembly GCA_024529925.1). Classification (NCBI taxonomy): domain Eukaryota; kingdom Metazoa; phylum Chordata; class Actinopteri; order Perciformes; family Zoarcidae; genus Ophthalmolycus; species Ophthalmolycus amberensis. The sequence continues at coordinate 1,302,769 of JAFEUB010000217.1, read as the reverse complement.
CGTTTTGACTATCAGTTGGTACCTTCAGATGTTCACTGTCCCATCCCAAATGATTCAACATGGACGACTGTACCTCCGTTTCACAGTATGTGCCATTTGTTCAGCGTCCCAGTTCAATTAAAATATGGATTCATTTAAAAACAAAGCTTGTGTATGGTTTCTGCATAATTCATATTTTTTACACACATGCACATTTTAAATGTATTGGCAGCTGATCTGGAAATATTTGCAATGTAAGACAGACACAAGATATGTGTTAGATCCTTTATAGCATACACAAGAAATTAAAACATAAGTGACAATTGAAGGATTTTAATTGTAAATATATAAAACGAGGAAAGAAATTTGATGCGCAAGACAGGTGATGAACAAAAAACCAAGGGACCAACTGCTCCTCTTCTATTTGGTCCAGCTGACCTTTGGGATATCGTAATGCTCCGTCAGAGTGTCCAGGTGGCGATTGAAATCCTGTAAAACGATAGACATACATTTTATTGTATCTTTCATTTCAAATGACATTTATATGAATACTGTTTTGATCACCCAAAATAATTTAAATGGATAAATGTGTGGACTCGAGCTGGACTGAATGGCTCAATGCCAGGCCGGACATGACTCACCTCCACTCGGAGTTTGTGTGTCTTTGCGGCTTTCTTCAAAATCCTCTCCATTTGCTTTAGGGAGAGAGAGAGAGAGAGAGAGAGAATGATTACAAAAATAACTTCAATAAATACAGAAACATCACTATCAGGATACCTCAAAACAGCTGAGGTTTTTAACAAAATGACTGTTAGCAATAAATCACATGCTAAAACCTCCTAATGGCCTGCTGCAGCTGGAACTACTCTAAACATAGAATAAGTGCTTTATTCAAACATTGTCCCGTGTTCTTGTGCAGCAGATGTTACGCTGCTTCACCGTGTGTGTGCACCGCTATACATTATGTCGCAACATTCACTTCAAACAATGAACTTTGTCTTTTCCTTTGGGTAGAAAAGAGACGGATTAACGTTGTCATTATATGAGGGGAGGACTAATACACAGACTATGAAACATCATTAACCACACCGCAGCTAACAAATCTATTTAGAAACTATATCAGGTTGGGATTACTCTGCCTTGTTAAGAACAGTCTCTGTGATACTTACAAAAATAATCAGCACTTTGGTGGAACAGAAAAGTTTACAAACAGCACATAAGTTAATAATCGACAAACCATACGGAAAGTTTTGTGTTTTGGTTTCACTGCAGTATTGCTGGTTGTGAAGCTAAAAGCACAAAATCGTAAATTGCCAAACTGTTTGCCTGAAAAGTTTCTTATCCAAAAAATATTTTGGATTGATGTGTATTGTAGTGTTTACTGTTGATTATTACAACATCCCCTCTGTGTGAATGACGACTTGTGTGAAATGGTTTGTTCACGCTGGGTTATGTGTCAAAGTATGGACCCTCATACTAATATGGCATTGTGGTGGTAAAGACTTATGGTAGCGCTTTTAGGCTTATATAGTAAATATATACAATAGCTATGCCAATCACTGCAGCGCTCTAATGCTGGAGAACTAGAACGCACCCTCTTCTCTTGCATCCTGTCAAAGGCCATTTGTGCCGGGGTTCTTTTGTCAGCATATGTCTTGCTGCTTTTCCCCTCCTCGTCGTTTTGACTGTTGGCGAGCTGCTCCAAGCGAAGCTTGCTCTCTTTATCCTTCTTCTTCTTCCTGAAAAACGACATGTAATGGCCTGTTAGTTGATAAGAGGCTTTGCCAGGCCAATCACCCCCTTCAACAGGACAAAGAAAGATGATCACACTTATACAGGTACAAGATCAGATGTAGGCAACTAAACAGTAGTCTGTATCGTCAAACTGGTCATCGTGTGTGTAATCTTGTCCGATTTACATATATACTTATGTTGTTAAGGTGTCTGTCTGTCTGTCTGTCTGTTTATACATTTCAAAACGTGTTTGCTATGTTTGTTCGCGTATACACCGTGTTGTTTTAACGTAGCTAACGTTAGCTAATGTTTTGAGCCACATCTGTAACACTCCATAATGTCACAGCGAACAGTATCAACGTCACATTGGTTTTCCACTATTCGACGCTATTACGATAATCAATGTGCCCAAATATTACTTAATCGTTACGTACTCAATTATTGCAAATAAATGTGAACGTTACACTGTTTTTCTATATGCAATAATGCTAACATTAGCCTCTACTGAATACCAGGCGCTTTAGTCATTTGCAGACTGTTTGTTTAAGTGTTTTTGTGGACTATAAAGAGTCATCTTTCTCGTTTTTTTTTAACCAAATGGCACAAGACTTACCTTTTTCCAGCTGAAATGCTCCCTAAACCTTTCAGTTTCAGGGCACTCTTCTGGGACGCTGCGTACTCAGACATCTTCGAGAAGCCGTAAATCGTTCTTCTTCTGCCGTGTTATTATCGTACCAGGCTCACGTATGGCAGTGCTGCCACCTGTCGGTGTGAAGGGCTACTTGTCTCCGTCGTCTTGCAGTGCGTCCGCCCGTCCAGAGGGGGGCAGTATATACTTTTCACAGAAGCCAAACACAAAGCAGAAAAACGGAAGTTGAAGGAACTATGAATGTCAAACTGTGTAGCAAGGTGGGCTGCGTTTTCTAGTACAGTTTAAAATGTCAGGGTATAGTTTATTTAGGATAGCCACGTTAACAAAAGGCATCACAAGCAACGCTACAACGTCGCTGTGCAGGACGAACGCATTCAACCGAATACAGACATGTGGATATGCTAAGAAAGTTGGTGAGTAAATAGGACATGTAACGTTAACGTTACCCTGTGCCAGTTGTAAACTAGTTGTAGTTATGATACGTCGAGTTGTTAGTTTTCTCCACTGTTTATGATTTAGAAGGGATAATTGTTTTGTTAGTAGTTGTAAATCACCTCTGGCCAAATCAATAACACTGGTACACGTTTGTTTGTTTGTTTGGTTAAATCTTTGCACTATTGTTTAGTTAGTTAATTTAATATTGTTCTATTTTATTGTATATATTGTGCATTTTTATATTTAATACTTTTACTGTTATTTGTATTGCTTTACCTGTATCTATCAATGCAGCTGTAAGCGAAAACATTTAATAAAGTAACTATCTATCTATCTATACAATCACTGTTCGTGCACCCACCTAAATAACCTGTATCTGCATATGCATTCAAACCATTGTTAATGACAAAATGTCAGTGGCTTATTTTCTATTTTCAATCCACTCACATGACAAATCTCTCATTCCCGTTCTTTGCAGTGGCCAAAGGGAAAGGCATGGTGAAAGAAGAGCACAGAGGCCCAGATGTGTGTACAGACCCCGTCAGACTTACTTCTTATGCAGTAGGGGCCAACATCCTCAAGCAAGGAGACGACCCCCACCTGAAGCCCCCTGATCAATATCCAGAGTGGTGAGGAGATTTAGAACTAACTCTTTTTGCATTTTGTAAAATGTATTTTCCTCCTTTTCAAGATATCTTATGAGAAAAGCAAGATATAAATTAACAAGTAAATGTGTCCTTTTATAACAGAAAACTGTGCAGATCTTTTAAAGAAGGATTGTTACTTTATCTTCTCATTTATGTCAGTAAATCCATTTTTTTTTCAGGCATTCAATGTTGAGTTATTGACATCACTGTGTGACTAAGTTTAACTTGTTGATGCTGGTGTGTGTCTCCACTGATCTGATCCCCCCCTCTCCTTTTTTCTTTCACTCAGGTTGTTCCAGTTGAACCTGGGGACGCCCAAAAAGCTGCAGGAGCTGGAGTCGGACACCTGGGAATACTGGAAGCGTTTGAGGAAGGAGAACATTTGGCGTTTCAACCGACTACATAAAGGGAAGAAGTTTTAGGCCTTCACTGGACTGACGGAGGGCTTCTTCCCATACGTCATGTTGCTTCAGACTCGGTGGACTGAATTACCTGACGTGCTGTATGTTCAGAGCCAGAGTTCAGCTTCCTGAATGAATCTTCATTCGACCAACTCTTTGTCACTGCCAGTGTGTTATTTAAAATCCTGCAGCATATTCAACGGTCCTCTGGTAACAATATACCTGAAAGTTGAAAGATCATGTGATGTGATCGAAAGCTCTCAACCGCTACTTAGTGGTGAGATTGTTTTGTCAATTTCCTAAAGGTGGTTCTATTTGGTTCAGGGTTACTGCATTGCACTGAATCAGTTTGTACATGTTAATCTTTTTTTCTGTTTTTGTCTTTTTCCCATATCTGAAGAGAAATGGCCTTATCATGTTCCCTATGTTTTTTTTGTTTCTTTTTGCTAAGTCATCATAAATAAATAGGAATAAGTAAATGTCCTGCAAAGTTTGTGTTTTCATTCTTTCTTTAAACAACATCATAATATGAATGTGGTAGCTGCCACTCTAATAATAAATCACTTTATAAAACGTTTATATAGTTTATATGTTTATATATTACTATAATTAATTATTGATTAGAAAAATAGGGAACTAATAATTTAAGTACGACCTGAAAGAGGAGGCGATAACTTTAGGTCAGAGGTTGGCTCCTGCTCGTGAAGCGAGGTGGGCTGCTGACATCAACCCAAAGGGGAGACATAACACTCCTCACCCACACTGAGGCTGTGGACCCCACGAGTAGGGTCTGCCGTTATATCGCCTCCACACTTGGGAATCCAAGAGCAGCCCAGGATAGAGCATCTGCTGACTGGGCCCATTGATGTATGTTGTGATTTTGGTCACACAACACTTTATAACAGTGTAGTTATTGAATATTTTTCTGAATAAAAATTTTCCTAAATTGTGAGCTTATTTAACCAAAAAAAGTGTAGTATAACCAAGAGGAGCCCATTGATAGATGAAGTGATTTTGGTCACAGTTCATGACAATTAAGTTATTGATTATTTTCCCCAATAAAAAATTCTCTATTTTATGTAAAGGCACATTTTCCCAAAAGTCAGCATTGTAGTATAATCAGGAAGAGACCATTGGTGTATGTAGTGATGTTGGTCACATTGCACTTTATAACAACAGATGAAGTTTTTAATATTTGTTCCAACAAAAATTCTCCAAAATTATGCAAAATATTCTTTTTTTATACAATAAGCGTAGAATAACCAAAAGGAGCCCATAGATAGATGAAGTGTTAGGTCACACTACGCTGCATGCCAATGAAGTAAGTTATTGATCCGGGAAGTCCGAATCTGTGAATCTCTTTCAACTTTACCGATATTTTTACAGTTCGGTCCACTGTATTGAACGGAGATGACGTGACTCTCCGGCCACGGTAGAAATGAGGAACCGAAATGAGAATCAAATCGTCTGGGGAACAAGACTGGAAGAACACTGATGGGGTGAAAACGTGCACCACGCAGCTCTGTTAAAGGCACTCGTTCTTTCTCTTCATACCGGATTCGATCAACGGTCTGTTTACTTGTTTGTAAAGTCGGTAAGTTTTCTTCACGACTTTGTTAAATGTCTGTTTGTTAATTGCGGAAGCGAAGTGGCTGCGCAGTTAATAACGTCGCGATGTTTAATTACATCTGAACACAGTCCGTCGTTTCATTTTCGCTGTTACCTGGATTATTTCCTGAATGCGATTACTATCTCCTGTCGCGTGCGTACGTTACCTGTTAACGGGCGGATTTTCCTCCGCGCAACCTATTATTGTATTAAACCCGAGCCTGTGTTTACAACTTGGTCGTTTTGTGGTGTACCACTTCCAGCGCCTACATTTGCACTTACATTTGCTCTCGGTTTGTTTGTGGATACACGAATACACGATACGAAGATGGAGGAGTGGAACATGAGCGTCGGTGGTCTGGGTGAACAAGTCCTGGACATGCTGTCAAAGATGTTGGACAACACCACCTGCGGATGGAGGCAGCTGGCCACCGCTGTGTCCGAGCAGCCGCAATTCCGCTGCAGGTGAGACATCGAAGGCATCACTTAAAAGACGCGCTCCACACACTATAAAATGACTTCCACACTTTAACTTATTTCAACATTTACACTTCATCCTGTAGTATAGGGATTCTCTTTGATGTAGGACATGAGTGATAAACAGGTTTGTCCCGCCATCATACTGCACATTCCTGCAAAAAAACCATGTTTGGGCCCATAGAACTCTCCCCACCAGGCTAACACATGCCCATTGTACTCCCTCTGTGTAGTGAGAGCGAGCTGACCAGCTGCTCACTGCAGGTGCTGAGCACTGCAGGCAGCCCAGGACGCACACTCCTGGCTCGGCTTGCTGACCGTTCCTGCTCCCTGGACTTCCTACTGCACTGCCTGAGGAAGATGGACCACCAGGAAGCTGCGCAGTACCTTACCAGCACATGTGAGGAAGAACTGTCAGGGGGGGGGGGGGGGGGGAGTGCCATTTGCAAATGTTGAAAAAACAACCTTTTTTTAGGAAATACCACTTTAAAACCCTTGTGTTGTCCTCCCGACTGCCATACACTTGTTGTCCTCTGGGGTCAAAAATGACCTGGTTTGACTGTTTTTAAAGCATATAGCATAAATTGTCAATGAATTCTGTTTTACACCTTTAGTCTTACTTCAGTCCAACACATTACCACAAATGTTTCCCTTCATTTTGGAATTTAGGGCCAATAGACCTTGTTTACATAAAAGTAGACCCTGTTTTTGAGTGAAAATACAATGAAACAATGAATTATTTCGACTTTATATTATTTTTTACTATTTGACTGATCACAGAGAGGTACATATCAAAGTTTAGTGAGGATGCTGTTCTTGAATCATTTGAATTTTTCTAATGGCAACACATAATAACACCTGTTGTCCTCTGGGGTCAAAAATGACCCCGTCAGGTTTGACTGTTTATAAAGCATACAGTATAAATTATCACCCACCTCTGTGTTTCAACTCCTTAGTCAACTTTATTCCAAGTCATTACCTGACATATAAAACATGTCAACATTCATTTCTGCAACATTTAAGCCTCCTGTTACCTTCAAATGTACTAACACTTGTTATCCTGGGGTCATTTTTGACCCCAGCAATTTGAACCTGCAGAACATTATTAGAATTAAAATTGCTACCAAAGTTTATGTGTCAGGTACTTAGGTTTTCGTTGACTACCTAAATAGAATATTTAGCGTTGCTGAGGAACATGTTGCACCTTCCAATATAAATGCAGTCCATTTATCACCCCATAGGTTTGGTTCTCCAAAAGACTAAGAACACACATATAACAATAAACGCAATGATACTCATTAAGTTCTTGTGTGTGTGTGTGGTAGTGGCAGAGCTGATCCAGATCACAGTGCAGCCACAGGCCCAGCAGGCCACAGTGGGGGGCAGGGTGGTATTGACCTGCAGAGCCTCCGGTCCCCCTGGACTCAGCTACCAGTGGTTCAGAGGCAAAGAGGAGGTCAGTCAAACCTTGTTTGATTATTTGAATGTAAATTACAACAATGGGATTTCAGGTCAAACCCCGAGTAATGTGGCGCGTTCTCAATTGATGTTATGATATCACGATCACCAAATGATATCACGTGTGATATCACGTGGTGATCGATTATTTGCTTGTTTTAGATTTTGGATGAGACAGGGAATACACCAGAGCTGGTTCTGCGTCCTTCACTACCGGCCCACTATATCTGTCGAGTCCACCACGGAGAGACCTTTATCTTCTCCCAGTGGGCTCATGTTCGCTTTGTCCCGACTGCAGGTCCTAGTCCAGGTACTCCTCCTCTCCTCCTTCTCGTCTCCCTGTTTCCCTTGTTTATATTTCATCCCATGTGACGTAATATCCTCGTAAATCTTGTCATCTCAGGCTGCAGCAGCAGTCTGTTTCCAGGGTCAGTGAGTGGGCTGCGTATCATTCGTCAGCCTCTGTCCCGAGCAGTGTCTGAGGGCGACTCTCTGTTCCTGGAGTGCAGTGCAGAGGCCAACCCGCCTGTGCAGTACGAGTGGTACCACAACATGTTGCCCATGACACAACACAAGACACATTCTCTCAAGGTAAGTCAGTGTATTCACTGCTGTGAACTGCTTACCGACTGTGTAGAACAATGATTTCAGAAAACCTTTTTTTTTGTGGATTAATACTTTTATAAGGCCAAAAACCAAGTCAATAGATATATAAAGCCCTGTGCTATCGTCATAAAAGGGATAATATAAACAAAAATCAAGGTATATTTGTACGTAAGGCCAAACTAATGCAGGTGTCAAGACTTTATAATCAAAACACATTTAACTACCGGTAATCCTCAAATTTGGTCTCCATATCTTCTTTTATTCCCTGTAGATCCCATGTGTGACCACAACACACAGAGGACAGTACAGGTGCAAGATGTTCAATTTGTATCATGAGGCCTGGAGTGACACAGCGAAGATCACCATCGGTGAGAGAAAGATAGAGACCAGCATTAAGTCGGACATTGCACATTTATACGCCCAATAAAACACGAGTACTGTGCAGTGAATGACTTCCTCTTTTGCACTTTTATGCAGGCCCCAGTTCCATCACTGAGGCATCCTGGGTAGAAGTTGATGGTCGTGGTCGAGGTATTCTTTCTATTCTGATAGTACCGGTATATAGAAGGAAATAGAGGAACTAGACCAGAATTTTAGTTCCTTTTTATTCTTTTCCGCATCACTAGAGTACATCAATACGACTTTGATTCCTGTTTTTATAAGTACATCAGTGAAAGGCTTTCTGTGTCAAAGCAGCTAATCTGCTTGCTGGCATTTGTAGGTTGTGTGTGTGTTGAAATCATGCTGTTTTATCCATTGTGGACTCACCTGATCAACAGAAAGCAATGTGTTTGTGTTGTTACTAAGCACTTGTAGCAATTAAAACGAGACAAAAACATTTTTATTTACACCTTTTTATATTGGCGTTGACAGACTCAAAGGAAGTCCACAGGTCGACCTGCGGACCAGGATTACGTCAGCTACAACAGCCGGTCAACCCGCCCCCAGCAGTCAAGCATTTCTATGGCGAGTTTTGTGCAAACAAATAAACACAGTGCAGTCACAATACGGTACCTGTGGCTGACATGATTTCTTTCGTAGTTTTACAGCTCTTTCATGATGCCTTATCTTCCCCTCCACAGCCACAGACAAAGTCGCTCTCCTGATTGGCAACATGAACTACCTCTACCACACTCAGCTGTGTGCTCCCATCGCTGACGTCCACGAGTTGACCAACCTACTCAGACAAATGGACTTCAAGGTGGTTTCCCTGCTCGACCTCAACTGGCAAGAGATGCACAGCGCTGTTACAGAGTTCCTCTTGCTGCTTGACAAGGGAGTCTATGGTTGGTCTCTTGTCCATCTGGACAATATGTTCAAAACGTGAATCATTTGTGTGTCTCTACTTTTAAGGTCTACAACACAGGCTAAACACCTGCTCTACCCCTACATAATAAAGAATTTAAAGAGATGTACAGTACCACTGTTTTTCTACATAAAGCTTCTTTTTTTTTACAATATGAAATATAGTGTAGAACTAACTAAATGCTTATTTAAAACATACTTTTTTTTACCAAAAATAAGCTAAAAAGATTAATAATCTGACCAAGAATCCATGCCAATTTAAAGCTAAGAGACAACACACTTCATCAAATTCGATAACACATATTTGTTACTCCTTCCGCAGGCTTGCTATACTTTGCTGGTCATGGTTATGAGAATTACGGCAACAGTTTCATGGTTCCCATAGATGCGCCAGCCTCCTACACATCGGAGCACTGTTTGTGTGTACAGAATATACTTACCAGGATGCAGGAGAAACAGACTGGACTGAACGTATTGCTGCTAGACATGTGCCGCAAAAGGTATGAATTGATTGTTGATGTCCCAGCTTTTTAAAATCATGTTGAGGTTAGATCATCTGCTGCAAATATTTATGCCTCGAATGAATTCCTTTTCAGAAACCTATATGATGACGTCATCGTACAACCAGGACTGCTCAAGGTGACGGCAAATATAGTGTTTGGATATGCCACGTAAGTTTGCGGATCCTCCTCCGCCGGTGTTTTAATTCACCTCCTCCAGTGTTGCAGACGGTAGAATAACCGGACATGTCTGAACTAGTCTCTCTGACTTAGGCTAAAAGGTGTCACTCATGTGTAGCTTGCTGTGTGTTTAGATGCGTAGACGCTGAAGCGTACGAGGTGAAGAGGGAAGACGTGGCAAATGGCATCTTCATAAGCTTCCTCAAGCGGCGAGTCTGTGAAGATGAGAAGGTCACGGTCATGCTAGACAGAGTGGGTGAAGGTATGTGGAGCAGGCGCGGGAAGTATGAGATCTCTGGGCGTGCTATAGGAGATATCCATGTGGCATGGAAAGTATGATTATGCCTTACATTTTGTGTGGAGATCATGACACACCTGTGCCTTTAGTCTGATATGTTTCCCTCTTGAAGGCTCTGGTATAGGCCTTTCTCACAGAAGATATTTTGACCCGTCACAGTAGGAAAAGCACAGGTGTAAATAATCAAATTATTGACGGCTGCTTTGATTTTAGGTTCTTGGTTTGGTGTGTGCTGGCTCACTGTCACTCTCACCAGAACGGTACAGAGCCATCGTTAGTGTTGTGATTAACACCTGTGCTGTTGCTACAACGACGGGTCCAAATGTCTGCTGTGAGAAAGACCTATTGTGGTCCACGACCCGGTTTACTGACACACCAACATGGAGCAGAGACATCACTGTCATCTGTCCCACACTTTTCTGCTATGGCAGCAAATAAACACAGTTCCAAGTTTTGTCTGGCGCACAAGAATGTGGGAGGAACATTTTCTTTAGCCAGAGAAATACTTCAAATCATTTTAAAATGTTGCAGTTAGAAGTAGTGTTACTATGTCTGTGTGATAAAACGTATAATGGAGGAATACTTGGCAGCATACTACAAACAGATTCACAAAGTTCTACTGTCTTTGGGGTTAAACATTTTCAGAATGTAGCAGCTCTGGCCACATACCACATGTCATGTTACAGCATCGGCAGGTGATGGAGCACACCTGTTGTGACAACCCTCTTTGGGTTTAAGCTCGTAAACAGCACTAACTGACGCTTGTTGTATGTCGTAATATTCTCCTGTCAGACATGGGGCGCTGTGAGATCACTCGAGGGAGACAGGCTCTGGAGCTACGCAGTAATCTGTCAGAACGACGTTCCCTCACCGACCAGATACAAACCGCTGAATGTTCTGCTTCCCATTCAGCTCGAAACCTGCAGTGGGCCATCGCTCACGGTACTCGTTTCACAAACATTAGCGTGGATTATGAAATATTACAAGAATGATTGTCATGTTTCTAGATAATTTAATGTTTGTTGAAATCAAAAGTATTGTCTCAGGGTGTGATTTAAATGTCTCTTTGTAGTCCTACCAAAGAGCCTTTGCCTGCAGTTTGACTGTGGAGTGAAGGTTCAGCTTGGATTTGCTGCAGAGTTCTCCAACATCATGGTCATCTACACGCGGATACTTGAGAAGCCCCAAGAAATAGTTTCCTGCTGTGCTCAGCTTACTGACTTCCCTGAGGTTTGTAAGCCGATATTACACATTGAGATTTCAAAAAAATATTGTTTTTGCCTGTGCTGACTAATCATGCTTGCGGTCTGTGTTTCAAAATACAATATATTGAAAGTGGGAATTAATCTGTCATCATGTTACAACCTTAACTTGATGTTTAGAGTAACACAAGGAGAAACAAAGTTTACCCAACCTTTGAATTAAAGGGAACGACAGTGAGAAAAAGACTACCGACGCTTTAGTGTAACAATAAGTGCTGCTTTTTTCATGAAGCTGATTAACAAAGAAAGCAAATAAGGCGTCAGGGTCTCAAAGACAAAAAAAAAACATATAAAAGAGCAGAGCTGTGTCAAGATGCTGCTACATAAAATGCAACATGTCACCAGTTACCCTCCACCACAGAGCAGCAGCACCAGCTCAAAGGCCAAAAAGGGACAGAAACATTGAATTTGGAAGTAAATATGCAGCTCCAATGATTGTTGAATGAGGTCCAGGTGTGATCAGGTGTAAGTGATCCAGGCACTGAGAAAGGGGTGTGGCAGACCTGAGACAGCTCTCTTCCAACAAGAGGGCGGCGATAAAATCAGTGGACGTAACACATGGATACTTGAAGCACACACACACAAAAAAAAAAAAGTACTGTACTGACCTTTATCTGTCTTACTTTGGCAGGATGTGGACATTGATTTGAAGAAGAGTAACCAGGAGACTCTGCTCGAAGCCGGCAGTTTATTATTGATCAAAGAAAATCTTCCTTCACCAGAAGTCCCAAGTCTCTACACACGAATCCGATGCCTGCAGAGACTCAGGGTCAGGCAATGTTATTATTATTTTCATAATAACTTCTCTTTTTTATGTTCTAGCAGAAACCTTGTATTTGTTTATGCCCTCTTCAGACAAATTAGTAGTATTTGGCACAGTCACAAATAAGTCTTACACCACCATTTCCAATTTAAAAGTATGTAATTAAGTATGTTAACAGTAGAATTTATATTACATTGATTTATTTTCCTATTTTAAGTAAATATTCATACGTTTATGGAAAAGTTTGGAACTCAGAGCCCAGCCTTTTTATATTTTTACTATAAAGCTGAAAAACACATTCTTGCTCTTCACTGTCTTTATAGAGGGAGCTCACATTCACCATCTGCCTTCATTACATCTATTCCAACATGGATGATGAGGTACAGGAAAGGAAACCAGTGACAGTTGGTAAACCACTGGTCTCCAAACTCAACCTGCATGAGCCCAGACCGCCTCACGCCCGCTCTGCCTCCTCATCCGTCAGCCTCGACTCCTTCAACCTTCTTGAGAGCTCCTCCTCTGTTGGTTCGGCCTCAAATGCGTGGTCATATCCTGCACAATCTGGCAGAGAATCCTCCACGATTGACTCGCCAACTTCATCCAGAAGTGCCAACATTCCAGAGGAGACTGACTGTGAATTTGATGCCCCTCAACCACTTGTTTCCAGCAAAAGCCTGCCCCACAGCCAAATAAATGACACAAATTACAAATTTAGTGACATGTACAATTTTCATTCTCACTGAGCATTATGTAACCAATGATTAAATCATTACACCAACACAACCATTTTTGTAACGTTTTATGCATATTTCTTTTCAAGAATTTGATACATTACAATGCATTGAAAAGAATATGGGCTCTATTTGTAAGAAGGAAGCAATAAAAACATCCGTTTAAGATTAATTGTATACACTGTTGTCTGCTTCAGTTTTTTGTAACTTGTATTACACCTCATGTGCATTCGTACACCCGTTGGTTGACATCGCTGTATGTGGATGTGTGTGATTTATCCTGTGCTGGCTGGTCTCTGCACTACAACCGTACTGCGCATGCGCCGTAACGTCAATCGACTGGCTTCACCGCGGCCTCCATTTTGCAGTGTTTTTGCAAGCTAGCTGCTCCCATTCGTAAAGTGCAGCATCAGAAAATAAAGTGCATTGAAAAAGGATTGTTTAAAAACCTAAAGAGATATCCTCACGGACAAAAACGATGGCTGACCCATCCGCAGACGTGAACGTTCCGGAGGGCGCAGAGGTCCGCAAACTGTCGGAGCTGAGAGTGATCGACCTGAAGGCCGAGCTGAAGAAACGAAACCTGGACATCACGGGCGTGAAGAGCGTTCTGTCCGAGCGCCTCAAGAAGGTCGTCTATCTGCTCACTTGTTAAAAAAAACTAGGCACTGGATTTGGCTAACCCAAGTTACTTAACGTTACTATCGAGGCCTGTATTTTGTGGCTTCTTGAACGTAGTCGACGCTAAACCTAAAGCTAACGTTAGCTTAGCTTACGAGGCCTGACTGTGTGCTAGCTAGCGTTAACCGTTAGCTTACGTTTGCAGCTAACTAACTATCATCTCGTGTCTATTTACATATTTGATTTTTGTAAAATAAAAAGCATCTGTGTGTTGAAGTGTCCGCATCTCTGTGATTAAACAGGCAATCGAGGAAGAGGGTGGAAATCCGGATGAGATTTCCGTCGCTCCGGAGTCTAACCCAAAGAAATCTAATGTTACACCGAAACGGACTTCCAAAGGTAAAGTTTCCATAATACGTGAAGTGGACACCGTTCAACCTACACTGCACATGTCTGTACTATCCGACGGTCTGTCCCATTCGGTTCTGTAAATGCAAACATTTACTGGAAAGTCATCTGTTTCCCAAATCTCACATGGTAGCCTTAAATTACTCGAGGTGTTTCATTCACAGTCTTGATTTAAGAAACTACAGAAAATATTCTAGTGTCTGAGAGACTGTCACCTGACGATGATCACCTATGTGGACAGGTACAGTCAGGTCACGTTCCATTAAAGTTGCTCGGTAACGTAATCAGTAGTTGAGGTGTGCAGGTCATGGATGCCATTTTATTAGGTAACGTTACATCTTCATGGCGAATGCTCAGTGGGTTTTTTTTGGAGCCGATTCAACTTTATGGTGATTATGGATGTAGAGTGGATAACCTCTATCAGTTATTAATGCAATGCAAATAAAAGGCATCAAGCTGAAAATACAGCCTCTAAAATGACTATAATAACTCTCTAAAACAGATTTAACCTTTATGATGTAGGATTCTTTTTTCTTTCTGAGCTTTTCTGAGTTAGTTTTTGCCAAATTGACCTAATAAAGTGGCAATTTGGGGAAGCCTACTTAATGGATGTGTAACCTGAATATGTGTAAAAGTCTATTTTGATTGTGAGTTTCCTGAATAACATGTTAAGTATATCTTAATGTGAACTCTCCCAGTGATCTCTCACCATAAGTGAATGATTATACTGTCAAATGAGTTTAATAAAATATGTTTCACTGTATTTATTTTCCATTTGCTAAAATGTACAGTGTACAATTCCTTGGGTACGTTGGAGTATTAGTACTACGGGAGGCTTGTCTTATTCTGTAACAAACACGGTTACAGAACATTTTTAGATGCATAAATGTAGGAGCTGTTGGTTGTATTGGATTGCCTTACCATTGTCCATCACCTGAAAATCTCACACACACACAAATCGTTTTCTGTAAGATGCCCACATGAGCACTCGGTCTAAACTAAATGTATTTACTCTAGATGCAAGGCAAGATAATGATGAACCAGAGGACAGTACTATCGAGGAGGACTCTCACTGTGGACAGGTGAGAGTGCTTAACTTAATTTCACATGTCTTAAGCACTACTGTAATGATGCTTTTGCATCTCCCTCTTTAACAACTGCAGAGTTCTGAATCGCCGTTGATTTCGTGTTCTTCAGCAAATTGTCCTTTCTTATTCAGGAAGAGCCTCAGGATTACCACGAGAACATGCAGGAAATGGACATCCTCGACATGAATGTTCTGGATGAGATGGAGAACGACAACGGGATACCAGCCAAGGACGACGAGGAAGCCGTGAATTCTCACTCTGACGAAGATGCGCTGTTGAAAGAAGTCCATGACGAAGACCCGCTGTTGAATGAACAACATGACGATGACGCGCTGTTGAATGAACAACATGACGATGACGCGCTGTTGAATGAACATGACAACAAGACCGTCGAGTCAGAAGATGAAGCAAGAGACCCAGAGGTGAGAAATTCGACGACAAACCTGTCTACTACGGTAATTTTGATCTTTTATCTTTGTCTAAATGACCATTTTTAACGTGACTGCATTTGTATCTATTTTCACAGAAGGATGAGTCTGAGATGTTAGATAAGACTGAACATATGACATGCTCATCAATCGCTATGGTATGTTACCTCACACATATTTCTCACAAATGTAAAGCTTGTGAAGCTATACGGTAATGCACGCTGTCACAAACTGTCACATTCATTAAGACATTCTTTTCTTTTAGGCTCAGGATCCCGATGCAGATGACGTGCAAGAAGTAACAGGTACTGTAGAAAATTGTTTGGAAAAAGGTGGATGCATCTTTTTACAGTGTTGAGCTTGGAATGCAAACACGTAGTTTAGTTTCAACCAGGAAGAGAGACTGGAAGCCCGAAGGGAATTGCTGGCTTTGTGTTGAAATTTGGTTAACCACAATTAATAATTTCCCTGGTTAAAAATGTTGATTAAGCTATGTTATCTTGCAGTAGTAAAATAACGGTGGTTAACAATTTTGATGCACATTGACAGCAATTATATTTCATGGTCAGGGAGGTGTGAGCTGTTGCAGGTGATTGCAGTGTTTCCAGGTTGCCACATGAAGATCAAGACACTGAAGATCCATCAAGACTCATCAACTGTTTACAGCTTTTTAAAGACTCTGACTCGGAAATCAGCTGGACATGAAATTGCTGGACTTGAGCCAATGTTCTTGTCATCATCACGAATGGACACTGGGGAAAGTGAAAGGCTGAAAGAAGGCGGACTCCAGCAAGAATCTGCTGCTGCTGCTGCTGCTCTGCTGATCTTGTGGCTCTCTTCAGCACTGAACTCTTTGTCTGCTTTGGATCAGGTGAACACAGTGAAGTGGTTCGACTTGAAAAATTGAGCCCACGTGTTTGTCGCACTAGTTGCTTAGTTGTCTTCCAGCCTTCGGGTTCTCTTCCAGTCTCTCGTTAGGGCCTACTTCATCGTTTTAATACATAGTTCTAAGAGCACAGGCCAGTGGTCATGACGTTCCTAATCCAGGGCTTGCCAGTTCCTCGTTAACCATTGCTGTGTTTCAGAAGTGATTAAACTCTGTGCCATTCTATTCCTGTTAAATCCGTAGAAAATGACAAAGTAGCCGGCTCTTGTTTATCTGAGCCACTTAACGAAGATCACCAGCAGAGCCTCGAGACGAGCCCTGAAGAAGAGCACGCTGCCACCACCGGAGGGGAAGACAATGCGTCCGACACCGGTGCCAAGTCCGAGAACGCCGCCTCTGGAGATGCGGAGAGCGCCATGGATGTTGTTGAGACTCCCACCAAAGAGGTTGGGGACGCCCCGAATGCCCCAGAAGAGACATTTGACGCTGAAAACGAAAGCTCGCAGGCCGTTAGTGTAAGCGAACAAGGCGCTGTGGGTGAAACTGTTGATTCAGAAATGGGGTCTAAGAAGGGTGAGGAGGATGAGAAGACAGAAGAGAAAGCTGCTGCGGACTCAGCCTCCACAGTGAAAGAGTCCTCTTCTGTAGAGGGCGATGATCAGAAAAAGAGGTTTGTTGCTTTCTGTCTACTAGAAACCAAAATGGCTATCTCTGTTGCATTGGCTCCTTTGTGCTAGCAAAATTTGGATGCTCTTTGGAGGTAAAAACGTTCTGTGCATTTGTCTTTGTTTTCATTTGTCATTCTTTACACTCACCTATCCCACTTTATTACCCAGCATTCTGATTGCCATATGGTATAGTTCCATTTACTCACTGTTAAATCACTGCACTATGGTACATGATGGGCTGGTAACTGTCAGTTATGTATTATTATACCATAAAACACATAGTATATACATCTGTATGAGGAGAGATACCAGGTATTTCACTGCTGTATGTTTATTGCTTTTATTTCTTTGTCTCTAGCGCTGAGGAGAAAGATGGCACGACTGAGTCAAAAGATGAAAAAGGTGAGTGGATGAAGTTTTTTAGTTTTTTTCCTGTTCTTGTCTTCATATTCATTGGATATATGCTAATTTATTGTTTGTAGCCGCTGGAAGCGCTGCAGCAAGCAGTAGCAGGAATCTGTGGGTCAGTGGTCTTTCTTCCACTACTAGAGCGACTGATCTGAAGACTCTCTTCAGCAAATATGGCAAGGTTAGTCTATGCAGACCCACACCGTCGTCAAAAGGACTACAATTTACAGATCACCCGTGTTTGATCTAAAATTGAGGACTTCATATATATATTTTTTCTCCTATCCTCTGGCCATCTCTACCTTTTTTTTGTCCTTGCGTCTCCTCCTCTATCTCTCCATTTTCCTGCAGGTGGTTGGAGCGAAGGTGGTGACCAACGCCAAGAGCCCCGGGGCTCGCTGCTATGGTTTTGTCACCATGTCTTCAGCGGAGGAGGCCACCAAGTGTATCAGCCACCTTCACAGGACGGAGCTGCATGGCAGGATGATCTCTGTGGAGCAGGTGAGTGTCAGCAGCGGTCCCGCCCAGAGAATCACCCTCTGGAGCCGAGTGAATCTTAGCATTTTTTTATGCAGAACTACATTTTTTTTGTTTGAACTAAAGCACCTGGCAATGAGTTTGTAAATGTAATCCTTGAAGTCTGTTGTGAAGCCTGTACTAAGTAGAGACATGAGTGGGTAATAGTAGGTCCGGTAATTGTTACATTTGATATCGTTTTGTTTAAAGATTAGAATACAGAAATGAATTAAGTTAAAGAGCACACGTAATCAGATGCCTACCAAAGATGTGTCATTGTTCATTTTCATTGTATGGTATGATCAGTGTTAAATTAAATCAGTTCATTCAGCTTTTGTGAATAAGCACGTTCCTGTTTAAACATTGCAGGCTAAGAATGAGCCCGTGGGGAAGAAGCCAGCCGACAAGACCGACCCCAAGAAGCCCGGCAGTGACAGGAGACCGTCGTCTGACTCCAAGTAAGACCGCTCACAAGCTGCTGCATCTCTGAGAGGAGTCTCTTCCTAAAAAAAAAAAATAAGCCCCGTCAGCTCGGTATTTTGGTCCAGTGTGCTTTTAAGTATGACGGGCGCAAACATTTATAGCACAACATGCCCCAGTAGTAACCTACAACCACAGCAGTTGGAGCTCCTCAGTGTGGATAAGCTATCAACTATGTGGGAGAAAAGTAAACCATTAACTAAACTGTTGTTCTAAAATGTTGGTTGATACTGCGCTGGCTCAACTGTTCATGTTTTCTGTAGATCTGATGAGAAGGCTGAGGGAGACGGAAAAGATGGCAAAGGTGAGAAATGTGGGATCATTTCCAGCTTTGAAGAAAAAAGTAAACACTGAATAAAAGTCACTCGTTTAACACATCTTCCTATTTTCTTAACAATACCAATTTGTTTGACAGGGCGGAATGAGAGGACCGTGGTTATGGACAAATCCAAAGGAGAGCCCGTCATCAGCGTGAAAACCAAAAGCAAGGAACGAGTAAGTAAACGAAAGCTTCTTCCTCACAAGATGTTACTGAGATGCACCCCGGTCATTTATATGCCAGCGTACAAGGTCGCTATTTTACCCTTTCTTTCATTGTCTCCTTTCTCCAGAGCTCAAAAAGTCGGGACCGCAAGTCACCCAGCAAGGAGAAGAAAGAAATCTTGTCGTTTGACCAGATCAAGGAGCAGAGAGAGCGGGAGAGACAGAGACAACGAGAGAGAGAGATCAGAGAGGTGGAGAGACGCAGGTTCACGTAAGGATCATTCTCTAAAATCTTCCTTGTTGAAGGCTGAAGAAATGCCCTTTGCAGCAGTTTTGTACAATATGATTTAACACGGTTGACCTATATTTACAACATATACTCCCAAAACTGTACATGTGGTGCTGAGCGATCGATCTTTGCCGTCTTCTTTCAGCGACCGGGACACCCGCGACACTCGCGGCGGCGGCGGCGACAACCGCCCGGACCGTGAGCGCGAGCGAATCCGTCTGTTCCGAGAGAAAGAGGAGAGGAAACACTTGATCCGGAAGAGGAGCTGGCTGGAGGTACTAGTTAGTCACCTGTCACCCACATTTCCTACATTACATTTTTATCTGGTGCAAATCTTGCAGCGCCTGTTGATTACAGTAATAGAAATATATGTTCATCTTGCTCCCATATATCAATTTAATTTTCTCCTCGTCGGTTTTACTTTCTCACGAGTTCCGTTTCTTGTGTTCATGAATGGTTTGACTCCCAGGCTGAGAAGCAGCGCCTCGATGCGGACCGCTTGGAGCGTCAGTTCTTGGAGCGGGAAAGGCTACGCATAGAGTACGAGAGGCGGCGCGAGCAGGAAAGGATCCTCAGGGAGCGCGATGAGCTGCGGCGGCAGCAGGAGCAGCTGCGCTATGAACAGGACCGCCGCCCTGTTAAGAGGCCCTATGATATTGATGGCAGGTAAATAATGACAGAATCGTGAACTCACACGATATTAGCGGGAATAAGGGTGAGCGCTTCAGCACTTCTGAATGTGTGGTGTAGATATCGGATGGATAAAGAGCAGCTGGGTGGATGAACTTCATGCTCGATGTCGTTGCCTGCTCCTCTTTTAGGAAAGACGACTGGCCTGAGAAGCGCGTGGCCCTCGATGACCGTTACAGCCGCTCAGACTTCGGTCGTCAGGAACGTTACCAGGACATTGACCACAGAGACCGGGGCCGGTACCAAGACGACCTGCTGATTGACAGGCGAGACACCACTCGCAGCGTCGCTGCAGACAGAGACGGGCAGGTAAGAAGCGTTGACCCTCGTCTCACTAAAGTTAGGATGCAACTCATGCACGTACTACAGTAAAAGCATAAATCCTTGATGGGGAGAATTGAACATGTAACGGAATGGTCATGTGACCTCAGTAACAATGGATGAATGTTTTCAGTAAAAGTGTAGCAGCTGTGCAGGGACACAATGAATGAATTGTCTCGTGTCCTTTTCTTTCAGCACTTCTCAGACAGGTCAGAAAGACATGGCAGAGAAGGCCGGGAGTCCTGGAGTGGAGGCTATGACAAGCGCGTCAACACCAGGTGAGACTGGCTTCAGCTCGAGCCACATAAACACCGAGATAGTGCTGACATTTTTCCTGGAGGGAAGAACAATTAAAAGTTTTTTTTTTCTTAGGGAAGGAGGTCGAGACTGGGACTCTAGTCGAAAAATAGATGGAGACAGAACATGGCAAAGTACGCATACTTGTCTTTAATTGTGTATTGACGGTTTTTCGTGATACCATGATGTCCATTTTGAAGTAGCTTTTAGCCCTCTGAGGATGAGAGTAGAAGATGGCATAACTATAGTAGCAAGCTGAGGGATGATGGTCCCACGTATCCTGAAACTATAGTTTTTAGCACGTAATGGCACCATAGACTCGCAGCTATTCCACGTCTGATGGTTTGCTTTTTTTGTTGCAGGTAGAGACGGGGCCATCCCAGGCCAGAGCCACATAGCACGTGGAGGAATAGCAAGGTGAGAAGTGAATATTTACACCTCTTTTTTGATGTTATCCCTTCTTTCTTTCTTTTTTTACATTATATTATGATAGAACAGTATCGATCATTGTGCGTTTGTGTGTTTTTGTCCACCAGCCGCGGAAGCTACATAAACACAGGAACATCTCAGTCCCTGTCCGGAGCTCTCAACAGGCAGAACCAGCTGCTGCAGGGCAGCGGGCTGCAGGGTGGAGCTTTTGGCCGACGCTACTGATGTCTGTCTGAAGACGATAGTGGGACTGTTTCAGGAGGTCGTATCGGGAAGGATGCGACCATCATGTTTTGTAAATTTTTTTTAAAACCAGGAATTCTTTTCTCTTTTTTTTTGACACAACTCCAATCAATTATTTGATGGAGACATTTGTTTTTCTCATCGCTTCTCCCTTTTTGTTGTTTTTGTTTGTGTCCGTGATGTAGTGATCTCCTGCCTTGTAGTTATCATTCAGTCCAACCTACCTTGTTAGTCTAACAACACAACTGCTTGCCAAGAATGTGTTGTATATGCAGGTGGGCCTGTAGTGGAAAGTCAAAGTGTTGTGGATTAAGATGTTTTCTAGACACCTGGATCAATGGACCTAACCAGTCTTCTCTCTGTATCCCAGTTTGTCTGAAGCTTTGTGGACGTTTTACATTCTCGTTAAATTTGCCTTTGTTGCAAGTCGCTTAAGGCTCCTTTTTGACATCATTCTTTTTCAAAGACATGTTTGGAGTGTTGCCGATGAGTAAAAGGTTTTTAAAAGTAAATTCGTTCACATTGTTATCCATGCTTGTTAGTTTATTTCAATCAGTGCTTTTTTTGTCTTTGATTTGTGTGATTGTTGGACAATGGTAATAAATGCCCCAGGAGCTGTTCACAAACTATTGATGAAGATCTGTTATAAAATCTAAGTCTTACAATTTAATGTATTATGTTTCAGCCTATGTTTTCTGTAACTCAAATGTGTTTCTTTGTGTAGTTTTTCATAAGTGTTATATTTAGTGAAGTCCTTCTGTTTGGTTCATTTAACGCCGTGCTCACAGGGTGAAATTGACTCCATAAATAAAAGATTTTTCATCTTTTTGCAGTGGTGCTACTGAAACAAATGCTCCCCGACTCTTATTTTAAATTGCCAAAATATTAATTTAGAATTCAATGTCAGGGGCTCACATTAAGCACACAAACTAAACTAAAGCATATGAGCTGGCATGACACTTCGAAGCAACAATTCAATTTTAATTTCTTCATTAGACCTTTTTTTCGACGTATTAAAATGCAGCGTTCACATTGGACATGGCTCCATTTAGATTTGGGGATGCTCTGCCACCATTGACTGGTTTGATAATAAAATGATTGTTCAGCAAAGACGTAAAGACTTGATTGACAACTTACATTTTAGCTTGTGGTTAATCAATAGTGTACAAGATGAGTTTTGTTGCAAACTTATATAACAGGACGTTTCCCTCTCACTTAAATGGAATAATAATGAAACCACCAAGAGGCCATGATTCTCTTCAGTACTACAAACACTGAACTTTTGCACTCGGACTTCTGTACTGGTGCCCTGAAACCTTTCCAAACAGCAGAGGGAGAGTTACTCAACTTGGAAGTCCGATGAGCATGGATGTACTGTATTTCACAGGACTAAAAGACCTTCAGCCTAGACTGAAGAAATGAGGCTGCAAGCTAGTGGCTGCAACACCAAACCCAGTGGGTGGTCTGGTGGAACTGGTTGTACTCCAACAATGTAGACTCGTGACAGACACCTCAGTAATTACTGTGTCATATACCATTATCATTGCAGAATAGCACGTTGTCCAGGATCACGTGTTTATGTGCGACAGGAGATGATCTTCTTGACTTGAAGACGTCATTTTGACCTCTGTACTTCACGGCCATGACGATATGATTTCCAGATATAGCTCCTTCACTTCTAACTTCCCTTGGTTCTTATCTATTACTGGATCCAAGTTCCTCTTTTACAAATGGAGTTCCTCTCTTCCCACCGATGCTTTCCTCCTTCAGGACGCAGCTACTCGTATCATGAAGCGCAAGGTATGACTCATCGTGTGTGCATATTGCTGGAGAAGTGCTCAACAGCAGGCTGTAAACTCTCGTTGGTGTTCATTTAAGTTAATAAATAAGTTCGAATAAACTGTGAAAACTTGTTGCGTCTTTCATAAATGTATTTAGAAGTTGCTTCTAAAAGAAGTTGCTGGTGTGGACAACCTTTTAGGGCACAAAGGAGGTCTGCACACTGTTCTAGGCTGCAATTAAATCCTTTAATTCTTGCCTCAGTCCCGTGAGAAAGCAGAAAACAAAGGTCTGTAATCAACTCAAAGCATTATCACCTGCTGGTCAGCAATCCCCAAGGAAAACAAACCCCCACACACCAGCAGGTGATAATGAGTTGAGTTGATTACTGCCTCTACAAGAAATGCCTGTTTAAAAAAAAAAAAGGATAAATAAACTATTTATTAGGAGCCTAACAGTGTGCAAGCCTCCTTTGTGTCCTGCAGTGTATATTTTAGTTTTGCACCTGAGTGTCTTTTCCTGGATGTCTGCACACTTGTCCCCTCTTGTAAGAAAACTTTTAGCCAAGAACATTGTTATCGCAGATGTGGCATTACGGGGGACCCCTGTCATTGTATCAAATCTGCAGGTCTGCAGCCCCAGTAACACAAAACAACATACAGGCATGGTTCATAGATGTGCATTTGTCAGTTTGCAACATTGACAGCATCACTGGCCCCATCCCCAACCCACCTGTTGACCCTTATCTGGCTGTTTCGTGCAGGAAACACAAAAAAACAATTTCCTCTTGTCGTTTTCTAATTGTCCACTAGAGGGAGATATATAATCACAAATAGAGGCAAGAACTGGTCGTTTCTATTCATACTTTAGGCATTAAGTAGATGTTATTTTGCACATTCAAGGAAAGTGCACGCAACGGTAGAACCAGCTGAAATACTTACTTCCTCATGATAAGCAACAGTTGAAACTGATGATTGCATGCTTTGGCTGTTGCATCCGTGTGGACATGGATGACAGCAGCGCTACAAGTGGAAAAGCTTGTGACAGAAGATAAATGCACAGAGGACATGACTTGTGAGTGAGAGGATGTTGGGGGTTAAATTGAGGACATGCATCAGTGACCAGCACTGAAAACAGTCCGCCAGATGTAGAACGAACAGCTTAAATCAACACGACTGAGCTGGAGAAGGCCAAAGACACTTCACCTGGACACATACACACTTACAGGCATATATGTGTCTGTAAGCACTCACAATGAGGTCAATGTAAATGGAATGCACACACACACACACACACACACACACGCACCACTGATCTTCGGCGTCACCCCCGTGCTGTGCAACATCATTTACCCTGGCTTTTGGAATGTGTGCTTGTTTTCTCTCTCTGCCCTGATCAGCCATCTAGCTGAAGTGTCCTCCACATCTCTGTGTCTCTCTCCTCTCTCTCCTCTCTCACTCATTGCCTCATTGTTTTATTAAATCACAAGGTTAATCTGTATTAAAAGTAATGTGCACGAGTGAATGTATGGCAAGAGACTACAGCACGTGAGAAACAGACTAACGCGATGGGATTCACATCGTATCACACAGCAGGTTTTCAGTAAGATCCTCATCAGTGTTTTCATCGTTGGTTCACTTCTCTGAATCAGTGGCAGCGCAAGTGGAATGTGAGACGCTGAAGCAGGGTCGTGATGTTTGTGGTGCGTTCATGTGCATGTGCTCCTCTCATACAGTATGTTAGGCTGCAATACACCAGACCTGAGACCACCACAGGTGGATCCACCAGGAGCTTCCTTGGACAGCTGAGGGAAATCAAAGCTGAGCTAACATCCTTATTATCTTTCAACAGAAATGAAGCTCAGAACAACAGCTCAAACTGCAGGGAGGAGGAGATGGTCTGCAGAGCTTCAGTGTCGTGGGTCAAAAAAATGCAGAAAGGAAGAGAGATAAGACGATAAATAGTCTTATCTACTGTATCCGCCCTGCCCTCTTTCTGCCAACAAATGTCTTCTGAGAATATCTTTGTTAAATTGACCCATCATATAGTCCTGGCATGATTTTTGAGTATGTTTTTGCAATCCTTAAAAGACATTTCTGCTCATGGTTTTTAAGGAATTTAGGCAAAACCACAGACAGATAACATATGTTTACATTGGGGGGAAATCCTTCGTCTGCTGCCAAAACGGTAATCCTGAGTTTATCACAATCATTCGTGCAATGCAGCCAGTCTTCATGATAAGGCTGCTGGGCAGCAGCACGGGAGGAATGATGCAAACTCTGATTCCCGCCTGCCAAAGACATCGAGCTCAGACAGCAGCCAGACAGAAGAGAAGGGAGTGAAGGCCAAACCTGAGCCAAGATGGGTCATCCCAGTCCAAGACCTGGAGAGTCAGACATCAGGCTGCTGTCATCCGGGGCTGTAAGAGGGATGCTGGACACTGAGGGTAAAGTCTGTCCCCAAATGATCTGTTGCTTCGGATTCATGTCTGAGCTGTTTCTCACCTTAAGATAATCATAAATTGTCGTCTCAGTCTTTAATTTGGGCTATTTCTTTGCTGTCTGTTTGCACAAGGAACAAAACATATTAATTAATGACTTCATGAAATCAATTTACTCTTTGACCAATCCTGTGAAACATCACAATTAGTGCATTAACAACCTGGTATTTGATGTAGAATAATACATCAATGTGTTCATGTTGAAGTTTATTATCAGACAAGATTAAGGGTGCAAAATGATTCAGATCATTTAAACAGCAGAGTCAACAGGAATTGAAATGGACATTTCAACCCCTTCTCGACTGCTTGCAGGCAAAACGCTGGCATCTTCTGGAGCAGTTGAAATCAAATAGTTATGAAATCTTTTCTCCCTCATGAGTTGGCACATCAGTGAGTTGAGGAATTCCGGTCCGACTGGACTGGTGCTCACTGCTGTACGCACGGCGGCCCAAGTCGTCTGCCTTAACACGAACTTGACCAGCTGCCTGACACGTATAGGACTCATTCAGCCCTCTGCGCTGCTGCATTCCTCTCATCACATGCAGAGGAATCCACCGACACACATGTGCAAAAGCCCCTTTGTAATGTACAGGCATGACGGAGAAACTGGAGAAAACTCAACTGAGCAGGCAGAGCTACAGGGTGTGGATCTCCAGCACACACACACACACACACGCGCACACACACATACATATATGCGTCCTTGCTTTGCATCTCACTGTCGGGGACTCTGTGTGCACTTATTTGCATCCATGACAAAAGTGTGTAGGCTTTTGTGTACTGGACACATAATGTGTAGAGGACAGTGGAAGCTCTGTAAGCTCTGACTTACAGAGGACACACAGCAACAGATGTACAGCCTTCAACTCATTTGTTCCTCTGTGTGTGTGTGTGTGTTTTTCCTATTCACACTTATTCCTCTGCACATACTGTACATGCGTGCACACACACACTGTAGGAGTATTTACAGACATAAATGTACTCATGCTGCGTAACAGTGTCTACTGCACCAGGACTTAGGTTTCATGCATATCTAAAATATACATTTATATACTGTATATGTCAAACATTATGTAAGGAGAAGTTATTTAGCATTGCACTCCTTCAACATTGTCAGACTCACGATTGATCAATGCAGCAGAAGCAGAAAGATCTCCACACATTCTTCTTCATCCTTTCAGCCATCTCTTATATCATGTTGGACACATGATATAGGAGATGGCTGATGTTTATGGCTTTCCACCGATCTCATCGTCACTGCGAAAGGAAAAAGGCTCACAACGAGGCCGCAGATGTGATTTCAGCTCCTTTTTCACTTGCAAAACCATTCTAATCTAATTTGTAATAATAATAATCTATGATCGCCTGAATTCTACAGAAGAAAAGTAAGGGCTTTAAGGCTCACAGTGTACAGATACAAACACTCTCAGTGTATATTAGATATAAACGCACACATGTCCCGTGCACGCACACACGCAATTCACGCATCAATTCGTTTTTCCTCGTTAAACTGCCGGCACGAGTGTATAACACAAACACTTCCTGTCACCCTTGAATAGAGGCATAAAATATTGGCTTCCTCACACACTCAAGTCTTTCTGCGGCTTTTTTATGACCTTGTTGTGTCTTTAGTAGGAGGCTCGTAAAAGACTGAACTCCTACTGTGGAGGAGTCTTTCTTTCTTTCTGTCCTGCCTGCCCAGCAAATCTTTTTCCTCGTCTCATGGATCATGAATGGGCAGTAAAGCTAAAATTCACTCTGTTGTTGGTTAATCAGAGCGGTCTCCTGAGCTTCCGTTAACGTGAAATACACCATAGGATTTGTGAAACCATGATTCATGAGTTTGTCTTTCCTCTTTGACATTATGCTCCCCAGCTGGCGTCAAGGTCTCAGCAGAAATCCCTCTCCTGTTGTGTCTGGACAAGTGATGGCTATGAACGAGAGCGGAAACATTCAGATAAAGGGGAACACGGTGTGATGGGGGCCAACGGAGACATGAAAAACAATGAGGGGAAGACCTGGAACAGGCAGCAAAGAATACAGATTAAGGGACAGAGGAGAAGATGGATATACAACACCAGATAACATGAAAGCCTGCAGCCACATCTTCAGCCTGCTGTGGAAGCCACATACTGTAAACACATGTTGGTAGCTCCCTGAAAACACCAGAACAGGGGTTGAGGATCTCACCATGCGTGTGTGTGTGTGAGTGAGAGTGTGTTTGCACGGCTGCTTCAACACATCTTTATGAGGTTTTTGTCCCATTCCATGCGAGCATGACTGACTGTGTGTTGTTGTTATTCGGGATTGAAGTTACACCTGTGTTTGCTCCAGTGGTCATAAACACATGCGCTTCTACTGGAGGGTAACAGATGGAGTCCAAATGCCACGGCCTCGGACATTCAGCAGATTTACGAAGTCTGCGTCATCTCAACACCGCTCTGCTGCTCATAATCTCTCAGAAGTTTAAACGGAGGAATGTGAAACTAATGTGCAGCCCTTTAGGTTTGAACGACCCCAGAAGAAGAAGAAGAAGAAAAAGCAATAAAAGGATGGCGAAGGAAATATATGTTCTCTCTGCAGTGATCTTTTAATTTCCTCAGCATGGTCTCAAGGTAAAAGCCAAACTAATTGGAGCTTAAAGGGACTGAGTGGCATTAGACTGGGACATATCAGATCTGTATACGAGACAAAACACACAGGCAGTCTGTCTTCCACCCGGCGCTACTGTCAACTGCTGCATTTTGTCTGCCCGTCTCTAATCAGCTGCTGCTCTCATTCTCCCCCTCTGTGTTTCTGCTACATCCCGTATCCCTCTTCTTGCCTGCCAGGGTGTGTCTCATAAAGGATATGATATTCCCGCCCTGTCATATATCTCGGTGGGTCTCCCTTGGGGTCAAGTACAGTAACTTCAGGGAATGATGGGGGGAAAGGCGTTTCTCCTCTCTCTAATCACTGGGTTGGGCCTGTTGGTCTGGCCATAAGCATCACCTTCAATCACTGGCAGACACATAAAGACAAACACACCTCCTCATAGGCATACATACGCTTGAACATGTCAGATAAAAGAAACGGGATACTATAATTAGAGAAGGAAAATAGCAGAAGTTGATGACCGAGGATGCAATTGTGCAGAAAATGCTGGTCTGTCATGAAGGAAAGTGAATCAGCTTCTTCCTATTTCTCTTTTGTATCCACGCTGACTTAGCATTTATTAAAGTTATGTTCAGTTTTACTTTGTGAACATCTCAAAAAAGGTACTTGCCATTATTGAATCACCTTGAGATTTCATGACTTTCCCTGATTTTTATGAGAACCGCTGATAAACATGTGATGTTTCATCAAATGTTAGAAGCTCAGTTTGTGGCGAAGTGAAAGGTTACCGCTTCAGTACTTTTCTGGTGGGTTCCAATGAGGTCAAGGGGCAAAAAAGAAGATTTTTTTGCAGAAAAAAAGTGGTTGAATTTGCAACTACACCACTTGGGTCTGTTGGAACCCGAACAATGACGAAGTAAAGCCAGTGTCAATAGAACACACGTGTAAAATGACTACTATGCAGGTAAAGGTAAACAAGACAAAAAGTAAGGGTGAGATGAATGTAACACTTCTCTTTTGCTTCTTCTTCTCTTGTCTGCAGCTCTTTTCCTTTTTAAGGCAACACAGAACATTAAACAACACGGCCCCCTGAGTCACGCACCACACGTAATATTCTAATCCAAAATCTCATACAGTTTTATCTCCACGGGTTTTAGAAGAATAATAGTCCTGGGGGCGACATCTTACACTGACCTGATTCTCCCAAAACAAATGCATATCAGGTTTAAAAACAAGGAAACTGTATCCTGATGGAAAAACATATAGGCTATAGGTTGATCTGTTTTGTTGCCCTCAGTTTGTAGAGAAAACAAAAGTGTAAAATATTCTCACGCAGTTGTTTTGGCATGAAAATCATCATAAAGCTCGTAGGGGCTCGGACACATTTTCTTCATGCGTGCTCTCAGTCTACATGTGTCTTTGATTTCTCTGGAGTTTTTGAATTTCTTCTGTGCCCCCAAGTGCTGCAGAAGGGTTTAACTACCAGAGAATCCACCGAGCGTCTAAACATCTTGTTTTCATTTTACATGACATGATATGTGATGGGAATGTACTTTTATTGATTTATATTCATATTAGCTTTTCAAGCTTTTTTCAATGAATTGGGATCCAGTTGTGCTTTGTCATTGTCGAGTGCAGACTCACCAGTGATCCGCCGAAAGGGGACTTTCAAACACACACACACACACACACACACACACACACACACACACACACACACACACACACACACACACAACGCTCAGAAGATCTGTCTAAGATGATCACATCGGACTTGGCTTCTTCAGTGGTCTCTGACTGATAACACCATGGCATCAGTTAACTAAATCATTCAATGAACATCAGTGACATGTCAGTGATTATGTTTAGAAAAAAAACTCATGAACCTCTGATCAGGGAGATAACTGGTGCTGGAGAGGTGTGAAATTGCTCCCGTAGCTGTGCCTATACGGTGTGATAGAATCTGAATTGTAAGTCGCTTTGGATAAAAGCTTCTGCTGAATGACTGTAATGTAATGTAATGCAATGTAATGTATTTCGGTATGAAAATACTATAATGCACTAGCTTGCTGTTAGCACTGTGATTTAATCGTCTTACTTATCTTCAATTGTTTGTCTTTGATGTATACCCAGGACTCGTGGAGAGCAGTACTGTGCCGACTGGATTATCAGTGAAATAAAGTAAACTGACATTAAATTGCAAGTGACAGAGACATACATGAATGGGATAAAATGTTACATATTGTCTTATTCAACAAATATAACAAAACATGTTTCTGAAATACATTGCCTATACCCTAGCTTTAAGCACATTTTGCTGATAATACTTACCGTACTTTTACTTTAAAAGCATTTTCAATGCAGGACTTTTATTTAATAACATTGGCTTGAATGTGTAAAAAACGTATAGATTAGTCAATTATTTTTCCACATACATTCTTGCTTTTGTTCAACAGCTTATTATGAGTTATGAACAAACACATTTTAACAATGTAAATTTGTCCTCAATTTTGTAGGCAACTTTACTGCAAAACTTTGCTAAAAATCAAACAATCTAATTGATAGTTGATAATTGGCACTAATGACACCGTTTCTATAAAGATAATGACACATTCCGGTGCGCTGCAGTTAGTCAGCTCTCCTGTGCAGAAGATTGTGAATGATTTCCCTTTAGTGATTTCAGAGTTGGGACAAAGTTTAAACTCCGCCCCTCTGACCGTCAGCCAATCATGTTTGAATATTCAAATGAGCCACCCATAAAGATGACTTGGAGAGGCAACTGTGACAGACCATAAGAACCTTTACTCCTAAACCGCAACTCCATACCACTTTTGTGTTTTGAATCATACGCTTGGATATACAGCCGGTCCGCCGGACACCAAGATAACTTTTAATTCAGGATATTTAAGAAAAAAAAAAAAACTTTGCAATAATATGGGAAAAGAAAATATCAGTTTTTTGTCTGTTTGGATAATTTTGGGGAAAATCTTTGCAACTTTTTCTTCTGACCCTGAACTCACCACCACCACCACCACTGTGTTCGGTAAGAACGACCTATCAGCTTGTTTGCCTTACAAAGAGAATATTTTCATGATTCATCCGCAGCTCTAATTAGGCAGCAATTACATGCGGGGATCAGGTTCATTCCTGCATGATGTTCCGTGTTGACCGCGAGTAACCCCGTGAAACGCTTTCACAGTTCAGGTCTGCGTCCTATTTCATGCCATTTAGGTCCATGTGTGCATGAAGCAAAGCGGCTGCTACGGGCCTTTTGTCTGGAGAGAGAACAGAGGAAAAACAAAACACTACGGTGAAAAACAAGGATGTTATAAAATCGCATTATTTTAGAGCGTAAAAAACAAAAACATACTCAATGTTTAATTAGAAATACTTTTTAATGGTATTTGTTTCCACTTCAAACCATTTAGATTTGTTTGATTTTTTTACAAGACTTATTAAGTTACAAAACAAGACCCAGTGTAATAATCTGGTTGTATCCAGATTTTATCAATTGAACTGAATCTCTTAAGGAATTCCAGGCTTCTGACAATATTTTAATCTTTAATTCATTTTATGCTGGTAGAAATACAGTGGAGACAAAAGGGGGCGACACAGCCATGCTCTATGTCCCTACCGGTTCACTGACACACTGGTGTGATCAGTGGTCCATTAGTTTGACAGATAGAAAAACAGCAAGTTTCGCAATTTGCATGAAAAAGTTTCCTGTTTGTTGATGTGTGTTTATTTTGTCCTCGGCAAGACTGTTTCAAATTGCTGCCTGGTTGTTGTCTGTATGCATAGAACTGGAAGGTGTAATAATAATGTTCTTTAATGTTCAGTTTCCCTGACTTGTGCATGCAATCCTCTACATTTCTATCATACCATAATGATCTAATCCACCGCGTACTGTTTGTAACAGCAAACGCCACAGTCACCGGTACTCCGCTGCCGACCACTCCTGAATGGATCACGGACTTCACTGACATCGTGTCCAAGTTCTCCCTGCGCACCGTCGACATCCCAGATGACGACATGTGCTACATTGTGACAGGCAGCCCAGAAACCATCAAAGAGTGTAACTTCAACTCAGAGACACAGACCTTCATTGTGATACATGGCTGGACGGTATGCTAAACTCAATGTATCTCATGTAAAGTTGTCACCAGCATGCAGTACTATAGAAAACCATGTTAAAATCACAGGTATCGCAGCAGGTTTATCTTATGGGTGCCTGGTTTGTTAATTAAGTATTTATTTGTGTGTTATGTATGTAGGTTATGTGCTCTGTTTTGTTTTGGTCCGCTCAGATGAAAAACTCTTATTTCTCCTCTGGCTCAGAGATCATTATGAAGTGAAATTATACCACCAAAACCAGTTGTTTTTAAATGCCATAAAAACTGAACTTAAAATAGAGTCTTGCCAATGAAATGTCGGAATCGTGAATGTTGAGCCAAGTCCAAACTGATGAGATGAACGTAACAGTAAATGCACATTTCAGAGCAGACAGGCTGAGAACAGTGAGATCGCTCTGCACACAGAGCAATGCATCTCCTCCTATAATGGGATTTAGTCACGCAACAAGATTTGAACCTGAAGACAATTTGGCTTCTCTCCAACCACACAACACACAGAATGAGGGCTAAAGCCAGAATGAATCACGCCATCCAGCAGCTGACCTCAGAAATGTGTGTGTGACCGTGTGTGTGTGTGTGTGTGTGTGTTACTACAGGTGACCGGGATGTTTGAGAGCTGGGTGCCCAAACTGGTGTCTGCTCTCTACGAGCGTGAGCCCAGTGCCAATGTGATCGTGGTGGACTGGCTGACCCGCGCCAACCAGCACTACACGACCTCTGCAGCCTACACCTAAACTAGTGGGCCGCGACTTGGCCAAGTTCGTTACATGGCTACAAGTAAGTGTTTTCATTGATCAGTGTCCAGCTGGCTGACACGGAGCTGACAAACAGCTGGATCATATTCTCCTCATCCTCTTGTCAAAAAGTGGATTTCCCCCGCTGCTTTTGCGTCACCGAAACCTTCACTGTATTCTACGTTAATCTGCCAGCAAAGAAGTTAGAGCAGCTGGAGAATCTGTGACAAATTTCTGTTTGATGACGTAATCCTTTTGAACCCAGTGGTGCTGCTGTCTGTGGCTCACAGCAGCTTCTCATTACAAAGATCAGAATTTAGCAAAGCTCAGACTTTGTTTGAGCAACTTAAGGGCAAAAAGGGGTACTGGCAGGAATAATGCTTTCATTTGTTTGTCCTTTATTTCCATCACTTCCAAGTTTAAAGT
Source organism: Ophthalmolycus amberensis (assembly GCA_024529925.1). Lineage (NCBI taxonomy): Eukaryota > Metazoa > Chordata > Actinopteri > Perciformes > Zoarcidae > Ophthalmolycus > Ophthalmolycus amberensis. Next base: position 1,269,311 of record JAFEUB010000217.1, on the reverse strand, counting down.
TTTGGCAAAGCATACAATTACACAAATGAATCCTCATCTTGGATTATGTCCAAAACTCCATTAAGATTTGAACAGGTAAAGCCCACTATTAGTTTGAATCCCTCCAGCAAGTCTGTGGGATTCACTTTAAACTGTTTTACGTTATGTCCACATGTTCTTCTGGCACATCTGATCCATCTCCTCGCTTTCAGAAAGAGCTGCAGTTGCCCTGGGAGAGGATTCATCTGCTGGGCTACAGTCTGGGAGCACACGTGGCTGGAGTTGCCGGAGACCTCACAGACCATAAAATCAGCAGGATCACAGGTGAGAACATTTACGACCATGTGCATTGTGTTTTAGCTATAAGCATTTTTGCCTCATTTCTTACACACTTTAATGTCTAAATTTAGTCTCTGAGCCAGTGAATTAATGCGTGCAAACATACCATACTATACTGTATTGTAAGATACAGGCCCTGCTCGTAAAAACAAAACACTACACCAGTGAAATATAATCACCCGGCCATTCCAGGCCCGTATACTGGTAAGTGTGCTGTGAACCAGTCGGTGCCAGTATGCGGGTCCAATCCCCCTATTTGTCCCCATGGAGTTTATTGAGTTGGGACATCTCTCTGACCTGCTTATAATAATGGTGTGTTCACTGTGATCAAAGGCAGGAGCCCATTAACAACCCGCAATCACTACTTCACATTGTCCCGAGCTTCAGTGGTTCTGCAGAGCTGCACATGAAGAAAAGAGACTAAAATAAACACACACTGAAATGTTTAAATGTGCTGTTTTATCGGTAGATCGGTCCATAAAAGTGATCATTCAGGAGGCATTATTCAGCTTTTATGTGTCTTTTATGATCTACACACAATCAATTCTTCATGGAAAACCGTGCACAACAAAGAAATTCCTCCAAAACACTGTGAGGCGTCGCTGAAATTTGCCTCCCTCTCCTTTTATCTAGGTCTGGATCCTGCTGGTCCCACCTTCGAGCACGCAGACAACCAGAACATCCTGTCCAAAGACGATGCCCAGTTTGTGGACGTCCTGCACACCAACACCAGGGGCTCCCCGGACCGCAGCATCGGCATCCAGAGAGCCGTGGGCCACATCGACATTTACCCCAATGGAGGCACTTTCCAGCCTGGCTGCGATATCCAGAATACATTGTTGGGGATTGCATCGGCAGGCATCAAGGGCCTCCAAAGTATGTCCACATGTTCTTCTCATTGTTCGTTCCTCACTACACTTCTGATTGTGATGATGCTTGTGTAAGTTTACATGTTGTCAACAGACACTTTAAGTCTATAAAAGCTCTCATAGCTACAATTAAAATATGTTTGCCTCCAGTCGTAACAGCCACAGATTCACAGACGTGTTTTAACTGCGCAAGGCATCTAAAAGTTCAAAGTGAGAAATGCCGTAAAGGCCTCACATGAGGAAGACATTTACGCCGTTGCATGACGTCACGCCATAGAAGGTGCAGAGGGTTCACAAGCGTCTGTGTTCTGTGTGCTTCAGATATGGACCAGCTCATCAAATGTTCCCACGAGCGCTCCATCCACCTGTTCATCGACTCTCTGCTGAACACCCAGCAGCAGAGCATGGCCTACCGCTGCAGCTCCAGAGAGGCCTTCAACAAGGGCATGTGCCTCAGCTGCAGGAAGAACCGCTGCAACAAGCTGGGCTACAACATCAACAAGGTCCGCACGACCCGCAGCGCCAAGATGTACCTCAAGACTCGTGAAATGATGCCTTACAAAGGTAAACACGGGGGGGAGAGGAACATGCAGAGAGGCGTTGGTAGGCTTGCGTCCTGTGCAGCGCTGGAAAGAAATACTTTGATCCACTGTAGGAAAGTCTGACTGGGTTTATGGACTTTACCAAGGATTAGTCATATTCGAGTTAATGGATGCACATACCTTAATAGGAGTAATCCTCAGTGTGTGAGCTACTGTTGTTGAATGTGCTTAGTGTGGATGTGGCTGCGTGGAGCTGTAATTCATATTAGTACAGGTAGCAATGGTACAAATAGACTACACACAATGTTCACACAGCTGTAGACATGTACAGCAATGTATGCTGAGGTAATGCAACACCACTACATGTGACACACTATGAATGGAAAAGTTTATTTAAGAATTTGGTAAAAGTCAGCATTATTTCTGTGCAAAGATTAGCATGCTTGGTAAACAGTTCTTTTGTAATGGATATGTATGAGGGTGTGTGAACTCTTTGTTTAAATGCAGCACTGTGGCAGTCACATGAAGACAGAGAACGGTTGCATAAGGGCGTTTAAAAGTATTAAACTAACTTTAAGTAGTGGTTTATGAGAGACGTGGGCCAGTTGTTGAGAACCCGTCAATCTGCGTGAGAGCGTGTCTAAAGTGTGAACTCTGTTTCTTCTGTCGTAGTTTTCCACTATCAAGTCAAGGTGCATCTCTTCAGTGAGGACCAGCTGAGCTTCACCGAGCAGCCAATGAAGATTTCTCTGTATGGAACCCACGGAGAGAAGGAGGACATTTCCTTCGTCCTGTACGTACATTAAACAGGCACCATTTTTTTTTAACATACTGTCATGTGAAAAAAAAAAAAAAAAAAACATGCATGTGGAAATTACAAGAGAAAGTTGACACATGGTCAACAACAGTGTTTCCTGACCATAAATACAGACCATATTGGCACCATTGCTATATATGTCAAACACATCCACACACACAACATAGATAATCCAAACTGAGCTGCTGACCTTTGAACTTTGCTCTTCTTGTTACCCCTTAGGCCGGTCCTGACCGGTAACACCACTTTGTCGTTCCTCATCACCACCGATGTGGATATTGGAGACCTGATGATCGTGAAGCTGCGCTGGGAGAAGGACACAATCATCAGCTGGTCAAACTGGTGGGGCAGCAGCAAGTTCCACATCCGAAAACTGCGCATCAAGTCCGGGGAGACCCAGTCCAAGTGAGTTCTCGGTCTCCATCACAAACATATCTAGAATCAACTAGAATAGATCCATTGACACTTCGGACTGGAATTCGTTTTTCTTTTTATTTTGTTGTTACTTTAAAGTGTTTTTTCTTTCTCCATGTGATCTCAGGGTGATCTTCAGCTCGAAGGAAGGAGAGTTTGTCTACCTCGTCAGGGGAGGAGAAGATGGAGTCTTTGTCAAGTCGAAAGAAGACAACATGAGCCGTAAAGAAAAATTGTAAGTTGAGGAGAAGCTTCCTGTATATGGATCCTTGTTATTTATTATCAATTATCAATTGACGTATTTCAAAACCCAGTTTTATCAGAAGCAGAAGCTCTCCTGTTCACTGTTGTCTCTTCTTCTCTGCAGGATGCACAAGCTGAAAATGCAGGGCACTCTTTTTGAGCAGAACGGCGCTTGAAAGCTGCACTTGAACACACATCATGCACAGCATCCATCTCTACACACATAGCCAAAGATGGACCGCACTCTGCAACACTGGGAAAGCCACAGCAAGCAACTGGACATATACTGAATGCTGCCTGTTTTTTTTTTTTTTCTTCTTCTAAATTCTCCTCCTGTTGTGCCTCTTGACTTCAACTCCCATTGCAACCAACACAACCTCATCCACAGTGCTGGAAATCAGTCTGCTCACAAACTCTCTCCTGTCTCTCCGCATATTCTGCTGCTGACACATGTTACAGCTTTCTTCATGACGATGTGCTCGCATATGACAAATGTACACTTTCAGTAGCATTTCTGCACATCGTTGTAATCATTTGTTTATGCTTCTGTAGCCCATATATACTGTTTATACTGATTCTTTGCCTTTGTGAACTTGGATTATTGTTCATGTATAAATGATTCAGAGTGATAGGCATAATTTAGGCACATCTTTTTTTTTTAAATGTGCAAAATTATAATTTTGTCTCTAATGTTCTTCTTTACCGACCCACTAATTGCAAACAATCGACAGGGACCAAAGAAGTATTTACTATCTACTGACTGGAGAATCACAGTGGTCTAAATACCTTTTTTGATCAGTATTATATATATATAAATATGAGTAATGTGTTAATATCTGATCTTTTGAAGCCTTGCTTGTTCTTTGATTGTGTTTTAGTTATTGTGTCACTGGTCACTTTAAAAGGCTCTCTGTCCCCTGCAGCCATTTAGATGTCAAAGGTCATTGAGATTGCGGTCCAACAGGGAAATGCATCTTTTAATTTGGGTATTTTTTTCCTGAAATTTAACTGAGGTCACTTTTAAATCCAATAATGGCTCGGTGCTCTTTAATTACTTCATGAATGGGCCAACAGTGTCTCCCCTGCAATAGTTGACATCATTGACTTAACTCTGTCTACAACGTGCCCTTATTTTGAAAAGGTCAAACTGTACTTTACAAAATTGCTGAAAATAAACATGCAAGCCCTGATAATTTGTGATGGACTGGCCTACATGTTAGCCGCAATACATCTCAAGAATACTTCATATTGTATTTACTGAATGTATATTTGTATATTAAGCTGTAATATATTTTGGGAGGCTTTCATTGTCATCTGTATTTTTTTTAAATAAATAAAGCGTTTTGTCATTTTATGCAGGAGGCTTTGGAACGATCAATTAAATTGTTCTCCATGCCAGCTGTTCAGTGAATTTACTTTCATGAACTGAGATGCAGTGCACTGTATAAATAAAGAGCCCAGGATGGTTTAATAAAGAGATAAACCACATATTCCAATACTCCTGACTGCTTTAGTTGCTTTTAGATAATGATAAGATGATTAAAGCATCAAAATATAGTAGGAATGAATCGTCACTCTCCAATCTGATGTTCAATCAGATAAAAGAGCATCTGCCTGGTAGCATCATCGTCATCATCATAGCTCATCGGTTTTAGAAGCAGGTGAAATACATATTTAAATATCAGTGATGAAGTCTGATCACTCTGAGGGATCCACCTAAGCATCTTGAGGGTAACAGCTCCTTGATTCAGGCTGAAAAGCTGACTTAAAATATGTTAAATATTAAACTATGCTCCACATGATACCAGTTTTGGTGATCAAAAAATGTATCGTTTGTTAGCTATGAGTTTGAGCTTATTTGCACCAGACGTGATTCTAGCACCTGTCAAGAGAGTTTTATAAACTTTTAAACAACTGAAGGTTCTTGTATATGCAGTATTTCAAACAAAACACACTGAGTAGCACAAGTACTAGTAGTTTAAAAAGTACCCTGTGGAGCTTTTTATTGTGATCAGACACATTTTCATTCACATCCAAGGTTTCTATATTTCTAAAGACTGTTATTTTAAAACGCTTTGGTCACATGACACGCTCCTCTTTCTTTGTAATCTAAATTAAAACCACCGTCATGATGTTAGGGCTGGCAATGTCAGTTGGTTCCAGTGTGAAACATTTTCGGACTATTGGATGGACTGCTTTTTAATTTGCTACACACATCCGTAGTCCTGAAGGGAGGAATCTCAATGACTTTGGTAATGATTTGGTGTTGGTGGCAGATTTTGAGATATCGAATCCAAAAACGAATTACCTCAACTATACTTTGAGATTATTCTACCATAGCATTGTAACACTATGTTTTTTTAATAGCTGTCATAGCTAACTGTGGTTGGAAAATTAGATGATACTCTCCAAACGGGGCCCCGTTTTTCAGTCGTCCGTGTCTGATGAAACACATCCGGTTTTATTTAAATCAATACAGCTGTTGACGAAGTGTGTTTTGCGAACTAAAGCGTATAATAATAATAATAACTTTATTTATGTAGCACCTTTAAAAACAGAGTTTACAAAGTGCTTTGACAGACAAAGCAGCAAAAGCAAGGTAATAATAATAACAACAGAAAGCTCAACAGTGAGGCCCAACAAAGCACAAGAGTTAAACCCAGATAACACAGTACAATAAATGAATAGGAAAAAAACAGTTGATACGATAAAAATATACTAAGAAATATATAAAATAAAACAAAATAAATTAGTAAAATAATTTAGCAAAATCAACAAATAAAAATGAAGCAGTAAAGCAACAACATCACATAAATGCCAGTCTGTAAAAATGTGTTTTAAGAAGTGATTTAAAAGAGATTACTGATTCAGCGAGTCTTATCTCCTCAGGCAGTTTGTTCCAAAGTCGAGGGGCCCTGATGGCAAAAGCGCGGTCACCTTTAGTTTTCAGCCTCGACTTTGGAACAGAAGTGCCTAAGGCTGCGAGCTGGCTTATATAGGGGGTCGACATTTCCTCTATTTTGGGGGCAGACCCATACGTGCTTTAAAATAATCAGTAAAATCTTAAAAAAATCAATTCTAAAACGAACAGGGAGCCAGTGAAGAGAAGCCATGATTGGGGTACTGTGATGTCGTCTGTTAATTAAAACCAGTGAGAAGCCGAGCTGCTGCGTTCTGAACTATAACCACAACAGCTGTGTATTGCACTCTGAGACCAAACATCAGTCACCTACATTTTGTATTGTGCCTCATTGCATCCTTTTCACACACTGCATAGTAACTTCAACAGCAGTTAGACACGTCTGCTGATGTGCTGCTCTACGCTGCCTCTGTACACACTGTGTACTCAAGTTAAGTCAAACTCTATTTGTACAGCACATTTAAAAACAACCACAGTTGACCAAAGGGCTGTGTACTTTAAACCGACAATAACGGGAAGCCGCTCAACAGAACGTTGCTCTGCAGTGCCACGGTGTGTTTTAAATAAGTTGCTATTGAAACTGTAGAGCCGAGCTGCCTCTCCCACATGGCTTACGTCTGAGTTAACGCTTGCGCTCGTCAAACACAGAGGTCATTGTCGATCAGCCAACATCTGAAGCCACGTAAAGCCCACATCCAACATGTTTTAATAGCACAGGATTATAGTTGGATGTGATCACTAAGCCAGCTTTGCTAGAAATTCAAAACATATTACGTAACACTGAACCGACCAAGAGTATATGAGTAAGAAGAAGTTGTGTCTCTGATTCCTCAGGTTTGTGGATTAGTTCCTCTGAAAGAGATTCCCACAAGACTGCTGAACGGCAGGAAAGGCGTTGAGAAACAGTTATAAACTGTAAGTGAAAGAAGTTAAATTGGATTCACATCTATGAGAGTCTAGGCGGAGAATGAGCTGGAGTAAAGTCGAAAACTTCAGTTTCTGAAAGTATTCAAAGTTTATCAGACATTACACTTATTCCAAAAGGAGTAAAAATCATATTGCCATTAAAACAACTGTGTCAAAGTTGAGTAAATTGGTTACATCTTTCACAACGAAAACAAAACAGATACACGGTGGAAACACTCCCTCGTGACTTTGTGTTGTTAGTGGACGGGTGTTGTTGAAGCCACAAAGGTGACTTTTAAAACCTGTTCAGTGGCCTGCACAAACCTGCGGCATGGCCCTCTACTGATTCACAAAAGTTTTTTTTTTGTGTTTGTCTTGTCCGACAAGAATCATCAGACTTGTATTTGTACAACATGTGATCATGTGGCATACCTAGAAATCAGCTTAGGAAATAAATCTTGGAATAAGAAATTGTCGGCAAACTTTGTGGAGGAGTTGCTGCGTGTCCGCTCTCCCTCTCTGCTGGCACCAGCGACTCTCTGCTGTGGAGGTCTGGCATCCGATTCACTCGGCTCTTCATCAACGCCTTGTCATTACAACTGAGTCTTTCCCCCAACAGAGGTGAGGAGAAATACAAATGCAGTCATTGCTTTTCGAGGAAAATTTTATGTTCATGGAAGAGAAACAGCTCATAAAGCCAGCCGGTCTGCTGTGGGGGTTTATGACTCTTGTAGCAGAGCAGCTCTCAATTAGCCGGTATTTTGCAGTTTTCATGATTTTCTTTTCAAATCAATAAAGTTTTTTGCAAATAGCTGCAGGTTAGTTAAAAGAATGATTATTGTGTTAAGACTTGTCCTTGCATGTAGCTTATTTTAGTACATTCACAAGAGGCTTCAGATGCTGCAAACCTGCTTGACTGGATGAAAGTAAACAGATGTTTTGTAAAGAAAGTCAATCGTAGATTATTATTGTTCAATTGACCTTCACAAGCAACAAGCTTGTAACTTTTCAACCATCGCCTCGTCGGACTCCTGCCCAGTTTATCTTGGCATCTCGAGCCAGAGTTTTAGGCAACAAATCAGCCGCAATGAAGCCGAGTACTCTTGTCCGAACGTTTGCACACAATCCCCAGCTGGCATGTAACAACATTTTTACACAGCTAGTGAGTAAACTGCTTTATGCAATAGGTCAAAGGTCAGAGTTCAATGGAAACTATGACATTTCTATAATAGCCGTCGGTGATTGCCAGGTGATGGCCAAAGCTGTGATGATTGCAAATTGTAACACACACTATTCATATGTTGCTGATGCTTGATACCAGGTATATGTTTCGATTGGTCAAGTCGAGTCTGCCAACATGTCACGAGTGGAGTCTGAGCACTGGAACCCGAAGAAGGTAACTTTAATGATTATACAGTCCATTCATATTATGTTGTAAGTAATAATATTTACAAAATATTAGATATTTATTCGGATATTCAGCATCAAATAGTTGACATGCCACAAGAATGTATTCTTAATAAACAGAATGTTCTTTAAAACCCCGTAAAACTTGGTTTTATAGTAAATTCTTTTCTTAGAGTTACAATTCATATCTTAAATATTGTTTATAAACAATAAAAAAGTGGAAATAATCATTAATTCAACTGAATAAGTTATTAAAGGAGAACTCCACTGGTTTTTACACATCAAAGTCTCTTTACCGGTCTTGTATGTGAGTATTGTATTTATATGGTTTTATAAAACCTTTTGTGACTCCAGCAGGAGCTGCGCTAAGTGTGACTCAAGTGTGACTCAGAATTGACTCAAGTGATGTCACTTGAATAGGTGTCGGTTGGGGCGGAAGTTTGAATGAGAAACAAATCTGGGGCTGTGGAGTCAGAAAGAAGTGAGCTTCAAAGACTTCTGTTGTCTCCTCATCTCTGCTTGAGGCTAGAGGCTCGAGGCTACAATAGCATTAGCATAACACACCGGTGGCCGAGTTGCATTGTGGTTAATTAGGTGTCATGCTGTGAAGGAAAAAGAATGTATGGAATAAAACAAGATGATGATTCTGGTTTTCTGCTGCATCGATTTTTGTCCTTTTTTTCTTTTACTGTCTATCGTGAGTCAAAGTTTGAAGGCATGCAATGCAAAATTGGTTAATTAATCTTTTAACCTTGATGGTTAGTTAATGACAGCATTGTTTTGAAACAGAGAGTTAAAACCTGATGCTTGCATGCTTTCAGCACACTAAACATAATACTGCTTGATGAAGGTTTGTCTCCTTTGTATTCTCTCTCTCTCTAATGTCTTTGGTGCCATGACAACAGCAGATCAGTGAAAAGGGGCCCCAAATTGCCCTTAAGGGGCCCTTATGTCCAGCCAAGCTGCTTGCATCCTGGAATGTCAGGGAGAGACAGCCATGTAGGTAACCACTGATATACAGTAGGCTATTTTATTAGTCTGTGTGCTGCAGTGCACAACACTCTCCTGAAACATGCATGACCTGCTTCTGCAGCCTGCAACACACAAACCAACTGTACATTCTGACAACAGACTTAAACCAGAGGTCTCAAAGTTCATCAGTGATTACAGCCGTATTTGTTGTATTTCATTATTATTTAATAATTTTCTTGTGGTCAAGTATTTAGGGTTAAGAAAACAGGTATATAAATCAAGTTTATTATTATTATTATGAACTTTGTCTGATACAGTCAAAGCAAGAAAACTTGAAACTCATCTTTGTCAACCTAAATGTTTACTATACTTTATATACCATTTAAAATATGTCCTCCATTTGTTCTTATTTCTTGCAACTGTCTCATCATCTTTTTGTGCAGCACATTCTATCTTTTTGGAAAACATTTGCTGAATGAATACAATTGTCACCCTTTCCTGCAGCTAATGGAGTAATCATTCAATCAACAAATGAATCAATTAACCAAACAAGAAAGCAATTACGCAGTAAGCCCAACATGCAGTAGTAGCCTATCTTCTCATTTATTCCATGTTGGTGATTGAAACATTAATTGAATAAAGTTAGAGACATGATGAATACACTTTACTGGTTTTAATAAGCCGTTCCTGCCAACCAGCGTTGTTAATTCTTCTCGTAATGATTTACCAAACGCATATTTTTCCATTCCCCGCCCGGGGCTCAGCAGCCAATGTACTTGTCAGAGGTGCTATTTAAGACGCGGACAGTTCAAGGTGGCTCAGATATCAGCGCTCTGAGCGCAACAGGACGTAGTGAATTATTCTTAGAAGGAATACATGAACTCTTCCGCCGCGAGATCCGATTGATTGCATTCATTGTTCGAGACATTTTCTCCAGAAGGAAGCAGCTGGAAAAGCGATGAAAGCGTGGCGAGTTGGGTTTCTGTACTTTCTGGTGTTGAATGCAGCTGTGCAGTATGTGACGTCTCTGGAAGAAGAGCTCACCGATTCTATTTTTGGTGAGTTGCCAGTTCAAACTTGATTTAACTGTCACGCACATCGACAGACACACGTTTGCGGGATTTGAGCGCATATGGAGGGTATTTCTGTCTAATTTACCGCATTACTTTGTATGAGCTGGGTGTGTGTAGTTTGGACTGACAATAAAATCAACTGTTTGTAGGCTATGGATGACGTGTCTAGTGGTTGTCTTTGTGCTTTTTGGCGAATATCCAACTTTATTACTATTGGTTGTGAGAGACAAGGTGCTTTTCACTTTCAGAGAGGAACAACTTGGTGAAAACATCCAGGCTACTGAATAGTCTCAACATCATTTCAGTTATCCAAATGCAGTTTTATATCATCTTTGTTTTCAATATGTCCCCTAAACTGCTACAATACTTTCTCAATGTAATGGTCTTATGCTTCCTGCATTCACCTCCCCACCCCCCACTCTGAAAACCGGCACAACCCCTGGTTGAGTTGAGTCAGCTGACTGAGCCGGGACCACTGAAACTTGCACAGATTATAGTCAGTGAGGTGGCAGGAACAAAGCTGGGGAAAACTCCCCTGTTGTTACCATGGAGCTCAGCCTGACCAAGTGATTCCCTGTAACCTCTTAGGATGGATCTTGTTTTACGGGGGAGGCTCGTTTACTGAGGGGCCCCGAGGGGCCGGGTCTTATTAGAGCCATTCACTCCGTTAGCTAGTCAGCCGTCTCGGAGACCCTTAGATCTGCTTTACACATCTGACAAGAACACCAGCTTGACAGAGGGATCTCTTCTCTTCTCTTCTAACACATTTGTTCACACAGCTAATTGCTCGTCCTTCCTCTCTTTCAGATAACTTCCTCGACCCCCTGAAAGACTTGTTTGAACACAAAGATGACCGCAATCAAACTGTCGCCAAATTCTCCCTCCGCAAACCATCCCATCCCGATGATGACCTGTGTTACATCGTTCCCGGCAAACCCGACTCCCTGGCAGCCTGCACCTTCAACAGCACCTCCAAGACCTTCCTGGTAATCCACGGATGGACGGTGAGTGGAGATGCTTCAGCCTGTTGTGACCTGCCTCCCGGTCTTTAAAACACCCAAGGGCTTTGTTCACTTCAATGTGTCATTATATTGCCAAATTCTAGTGCCGTTGAGTCTTAAATTCACCAAACCAACTTTCTTGACAAGCAACAACATGTTGTAGTTAATACCAAAGAACATGCTGTAAAGAGGAGGTGGACTAGAGGTGGCTCTGATTTTACAATATGACCTTTAAGCTAATTCTCCCTGAAGTTTATTTCATTAATACCAGTTTTATTAGCAGCTATGGCGTCGTTGCATTGAAAGTGTAATGTTCCGACTGTCTTTTCAACAGTTGAGTGGGATGTTTGAAAGCTGGGTGGCGAAGCTGGTTTCAGCGCTGTACGACAGAGAGCAGACGGCCAACGTCATCGTGGTGGACTGGCTCAGCTCGGCACAGAACCACTATGTGGTCGCAGCTCAGAACACCAAAGAAGTGGGACACGAGATCGCTCGCTTCATTGACTGGATCGAGGTCAGTGGGATAGAGTTGATAACTGCAACAGTAAAAAAAAAATTACAAGTGGTCATTAGTTTTTCCACTCACCAATAAGAAAACAAACATGTATTTGAAATGATCAGAGTTGTTATTAAAGATGTTTCTCTTTACAACAAGCCAAAACACTTTTACAGATAATGTAACCATTAGTAACTTTTTAAGTAGACACTGTCTTATACCTTATTGCGAAATAGTACTGTTCAGGTTTGCTAGCTAGTAAACATAGTATTCATTTATTACTAGGAAACCACCAACATGCCTCTCGAGAACATCCACCTGATTGGCTACAGCCTCGGGGCTCACGTGGCAGGATTTGCTGGAAGCCACGCAACCAATAAAGTCGGAAGAATAACTGGTAAAAAAAACAAACGATGTATTTGATAATACATCCTGCAGTTTAACTTGGTAACCATCAGTTCATTGGGAGTTGATTGGTTAATTCACTGTCATCGGTCATGCAGGTCTGGACCCAGCTGGTCCCGACTTTGAGGGACAGCATGCCCACAGGCGTCTGTCCCCTGACGACGCTCATTTTGTGGACGTCCTCCACACCTTCACGCGGGGCTCCCTGGGTCTCAGCATCGGGATCCAGCAGCCTGTCGGCCACATTGACATTTACCCCAACGGAGGCAGCTTCCAGCCAGGCTGCAACCTCAGGGGGGCCCTGGAGAAGATCGCCAACTTCGGGTTATTCGGTGAGAATGACTTATAATGTAACTGCAAAATGTAAAAGCGTGAACTTGAACTTAGTTTAAAACTAAATGACTGTATTTTGATCTAGGGTTACTTTTGTGGACATAAACGTACTTACTGATGTAGACTTCTCCCTGTAAGATTTCTGAAATACGTGAGACAAGTTTTTATATAATTTCCCATAATAATCACTTATTGTGATATCAGCAGAACATTTTTCGAATGTCATAATATTTGTTTTTTAATCACCCAGCCTCACTCAGGATGACCACACATGTTGTTTTATACAGGCAAAAAGCCTCATTTATATTTTGGCCTCACATAATCATGCAATATTTAACATTTTTGTGAGGAAAGGTCAGATAGACTGTCAGTCTTTTTGGCCGAGGAGGTTGATAGGTAAAGCAAAAGTAACACATTTACGTAATTATGTATGTGTAATTAAATATGGTTCCCTCTTTCCTCATCAGCTATTACTGATGCAGTGAAGTGTGAACACGAACGCTCGGTCCACCTGTTCATCGACTCTCTACTGAACAAGCGGGAAGCAGCCAAGGCCTACAGATGCGGCAGCAACGACATGTTTGACCGCGGCATGTGTCTCAGCTGCCGAAAAAGCCGCTGCAACGCAGTGGGCTACGACATCAGCAAGGTCCGCAAGGCACGCAACGTTCAGATGTACACCAGGACTCGAGCCTCCATGCCTTTCAGAGGTCAGTGGACTTTATCAGTAGTGGTGTTTGTTTTCATTGGTGTTGTCCCATGTTTGAATAAACTGCAGCAAAAGTGCCCTCCAGGGTGCACTTTCACTTGAGAAAACATGATGAACTGCCATTTAGGGTTTCCTGCATGTGAAATGTAAAGCAGTGCCCTCTTAGGTGGCCTTAAAATTCTGTTCTAAACGTCCAAAGGAATTAAAGATTTCTGAGCTCAATAGTGTTTCAGTTCCTGGTGGGTTTGACAGCAAAAGTCTGATCATCTGCAGCTTAGTTATTTCTAAAACAACTTCATCTAAATTGGAGCAGCTTCATGCATGTTTAAAATGTTCCAAATGCTCTCTTGCTCTACAGTTTACCACTATCAGCTGAAGATCCACTTCTCCAGTAAGGTGACTCGTTCAGAGATGGAGCCGTCGCTCACTGTCTCACTGTACGGAACAAAAGGAGAGACTGAAAACCTGGAGCTTAAACTGTGAGTGGGGGATTTAAAAACTTTCATAAAAGAGAATAACAGCACTGTGACTTGCATCTTGTAGGTTACGAGTTGTTTTGTAACAGCGGCACAGTAGTCAAAAGAAAACAGCATGAAGTGGGAACTATAAACCGTGATATAAACCGCGGACTTGGCAGCATTGACTCTCGCTATGTGGGCTTACATCATGGTTTATGGTGCAGCGTTTATGAGGCTATAAGCTACCGGTAAATAAGATATCCCTACTGGCTACGAGTAGAACACTAACATTTCTCTCTGTTTTTATGTGACAGAAAGGAGAAGATAGCGACGAATAAGACCCATTCATTCCTGCTAGTGACAGAGGAAGATATCGGAGATCTGCTGACATTGAAGTTTAAATGGGAGGAGACAAATGGTTGGTCAGCCTCCAACATGTTGAAGATGGTTTCCTCTTGGTGGTCCGGTGACTCGGACAGCGCCAACATGGAGGTTCACAAGATCCGCATCCGAGCTGGCGAGACCCAACAAAAGTAAGAAGTGCTATATTGGGATAAATACTGATATAAAACCAAAACAATACTCATAATGTGACAAAAAAACATACCATTTCCAGCAGTAGAAGTAGTACAAAATCTTGCCATAGATGAAGCTATTTCAGTGGATGAAGTGCTCATGCAGATGGATTGTGTTTTATGAATTTCTTTTTCAGGATGGTGTTCTGTGTAAAAGACCATGAAGCTCAGACATTAACACAAGAGGTCACATTTGTTAAATGTAAGGATGCATGGAGGACAAACACGAAACACACTCCGAAAAGGTAAGCTACCCGATACAGTTTCTCCAATCACCGTTAAAGGGTAACTTCTGTATTTTTCAACCTGGAGCCTATTTTCTCACGTCTTTGTGAGGGACGGCGTGTCCCCTCTCGTTACGTGCACAGGAAATGAAAATAAGTCTCTCGGAGAAGTCTCGTTCTGAAGTCTTGTGTCGCATCCACATTTTCGAAATCAGCTGAATATTCAGCCACGACAGTGATAATCTTTGAAATAACACCAAGCTACGATGCGCTGTTGTCTTCCAGCAACATGTCACATTACACAATAACAAAATTGTTGTTCCCATTAGTCACTTAGAAAAAAAACATGAGAGAATAAGGTCCAGGTTGAAAAAAAGTTAGGAAATAAAAGGTAGCGGTTTCCAATACTGTTCATGCTTTTAAGTAAAAACAAACTTTTCTCTTTCTGTAGAATAACTCTGGCGAAACACTGACCTCGGAGAAAAGAATCCACCGTTGAACGTCCTTCAGTCCATTTCAGCACTTTTTAATTTATACAGCTGTAAAAGTACATTTGTTATTTAAAAAAATATGTGTATGAATCCTGTAAAATATTTATGTTAACATTTTGTTTTTATGATACAAACTGTAACTTTATTGTTACACAAAAAAAGTAAATGCTGTGGTCTTTGGTGCGTGTTCTGTATTCAAAGAGATGGATACCAGTCAGAGCCTCACATACTGAGAGGTGTGACTGACTGGATTTACCTTAATAGTTCTGAAGGTGCTGATGTCCCATTGTGTAAAATACTTCAAGTTAAATTTCATATCGCGGCCACTGTGAAGAATAACATCTTCTTTGAGTTCATGGAGCTCTGCAGGCACTTCTCAAAAAGAAGGCAAAATAGCAGTTAAGATGACTTTCTTAAGGTTTTTTGCAATAGGGTACAGTTTATTTATGTATTATCTAACTGACCGAGCATTCACCACTGTGGCTCACTGCACTGTATGTGACTGTGGGTCCTGTAACAGTGTGCCTTACTGTAGACTGCCGCCAAGAAGTAAGCAGCTGCAAAGTGAACTTGTCTTAACTTTGTTGCCGTTTTTCCGCTCAGTGTACTTTACTATTGTTATTCTGTTAACTTAAAAAAAAGCTGAACCTTCAAAAGTTGTTTTAAACACTTATTTCACATCTACACCTCTGTGAAATGTCACTTTGAAGCTGTTACCCCAAATATGCTCCTGACAGTTTGTCTGCCATAGTTCTATTAAAGTTCTATTGAGGCTCTGATCAGTGTGAGTTAGAAAACAGTGTTTCTCAATGTAGTCTGTCACAAGCCTCTCTTGACTGCAGTTTTCTTCTGTGCATTTGACTTTTTAAATCCTGACGAATGCTCTTTTGTTCATGCTTACATTTACAGTTCTGTGAGCAAAATGTAAACCTTGGCTCGTTTGCGATCGGTACTGTGATCATCGTGACTTCATCTCCGCCTACTTCAGCAATATAGAAACGTTTTTTGCACTGACAACAGGGGAGATTGCGAAACCAAGTTACTTGTAGAGTTATGTAAATGCACTGTTCGTTATATATTTTTACGCCTGGATGAATTTAATCCGTAAAATGTGCATTTATATCAATGCATTTTGTACATATTTGTAAATATTCACTGTACTGTATAAATTCTTTAACAAACCAAAACTACCGCCCGGGCGGTCACCCTGAGCCTGACTTTTATTGTCAGGTTGTAACGGTGAAAAACAATAATAAACTTTACAATCATGAAAATGTTCCATTGTTATCGCTCAAATTTACCAGCACAAGGTTGTTTTATTCCTTTTCTTCTTCATTATCAGCAGAAAACCTGTCTGTGATCCTAACAATTTAAACTCGTCTGTTTTTGATACAAAAGTGCTAGCAATTGTTGAATTACACAAAATAAACTCGGATTTCTTCATGTCCTAGTTGTGACGCCATTGGCCGACTGTGTCAAGGTGACCCAAGCGATTAACACCATGAGGACACGATCACACAGCTTTAGATTCATCCCCAAATAAACCTTTTAGTTATGACATGTGAATCATTAGTGGTGGAGGAAGTGTTCAAAGGAAAAGCACACAAGCATTATCAGTTAAATGTACTTGTGATATTGAAAGTAGTTTTAACTGCTTTATGTACAGCAGTTTATTGCAGTGGTTCCTAACCAAGGGGGCCGGGGAACCTTTAATCTATCTGGGGGGCCGTGAGATGATTATTGGGGTTGGAAAGAAGAGAGAACGAGATATGCTACACATATTTGTATTTCTTTTTATATTTCTCTAGCCTTTGTTGTTTTTCTAAAATATTTCAGTATTTAAATGTGTCAACAATGTTCACGAAAAATGTTAACCTTTCATTAAAATAATGTAATTTGTATCTATAGCAGTCAAATAAAAACTGGAATAATATTTACTGAAGCAGGGTTATTACAGTAAAAACTGTAAATAACTCGAAAATAAGCAGTGAAAAATATTGTTCGTAAACTGACACTTAAGAAAAACAATATCCTTCAAGAAAAATGAAGCTAAACTGAAATATTACCTGGTTAAAAAAACTGATAAAAGTAAAATAGAAATTAACGTAAATTCGTTTTGATTTAATTTTTAGCTATAAAATATTGCGAAAAAAGAAGTTCTGAACCACAGAAATTGAGAGTTTACAGACTTGACCTCCCAGAAGACGGCCCTATACCGCAATTGCTTTACATCGAATGCTGAAGTAGCGCAAATAATAAACATAAACATGATAACCATTCCTATACAGTTCTCTAACACTTATATATATATATATATATATATATATATATATATAATGTAGCTATACTTCTGAGACATTATACCTGGCCCTAACAAAAACAAACAAACTACAACTAAACTTTTCTGAAAAACGTAAATGAAAGAAAAATAGCAAAAGCATTCTGAAACTAAACTAAAGTAAAATTGAAACGTCAAAAATAAAATAAATATTAATTGAAAATTCAGAACTGTTACAACGATGCTCTGAAGCAAATAGTAATAGAAGTAGAAATGAGTACAGTAACTAAGTGAATAGATTTAATAATATACTTTGTATCTTTACTGTAAATCATAAATAGTAAACAAGTACTCTTTGACATTACAGACATGTTGACAGTGACTTTATTGACTTTATTAGCTTGTTAACATGCAATGCAAATGACAGAAATAAATGTCAGATGCATAGTGACGCACAAAGATATCAGTTACCAAAAGAGCGTGAGAGGCGTTGAGCAGAGTCGTCACAGGTCAGGTTTGTGGAACAAAGTTCAATCTCTTCAATGTGACTTTGACACTTAAAAATCCCAGATGAATGAATCCTAAAGTAGCTCAAGCGCAAGTTCAGTCAGGAAGACACTCACTCCTCATCTCTGTCTCTCCTCTCCTTGTAATTACTCTGTCAGCTGATTGGGGGCGTGCACTTTTAAGTAACCAACCAGATTCTGCACACCGGTTCCTGAAGCCAATCATATCGTTGCTGTCAAACTTTAAGTAGTGTTCTCCTCTGTGCTGCTGTCAGTTGTCATTTCAGCGTGAAGCAGATGCAACCCTCCTCCACCCCAGTCACCTCCAGTCAGCATCACAGTCATGCTCCTCATTCATCATCAGATTGCAGCAACTCCTTTCACCACCACCACCACCACCACCAGTGTCTGGACTCCAGGGGGGATTAGGCCTGTCGGACCTCAGTATCCCTACCCTCGCTGATAGTACTTCAGGATGGAGTCCAATCGCCAAAGAATTTGCACTTTTCATATTTGATGCATGTAAAATAAATCGTTGTTAAATTATAAAACAAGTCTCTCCTGATTGAAATGAATTTGTGTGGCTTGAATGAAAATACTGCATATTCCCAATGATGACCAAAAGCCAGAGGTCACTCCAAGTCGCTGGTGTCCAGCTTGTGGCCGCAGAGGCAGACAGTGCCGCCCATCACTCCAGACAGCGTCACGATAGCCAGCAGGATGGCCCACCAATAAACCTGCAGCGGATGCATACGAATATTCGATGTGAGTTTTGGATTACTGTTGACATGAACTATAAACATCAGCCCCCTAAATTAGATTGAAGCAGCTTTTTGGGGTTACAGGATATGCAACAAACAATTCAAATGGACACAGCATTACATCCCAAGACAGAATACTTAACGTCTTCACATATCTTGTTTTCAAATCATCTCATTTGAGAAGCTCCAACCAGAGAATATTTAGAATATTTTTTTCTTGAACTTAAACGATGATGCTGTTGACTTCATAAATGACAAGTCATGGTAACTCTAATTCAAAATGTAATTTTGCTTTCACAATAATATCTATAAACTCATAAAGTTGACCCACATACAATATGTGCTGTTATCTGCAACAGCAAAACATTGCAGTGTAGTTTAGACTAATTTGAACTCCTATCCTCTCTGTATTGTTTACAACTCACAGAACACATGACTTGTACATAAACATTTTATTTTTATTCTATTGTTGGTCATTGATGTTTTTAATCTACATATTGATCAAATATATATGTAATATATATGTCAACATTGATATAAAACAACACAACGGTTCCTGAATTGAGGGGTCATTTCTGTCTCCAGTGAAATGAATGGCTGGTCTTCAACCCAAATTCATTCCTGATTATCCACGCTGTCATGAGGAACTAATCCTCAAAGGTAGCTACGACTGAAACATCGAAGACAGCTGAACATCAGGGCAGGAAGTTTCACAAACACACTGAGCTGAGGATGTCACATCAAGCAAACATCTGCTGCCTTTTAACAAAGACGACATCCACCGCCATAGAATGCAGCAAATTATCATTTTGCGTATACTGTCCGACCTGATGGCCAGAACGCCATTGATCAGGTCATTTGAGACCGTGGAGCAACTTTATGTCCTATAAAATGAATAAGGAATCTGGTAACTGAAACACTGATTTGATAAACAACGTTGAGCTTTCATTATAAACAAAAACAGACTTGTATACATTAACATCGTGTATGCCTTTTAGGGGCATTATCACCAGCAGCTGTTACAGCCTGCTGCAGCCAGCTTAAATGTACAGCACAATTAAAACTATAGAAGGACCTGCTCACCAAAACATTACTCCACAGCAGCCACTAGGTCAAAAACTCAGCAGGATGCCTTTAAAGTCAAATGATGAAACTATTGCTAAACAGCCTCTCAGGGCATTAATGTAACTATTTGCTAAGTAAAGACATAGATGAGTAGCCTAAGCTCTAGAAGAGAATAAAAGTCACTCTCCCTTTGTGTGTGTTGTAATCTGAGCTTCTGCAAACACTATTAGCTCTGTCAGCGCTGTTGCCGTTGTTTGCACTGTTAGCGCTGTTAGCACAGTAAGCTGCAAGCCGTCGGCTCAGCCGTCACCATGTTGAGTGCTTCCTTTTAGTTTCCCTCGTGTGATGACATCCATATTAGCTGTTCTTCACCTTTATTTTTTCACATTTTTATTTTATGTGTTTATTGTTATGCACCAATCACCAAGCCAAATTCCTTGTATGTGTAACGTACGTGGTACTAAACCGTTTCTGATTCTGATTTACAGCATCACCCAACATCATTTTACATTATGCTGTTATCTTTTATAGGTGTTATTAAACTAATCATAGGAAACCTTCACCTTCATCCACTCTGCTATGTCGTCGAAGTCATCCAAATTGAGGAAGGAGTTTTTCAGTCTTGCGATGGGGCCGTCTGCATCCAGCAGACGACACATGTGGAATTTGTCGCAGTATCCCCGGTTCCCTGAGCACGGAGCCCCGGCGACCAGCGGCAACGCCGTCCTCTGGAAGTGACGGGACAGCACGGAGGAGGTAGTGCTGGCACATGTCTCAGGCTTATCTGCCATTGAAACACATCAGATGTACTATAATACATATCATATCTACTTAAAGCCACTGTGTATATCATTTAAAAATGTCTGACTTCGGTACATCTTCGGCAAACAAAAACAAACTAAAAGAAAAGGAATTTGAAAAACAAATTCCCTCTCATTTGCACCAAATCATCCGGGACAACAACAAGAACCACAAACCATCATGTCAGATTATGTCTGTTGTAATAGTTTTGGAAAATTGGAAAACAATTAAGTAACCTCAGTACAAATTGACACAGGCTGACGTGTTGGGACACAAAGTGTAAACACATTCCTCAGTGGTAGAGGACACATTGGCCTGTATAGTTACCGGGCTGCTGGCAGCACATGTGGCATTTCTCCTTCATGTAGTCTCCTGGACAGTCGCACTGCTGCAGACTGTGCTTCACACACACAGACTCTGCACAGACCTGCAGAGAGAACCAGACGCTCATTAAGAAGAAGACGTAGTAAAGTTTAATTAAACATCCCTGGTTCTGGATAAAGCTGAAGAACTTAAAGTATAAGTAAAAGTATTGTGTGATTTGTCCTCGGTTCCAGGCATCCATTCCTTTCCACTCATCTCTGAATGATATGAAAATAAAAAGAGGCAGAGTAACCAGATTTTTTCACAGATTACCTGCCCCATGAACTACAGCATATTGTGACAAGTTATTTTTACGAATGTAAATTGTGTCATTGTGAAGGCACTTGTGAGATGTGTTTCTTGATGTAAACATTTCTTTTACAATGGTTGGGAACTGGTTTTCAGGCTTCTTCCAGATTACCTGAAATCTGGGGAATCAGTAGCACCACAGATTCACACATTTGATTTTCTTCAAAAGGCTGAAATAAACATGAAGGTGAAGGTGAAGATGGTGTTTTGAGGAACTGAACCAAAATTAGGATTCAACTCTGTTTGTTCCAGAGTAAGTCAGTTGAAATAATTTACGATTGATTTGAAGACGATAACTAAAACTCCACCTTCATTTTTGCATTATTTCATTCCTTTGCTTTTCCAGTTGTTGTGAACAATATTCCTGGATGAGATCGTCAGAGTTTAGCACCTCAGGGGAGAACAATATTCACAGCTGGAATGAATTCCTTGCCTCTCCTGCTAAGAAGACATCGTCAATTACCAATACTCAGAATGCATTTAAGAAAGGAGGAAATCTGGCCAAGAACAAACATGGAGTCACACGCTGTTGTCTCAGATCAGATCTTTTCTTAGTAGCACTGTGTTGTAATGCTGCGTTGGAGCACGTGAGCACACTTATTTGAAGAAACATCTGATTGAAACCAGAAAACGTTATGTTTGTTTGTCATGCAGCTGATATATAAACACTTCACATGGCACTGAATTTGTTTCTTAATAACAATAATCTACTAATAGCTAGAACTTATTTCTAACTACAATAAGCGAATGAAATGCTTGTAGGTATTCCAATTAATGTTATAGTCACTTTAAGGTTTTAAAGAACATCATTCAAAAGTAACTTTATTAGACTAAAATGTAGTGTTTTCACTGCTCTTACTATGTGAAAGTTGCTTTTCTTGTAGGTGTCACCTACTTGAATGCAGGTGACACAGGTTAGAATTGAAGTATATTTCCTGCAGTTCAAGGAAGCCTTTTGCTCCATTAATTGTCCACATTGTTACTGTGTGACAATGCAGTTAAACACAGATTGATTTGAAAAAGTTTACATTACCTCACATCATCATAATGAGGTTTTGACCAAATACAGAATATGAGGATTGTTTTAATAAAAATAAATAAATAAAAATGTTTTAGTGAGTTGAAGATCATGTAATAAGATTGAAAGCTCCAGAACAACTATTAAAGGGACCTGATGGTGAGATTGTTTCCAAGGCCAAGAATGAACTCTGAAACATAATGATTTTTCTTTTCAGGACCAGCTTTGCACCATCACTGTACACTTGCACACGTTGGCTTGTTGGGCAATGTAGCTAGAACATATTGAGTCACGCGGTGCTGCGGCTGCCTCACCCCGTTCAGGCAGACACGCGTGCCCTGACTGCAGACTGTGAGGTTTTCCTTGGCGCTTGGCTCGGGGCAATGTGGGGAGATGGCTGAACACCCAGCCTCTCTCTGACAGTCTGTCTCCTCATCGCAGGTCTGACCCGCAGGCTTAAACCCACAGTCCTGACCGCAGCACAGGCCCTGACTCGGACTGAGTGAAAGCATCGTACACAAAGAGCCAGGGTGACGGATAAACATGAAAGCCACATACAAACAAAACAAAAGATGCACCGAGAAGCTAGAACATCAACAAAATAGTTTAGATGAATGTGGTGTGCTGCTTCAATTAAAAATGATGAAAGAGAAAAAGTAATTGAAAACAATACACTGGACATGTTACAACAAGTTTGCACGCAGATGCAGCATTTCATGTCATTAGACGTGTGTAAATTTCAATGCTCGATGCTTTCATGCAGACTCTACTGGTCGGTGTACCTGCAGGCTTTACCAGGCTTGAGGCGACACTGGACTGCTACAGGCTGCTTAGCGCTGAAGCAGCAGAGGTCGGTGTCGTTGTGACCGATGTCACACTCCTCGTCTTCCTCGACAATCTGGTTTCCACAGATGGGCTGATCGCTGACTGGCCAGAAAGAGCAGGCATGCAGATAAACAGACACAAGTAAACACACACAGACTGTATAATTATTTACAGTGACTAATACACACATCTGGCCCCCAACTTAGCAGGCAACATGCATGTGGACACTGTCTGATCTTTTCTTCCTCACCCACGAAGCAGTCATCCTTCTTCAGCTTCAGGATCTTGCTGATGTGGTCGATGCTGCAGGGCGAGAACTTGTCGTTGTTTTCACGCACCTTGTCTGTGGCTTCAGGGAACATCAGATACCTGCCTTTGCCATCGCTGGAGCCGAGGTTCCCACAGTTTGAGCCCTTATCGTGCTGGAACACGCACAAAACATCAGAAATTGGCTTTTAATTCCTGTGTTTTTCTGGACTTATTATGTATCTACACACTCAGCAAATGGAATAAGCTGTTTTTTTGGACATTTCCATTAAAAGTGCTCAGCCGTAGGTAGAAACAGCAAAGGGAAACAAATGATCAAGCTGGAACCATTTGTTAAAGGTCATCATCGCAGACATTGAAAATGTTTTCATGGACAGTTATTTGACAGGCCCTTTCTGGAAGGGCAGAAGAGACTTTTCTGTAACTTTAATATCTTTGTTATATTTCCAAATAACAAAACGTATACTTTTTGCAGTCAAAAGATTTCCCTGATATCTGATGACCATGAAACCGATGAGGAATGTCATGTCACAGCGAGAACAGAAACAGAGAGCTCCTCCTGCTGCGGTCAGAGACGTATTTGTGAAGCATTTTGTAGAGCTGGTGTTTTCTGGATGTCAAACTCACCGGTGAATTAAGAGAACAAGGGTCGGGTGAGCCTCGAAATGAACATGGAACATGTTTTGATCATCTTTGTGTTCATGTTTTAAAGTATTTCTGCATCTGTTCTTGATTAGTTTAGAGGACGAAATGATAAAGTCTTCACTGTATCTGTCAGTATCTGCTGCTCTGTGGTTCACAAAACTGCCTTTCACAGCAGATGTTGGTGTGGTTTTAAAAGAATAATAGATTTGTTTTTGTTTTTATTGTTATTTGTTGGTGTCTTTTGGTTTCACATTGGGATTAACATTTACTGCTGCGGTCATAACAACGGAAACAGTGGGAAGCAGTAAGAAAAGGAGGAACAGGGAAGTATGGTACTGTACTGTGTCAATTTGCAGATTTCCTGACCTTCCTGTTAACTTCTTGAACTCCTGTAGTGGTTTTACAGATGTTGGTACAACAGACCAAGATGCAATTTTAGGACAAACAACCCATCAAGAAGTCAAGTCTTTTCTAAATGCTGTGGCTTGTAATCACTGTACTGTATTTTATGTCAAGCATTTATCTCGTTAACAATTTATAATTTGTAACTATAATCTATTTATTTCAAGTAGAGCTGAAACAATCAGTCGATTAATTGATCAATTGACAAAAATGTAATCGGCAACTATTTTGATAATAGATTAATAGTTTCAGATCATCTGGTTCCAGCGACTCTAATGTAAGAATTTGCGACTTTTTCCGCCATGTACAAGGTAAACTGACAGTCTTGGGGGTTTGGACTGTTGGTCGGACATTTGATGATGTCACATTGGGGTTTGAAAAATTATAACAAAGATTCTAACTATTTTTTAACATTTTACAGCCAAAATGATGAATAATAATCAAAATAATTCTTAATCGATTAAAAAAATAATTGTTAGTTGCTGCCCTAATTTAAAGTTATATGTATACAAAATGTAGCGACTAATAGTGAATAAAATGTAAGGAAGGAGCAGGATCAGATAGATATTTCTACCTGAGCAGCAAATTGGTCAATAGCCCACAGTTCTAAAAGCCACTGTATGAATGTGTGGTTGCAAGGGAAGTAGGCCAAAGGCCAAAGCAGCTCTTCACCAAGGGTAACTGGGTAAAAAGCCCCCCCCCTCTTTCCTCCACCGTGTTTGCTACAAATCTCAGGTGAAGCCCGTGCTGACATCTCTTTGTGTGTTTTTTGCAGCCTGGAAACAATGAGACATGCCTGTCACAGGAGCCAGGAAACCATCATTTACAGTAGTTTAACTTATAAAAAGCCTCCAGGTTCTGACATAGCAGAACTAATCTGGTCAGGAACGGCCCCAGAGGACTCTTTGGTCTGTGCAAGTGTGAATAACAAAGGGCAGGGTGAAAAACGCTGCTGGCATTTTGGGCTTTGGGAGAAAGGTTGCAGGTTGTTGGCGGCCAAAAGACAAGGACACAGCTGCTTGCATTTGTGTGTTTACATCAGCTGTGTGTTGTTTTGGTGGGAGTAGAGGTTAAAAATTAAAATAACGTTGGCGAGAGAAATCAGGGATCTTCCCGTTCTCTTATTGGAGATTATCCAGCGAGGCTGAGCCAAGAGTATCTATGAAACAAACCAGTCACTACAGGCCAAGGTCTCTAATGCCCACATAAGTGAATCATTCACAGGCAAATTTGTTGCGGTGCAGTGCAAACAACCATGTATGCCTTGTGAGAATACGTGAGCTATGTCTACATTTTGAATAACAGGGATTCGTCATGTTGAATTATCATTCAGTACACAACCCAGGCGGGCTCATGTTAGACTAGAAAATGGGTTCAGAGTAAAACTGGTAAAGTTCAGCAAACATCTGAAATACAAACACAGGTGTAAATAATAACATTGTCGATGGCTCCGATTGATTAAACAAGCTTTCACAATACCAATACCAGCATCCTGAACACTTTGCAATGCAAAATGGTAGTAGACCTGTGAATATCCTGTGAATATCCTCCACTGGAACATAAGAATGTCTGATGTGAAAAAAGCCTTTAAAGACATTGGTAAATGGATGGTGAATGGACTTGTACTTGTATAGTACTTGTATCTTCCAACTACCCAAATCACTTCAATAGTACATGTCATCATTCACCCATTCACACCCATTCATACACTGATGGCAGGGGCTACCATGCAAGGGGCCACCTGCCCATCAGGACTCAAACTCACCATTCATACTCATTCATTCACAGCAGGCACAGCCTGCGGGAGTAATTTAGGGTTAAGGGTCTTGCCCAAGGACACATGAACTAGCGGAGCTGGCCATTGAACCTTCGATCCTCTGATTGAAGGACTACCCCTAAAACACCATGTAATATGTCTGTAAACCACTATGAATGAACAATAATTTAAAGGGAAAATCCACCCTCAAAACAGACTCTACATTGTGCAATTTCAGTGACAGCTGACAGCTATCTGCAACTGTCTACTCTTAACCTTAAATCTGAGTTGAATTTGTTGGAGTTTTTTTTTCTTTCTACATCTGCAAAGGAATCTTAGTTTTAAATATGACATGCAAATTATATAAATGTAGGCCACAAAAAGAAATTCACATTATCAGGGGAATGTAATGGGATGAATTGTGTACTATTCATTGTAACCATGAGTGATTGGTTTGATTGAGACACTTTTGGAAGACCCCCTCTTCATTCAGTTTCAAACTGATGTTTTAAGTACTTTGTAAACTCAGTGATTGCGACTAACCGGGGATCCCAGGCTGTGGCCGAGCTCATGAGCGAAGGTCAGCTGGACTTGTCGAGGAGGCAGGAACCGTCCGTAGTTCTGTATTGTGACCAGACCTGTGTTCAGGGTGGAGATCCGGCCCTTATGCATGGTCTGCTTCGAACATATTCCGCCCGAGTTACCTGAAGTGCACACAGATGAGAGGATAAACCTGGAGTTTGGTTTCCACTGAGGTTGTATAGGTTAAATGACAATCAAAGTAAATATTATATAATATAAAAAAGCAGAGTTTGTCAGACCTAATGTAAACATACCCCCTTGTCACTTTGCAGTACAGTATGGTTGCAGAATTACCCTTTTGCTACTGGAAATACTTTAAACCAACAATGTTCAGCCACTGAAGCGTCGACCTTTGAGGCCCCAGTCTGGGAGGTATGGACAGACAGACCAACGGACCTGCTGAGCTTCTTTAGTTTCACATCAAAGCCTGCAGAGCCATTCAGCCTCCAATGGTCTCAATCTGCCTTTGAGTTTACGCAATATCCCTCACGGGTATTCCCACAATTCCAAACAGCTGGCCACATTCACATGGATGGGTGGCTGGGTTGTGACATCATCTTCCAGCTGGCCAGCCAGAGGAGTGCTTTAACAGAAACGAATCCCAGAGGTCGAACCGAGCATCTGTGATAGGGTTCCTCAGAGAGGCAGCTCATGGATCTGAGTAAAGCGGTTAGACTTGACTTCAGGTACTTCAACAAGACCATTTGTGGCATCTTACACTTGAATGCGGTCTTATTATACAGCACATATGGGCCAATTATTACCTAACAGCATAGACAGCCATCTTTATTCAAGCTCTTACATCATCATTTTGTCTGCACTTATTGTCACCACCAAGTCTTTCAATCCGCTGCAGTGGGAGTTATTTCCATGTGTCCATCCTCTCTCTTCTTTATTGGTTTCCCTCTATTCACGCACACGTGAGGTTCAGGTTGGAGGTCTCAGCGGCTCTCATGCAGTCGCGTGCCTTTTATGTAACACCTCTTACACAATGTGGTCAGCACTACCATTTTGAGGGGTAAGGCTTGTGAGATGTGCGTCTGTTGAAGATATTCAGCGCCAGTTTCAGAGAAATCTGAGTTCAGCCGTTGTTGAGAAATGTGGGAACCAGGCGCGGGCATCTGGATCGCCGACCGGCATGTTTTTGTGACACAGTGGGCGTAAGTGTGATGTCCTGGGACGGTGAAGGACCGTTAGAGGTTGAAAAATCAAAACAGTGCCCCTTATCTATGTTTTTGTAGAAACAATGAGGGTACTGTGGGAGGGACACAGTTACGCCACTGTCATGTGTCGGGTGAAGGACACTGCCAGAGATAATACAGTATTAGACTTTATTTTATCCCTTGGTGTTTGATATGACGACTTTTACCAGAAATTAGACAGCACATTGATTTGTTTTTCAGCTGAGAGGAATTGTCATCGTTAATACTCCTCTCTGCCAAAAGTATAAAGACATCAGTTTCATATTAACACATATTTAATCCAGCCATACAAATCAAAAATTCTGGATGCAACTCTCTCGCATTCCCAGCTATTGACCTAAAATGGCCTCCCTGGTGGGCTATTCAAGGAGCCGGGTTTCCTAGAAAGAGCTTACTTTGGACGCACTGCGTTGTGGTTTTTGGCAGCGCGAGGAGAGAGCGATTTTGTCCCCTCCTCCCTCTTGTCTTTGTCACAGAAAGGAGTCGCAATGAAAGACTCCTATTATTAGCTGGCTGGAAAAACACAGTCCGGAGAAACATAATGCACACACTCACCGTCAGGAGGAAACAAAACACAATTACGCAGAAACATACACACAGTAACTCCCACTTCTAGGAATATTTGGTATCACATAACATCATACACAAACATATAAAAGCACACACACACACACACACACACACACACTCTTTCACATGGTTTACTATGAGCAGAGAAACAATAGTAAGGGGCTGTCTTTCTTTGGATGAAGAAGTGGGGGGATTCCGAGTGTACTAATAACACCTTTAACAACAAAAACAGACACAGAGAGCGAGTTGACCGCAAATAACACCGATCAAAGTTCTCAGAAAAGTACAGTGGATTTGCTCTCTATCGTATAACTGAAGCCGATGACTTTCCATCACTGGTCTCTTTGTCTCCAGAGTTCATTGACCTTCACATTACACATTTAACTGGGATTTATACACATTTGAATAGGATTTACTCACTAATGCGTCTTGTTCAACTTATTTAAACTTGAGACTTATTTTGTTGTATTCGCTCTCGTCGATGTCAAGTTGTGATACAATTTGACTCATGCTTAATGGTAATATATATATGCTTCAACAGTGAGACATAACCACTGTTGGACCAGGAAGTACCACTGCAACATACATATGTTCACAAGATAGATTGCCTAACCTTTCTGAAAATCTGTCCCGTTTGTGCCTCACGTGAGATGTCACCATGGCGATCAAGCTGGGGAATGTAGTCAGAAATCCTCACTAAGACGTCTGGGAGTGGTGTGTGTGTGCGTGTGTGTGTGTATCTGTGTGTGTGTGTGTGTGTGTGCGTGTCAAAGGTTCATGTCATTGTGGTGGTCTGCTCGCACGCCCCTCAGTTTAGCCAATCATAAGCAGCGTCTGAGTGAACGTTATAGAAACATGAAGGAAGAACCTCCTCCCACAATAATTCCAACATACGTGTCCAACTTCCTCCGACACACAGAGAGTCTGTCACCAGAGCTGATAGACGTGGCTTATTAGTTACGTTGTAGTTAATTTGTCTATTTAGGTCATGGAACTATAATGTCCTAAATATATAAGGTGACTGAGAGAGTTTGTGAATTTTGTTTGTATTTCAAATCTTAAAGCAAATTATGGACATTGCTCTTTGATAAAATGTCAGATATTAGAGTTATTATCAAGTTCAGTAACATTGCTTTGGGAGTTTCTCCGACAGTACAAGTCTATATTTCCCAAGGGGAAACATTTCCGAATTTTACTGAATTGTAATGGTGCATCATTGAGAAGAATTAAAAAGAGCATTATGGAAATTATCCCTTCTAAAAAGAACAAAAAGAAGTGTTATTGCTTAATTCTCAACGAGAGAGTGTGATGTATTTGTTTTTGTATTTTTTGCTTATTTGTCAATTTTTTTGTAAATGTGATACGTCATTTAGATCTTTTCTGTATATAACACAATTAAAAGAGAGTAATACGATATGTCCACAATGTAGTCCCTAGATGGCATTTCCAAATGATTTTCAGCCTAACAGCAGGCAGCTTTAAATACAAATCACTGGTGATTGTTAATTGAGGAATTCACTCACGTCTTGTTTTTTGTTCTCTCAAATCAAAACGCTGCTTGTATAAAAGGCCTGCAATAGGAGCTGTTAATCCTGCAACTCTGTGTGCCACAACATCATTTGATCCAGGAAAACCAGGGGAGGCTTACATGCATTTTTACTGCAACTCTAACTGACCCCACTAATGGACGAGACAGGTAGTGCGAGTGTTTACAGCTGCTTTGTGCAAACTGTGAGTGTGTCTAGGAGTGCTGAAGGCCACCTCTAGCGAACTTGTGTCAAATGAAGGCCTGAGAGTCCTGTTTGCCAGAGAAGACGCTGCACTTTGGCAGATCAACAGAGTTTCATGCAGAGATTTAAACAGAGCGCCAGAACAGCAAAACATTATTTCACCTTCGATGTCTCTCTATTTTTTTATCGTGGACAGACTCATATCTGTTTCACCTTCCTGCTCAGCCCGCCATGTGTTCTCAACACAAACTTTCAAGTTTGTCCTTTCTGTTAGAGGGCTGTGAATATTGTATGTGTAATAATCTGTTCAATGTATTCTAATGTCCACTAACTCCTACATATTTTGGGGGGTTAAGGTTAAAATATTTTTGTTAAAGGTGAAGTAATAAAGTCATTTTGACAAAGTTCAAGCTAAGTTTAGGTGAAGGTTTTAGATTAAGGCAATTTAACCCACTAACACACATTTTCCCCACGTTGTTTCCAGGGTTAGGTTTAGTGTTTCAACCATAAAGCTCTTTAGTAGCTTTAATGTTGTTGAAATGATCTAATTCCATAATGTCTGACCATACAATATTTACTCTGTACCACAAGCTATATGATGTTTTAAAAGTTCAAGGCTATATATATTATTCCATCCAATGAAAATATTCTTAATTCCTTGTGCACCATTTTATACATAAGTTTGAACAATGTTTGTCTGCACAGTGTGATACATAAAGGGACAAAAGACATCTTGACAATTGTATTGCACGTCAATATGTCTGAGTAATATAATTACAGTTTGACTGCTGTTCTTATTAATCAGCCTGCTGTTTTATGGCATCGTCCTTTAAGCAAAACAAGGTAATGGCAGTCATCATAATACCACAGCAACATGTCGTTTTTAATGTGCGGAGGCCAGAACAATTCAGGGCACCTTACGGATTTTAGGACCTCATTGCTCTCAGACAAATATGCAAATCAGTAATCACTGTATATATACAGTATGTGTGAGTGCATGTGTTTGTGATTTCCGTGCATTCGTGTCACAGTGAGTTTGACTCACCAGCTTTGCCCTCCCAGGCAACCCCCAGCGTTCCGCTGTAGTCTCTGTTAGTGAGCAGATAGGACAGGCAGAAGTTCCCCCAGTTGTTCTCGGAGTACAGACTCAACAATTTCTCAGACCCGATGTATAAAGGGTTCAGAGGATCGCTTTTATCTTCCTCTGTCATCACCTGGAGAGACATGAGACAAGGAGCTCACTTTACATACCTCCTGCACAGCTCTAAGAAAGTTAGCATCGTACGTCAGTCATTTTGAATAGTGTTGAGGCTGACAGTCCGTACTAGTTTCACTACCACTGGCACATATGCACCATCTGATGCATTTCTCTCAAGGGTTTGTGCAATAAAAATTTGATGTAGGGAGTTATCAGAGTAACTGCATCTGAGGTGCGTCACCCCAAAAATGAAATGTTGATATCATGTTAATAATACACATATGATAATATTGTGTAATTAATATGGTTAAAGACTCTCTCTCACTTGTATCTTGAGTGTAATTCATTTGCCAAAAAAGAGAAAAAACAAACAATAAAAAGTTAAAGATGTTTTTGAAAGATAACATTATTTATAAATATTTTTGTCATAGTATTGGTATTGTGAATTATTTTGGCTGCAATAATCGTGTAGTGAAAATCTGCTATCATGACAGCCCTAAGATGTGGCACAATCGAGTCATTGCTTGAGTGCAGAGGGATCTTACGCGGAGAGATTTAACTTTGAAGTTGACCAGCTTGATTCCAGCGAAGTCCATCTTGCCATAGATATCATTCACAGCTCGTATGTAGGAGGCAACCTACGTTTATGGGAGAAAACCATCAATGACATCTCCTGCTTCGTACAGACTAGTGGCTGGGTGGCTGAAGTTTACGTGGCATCTTGAAAAACACAAACAGCTGGACAAAACACAAGCAAATGAAGAACATCATATTTTCTTCAATGTGACATCACATATGCAGCATTTAAAAAAACTGACAGCAAACTGACAAACACATTCACCACTTGGTTGTGAAATTGGTGAAGATGTCATCTTTGTTTCCCTTCTTTTTCACAGTGAGTTCTCAGGGCCACCGTAGCATCAGACGGAAGTAAAATTACTGACAGAAGGTTTTGATAATCCCAAAATAGTATTTTAAGTAGATTTAGCATTCTATCGTTTTGACAATATAGTTGACTCTCTCTGAACTGCCCCACCTATCCGATGGTTTACACCCATACATCCTCGGCCAAGTTTTGATCATGATTCATTAACATACCCCGCGAGGTAATCCGTAAAGTCAAGTGAGGTGATCCACAAAGTATTTGCAAGCTTGGGTGGCACAACCGTTTACACATCCACAACATGTACAAACCAGTCACATGCGAAGGTCTGAGTCCATACAGCAGGACATGAACATACAGTAGAATCTGCGGGGATTATCCGAAAATGTAAATACTGACACCTCAAACCAAACGCATTAAGTGACACTCAAACCAGATCAGCAGAGATTGTGACAACAGCATTTTGTCTATTTATTTATACTCAAAGATCACACCGCGGCATCACTTACAGTGTATTTTCTCAACCGGTGCAACAAAGGTCTGGCACTGAACCAGAGACAACAGCAAGTGTGTGTGTGTGTGTGTGTGTGTGTGTGTGTGTGTGTGTGTGTTTAAGGTGGAAAGACTCTAAAGGAAGTGATGAGAGGACAAACAGCAGGAGGAACGCCAGAGAGAGAATAGTGTGGCCGCAGCTAATGACAGATGTAGTTACTCAATAACTGGCCTTGTTTTGATTGCAGAGATGTAATTAAAAACATTACAAATGTAAAACTTGTTCGAAGCTGAACCTGTATCAGACGCTGAGAATTAATCTAAAATAATCAAACTAAATTAAACATCTGTGATGTTTTTAATTCGTAGCAAATATGGAATGTAATAATAAATACTGTTTGTTGGTTTTAATTTAGGGAGAACTACAAAAGTATCCATGTTGAAGCTATGTCACTGGATTCTCATATCAGTATGTGGCTGAACTCAATATCAGGGTAGAATCTCATGTGACCGCTGACCCCAATGACAAGCGCTTTGTTCAGACAGAGAAACTTCAACACAGAAAGACTGTTATCTTTGTCATGGCACTGAGGCAATGCAGGCGCGCCAGCAGGCAGCCAGCTTTTAACCCAGTATGTGACTCAAATCCGAGTTCACCGCGGGTCAGCCAATGCAAAAGACATTTCAACTTTGCATCTGTAAATTCTGGTTTGTGTGCCGCTTGAGCTGAAAAAAGAGCATTATTCTGAAGATCAAACTAATGCTTTTTCACCCACCGACCCCTCCTCAGGGAAGCTCTGAGGCTCGCTGCAGACGTTTTGTTGCTCTAATAGGGTCAAAGGTCAAGAGCGCAGGAGATGGGGGGTAAAAATATTTGACCTTTAAATGTAATGACAACCTCAGAGTTCACAGAGGGAATTAAATGCAACAGATCAAATCCGTTTGCATCATTGTAATGGTGTACTTTTAACTATATCTGCAGCTTGTCCTTGGTGTGGCACGTTGTTACTCTATGCTGAAGGTACGTACAGGGGCTGCTGGGTTCAGCTGAAGGGAAGAAGAGGAGGTGACCGGTCCTGCTTGTTCACCTTGTGGACTGGCGGCCCCGTGCCAGGCCTTTACACCTGAACCTTATTTGGCAAAATATCTGCAATCCATGTGCCACCATGTCCTGAGAGAGCGAGGAGGCTCCTTACTGCTGCGATGTGACAGCTGCTTGCCCATGTGCAGGCACTGGCATGTGGTGCTTTATTCTGCCTGGCAACAGTTTGGTCCTTTATTGAGTATTGTTGAATATCTCAATTGTAAATAATCTACTACTTCAAAAAAAAAAGTTTACCTCTAATTTCCTCTTAGTCGTTAAATGTTGCTCATCAGAGGAAAACTGCCGGAAAAAAAAGTTTGAATCAAGATCAAACTTTTTGCCGTGTCCCAGCAAACGGCTGCTTTAATCAGAGATCTTTAAATATTTCACAACGACATCTGTTAACAGACTCTAACTGATTAGCACAGACTGCTCATATTAGGTCAGTTTAATTCACTATTCCCCTTTTGTTCACTATTTTGAAACAAGACAAAGTAAAAATGACGCCTCCTGCATATAGCTTCACTTGTTCCATCAAGGTAAGATTGTGAGACTGAGAATTACATCAGGTGAACTTTGATTGCAGCATCATGTTCCCAAAATCCAGGACACTGTATTCAGGGACAGGCTTGTAACGATGTTATGTCCTGTTATGTTTTGATGCTCCTGCTGCATGTTCCATTACACTATAATGCTCCGCAGTACATTGTGTTCTCTGTGTCCCGAAACATCGGGCAGCTCAGGTATCAGCAGCATCTAAGGGCATCACTCTGAGGGGGGTGAGCCTCTTCTTTGTGTAGAGAGAAATATGGCTATAAGTTATTGCCAATTAGTTTTTAACCCTTTTGACTACCGGCAGATCAAGAACGGTTGTTGTCTAAGTGTGTACCACATATAAACCACCACGTCTTGTCAAAGTCAAACCAAGATAAATGATGAGAACTGATTTGAACCGGTCACCTGAGCCACGACCGCTTCAACGGACTTGAACTTCTTGTAGTAGAGGTGGTCAGCATGGAGGTGGAGCAGGCAGCTGGTCTTTGACTCATCCACTGTTCTCCTCCACCGGCTCGCTGGTGCCTCCTGTGGGTGACATGGCAGAGACACGAAGGAGGAATCACACCTGAACAGACTTGAAAGGGGACACAGTGTAGAAGGCAGATTTGAATCCTGCTAAATCCCCTGCATGTACTTAGATTTAGTGAATATTCATCCTGATTTTGCAGGTGTAAAGTCATAAAGCCCTGAGTCTACATTAAAACATCAACACACAATGTCAGTATGGATGCCGCATGTCCCAGTGGGACATGTAGACACAAGAACACAACATGGACGCTCCACTTGGAACAACATCTGTTCAGACCATTCCAAGACTCGAACAGGCACGCTGCTAAAAATGGATCCATACCAATGTCCTGAAATCCATTGTTTACAATGAACATTGGGAACACCACCTAGTTGGTCAAAGGTTAACATAAATACCCAAAGGGGAGATTAGCTAAATAGATTTGGCAGATGTTTATTGCATCATACCTGGTTTTATAATCACAGTCAATCACCGTCTCTATACAACTTTTACTGTAAATGTGGCGGCTCATCTTTAAGCTTTCTGTATCTTACACATCATTTCTGCGACTGTCATATCATCCTGTTGGAATTAAATCCTGTAATTTGCTCTCGGTGACTCAACAGGCTAAATAAAAGTGCCCAAAAGAATGAATGCGCTCATGAAAAAGGTCAGTTTATATTTACAGATGAATCAGACCCAATGGTGAATTAATTGTCTATAAATGGATTTGCAGAGGAGGAAGCTTCGAGGGTGAGGACAGAAACAGAAAGCAAGGCAGAGTGTGCGTCAGTGTTTTTGTGTGACTGCCCTACCTCATCTGGTCCGAGGCTTTGGGCGAGGAGGCTCAGATGTTCTGCACCACAGAATCCATCAGGGCCCGTTCTCATGGATGGTAGGACTACACAAAAACAAGCAGAGACTCTTGTTAAAGATATAGATGTGCATATGTCGAGGTACATGTAACAGTTTTTCTGTCTAGTTTGTTGTCTCATCTTCTTTGTCATCTGTCTCTTGCCACGACCGGTAAGAAGCGCCATAGCAGACAAAGGGAGAGACACCAAAAATGCACTTAAATTAACTGATTTATTTACTGAAACATTAATTAAACCGCAAAAAGAGATGAGATGGGGATGGCAGTAAATTCAGTTGTGTAAGTGTGAATGTGTGGTGGAAAATATATGGGTGTTGATGAGAAAAATTATAACCCACCCCCCCCAAAAAAAAGGAGCCGCAGTGTACTATGGCAGCCACCATAGTCCTCTGTGGACAAAATAGGGATAGGGACAAAAGTTGACAGACCTGCCTACAAAATAGATGAACCTGCAAAGGAAGAGCAACCAAGGTACAACCAAACAGGCCAGAGGGCCGTCACACCCTCCTTCAGTCAAATACACACAAAGATGCAGGGTGAAACACACAAATGTGCAAACACTGTCATGTGCAATCTTGTCCTTGAAAATGTTCCGTCAGCTATTGAACGTTTTTGCAACACGTCAGTGATTCACTTGAATGTGGGTGTAGTGTCCCAAATAATACAGTGTTCACCAGTCATAATAAATAATTGAACAGAGATTAAACACCGGGTTTGGTTCAACCCACTACTGTTTATTTATTGGAGCAAACAGGACATTGTGTAAGACTAGCTCACAAATAAACACACCAGTGATGTAGACCAGGGCCACAGTCTGAACAAATGTGTTGTTTGTGCTGAAATGGTACAACCTGTTGCGATTTAGTTAACTGATGCCATGGTGTTATCAGTCAGAGACCACTGAAGAAGCCAAGTCCGATGTGATCATCTTAGACAGATCTTCTGAGCGTTGTGTGTGTGTGTGTGTGTATGTGTGTGTGTGTGCGTGCGTGCGTGCGTGTGTGTGTGTGTGTGTGTGTGTGTGTGTGTGCTTCACCAGGAGCAATGATCAGGGTGGGAATGCTGATTGAAACATCCCAGGTATTTCAGATATTATCTCTTTTAGGGCCCATAAAATGTGGGGAATATTTATCAGATAGAGTCATTATCAGATAGGAGACAGCGTCAAATCAAGGAAGAGATTTTAATTAAGAGTTATTCTGATGTTTCCTGATATCTTTCCTGGGATTTCAAGGTCTTGTAACAGAGTAAGTCTCTGCATTTGACACAAAGTAAAGATGCTGGATCACATGCTTCTCTTGTTTACTTCAACAGGTGCACTGGCTCACAATTATTGATTTATAACCCCTGTCATAACAGAGATGATAGGCTTGTTTACTGGAGGCTTACTTTATACTTTACGGATTTAAAATACAAAAGTTCATGTTATTTCCCATACTAAACAATTTACAGTATTTTCAGTTCAAACAAAAAGTGCAGAAATCAATTGAAATTGGTTCCTTAGTGACCAGAGGACACCACATTTGGAAATCGGCATTGTGGTCTGGAGTGGGAGCCATTGGGCGGCCTGTGGAAAACGCTGTGAAGTGATTTCACCAAAACAACATCGTCGTCTGCGATTTGCAACACCTCTGGGACGGCTGCTTCGTTTGATTGATGCAATAAAATGGGATTGCAGTCAAGGGAGGCATTGCAAATGCATAAATTGGCCCTTCTTGTGAGAGTGGCAAACACACAGAATTCCTCTAAATGCAAGGAGCCAAAAGGACACCACAACAGTGTAACAGTAATACCAGTGTATTAGGTTTACAATCTGGGACTGTGGGGATTCTGCATATGAATATGGAGGAAATAATGAAATGTAAAGTAAAGTAGACTGCTGCAAAATGTTACAGAATAATGTAAAATAATGCAGTGGGATGTAGCACAAACCCTGTGGTTATAGCCTGATTCCAATGTTGAGAGAACAAACTATTCCAGCTACAATCCTATGTACAAAAAGGGGCTTTGAATTCCACAACTTACAGTGGAGTCACATGACATGATAATCACTTTCACATGTCGTTTGCAGTAATATGAGAGTGACAGAATCAGGCAATGTTTTGTGGTGACCCGTAAGAACTTCAAAGAGGAATGCAAAGTGTCTTTGCGTGTATGCATGTGCATGTAGGTGCGCGTGAAACACTCATTCAGCAGTACAATCTCCCAAGATCCCTGCATCAGACAATGAGGGACAAGCACGTGATTGGATCACACCATACTACGAAAGTCCTCCAGCCAATCACAAACCAGATATATATATATGGCATGCATGAG
The DNA here is from genome assembly GCA_024529925.1 of Ophthalmolycus amberensis. Taxonomy (NCBI): domain Eukaryota; kingdom Metazoa; phylum Chordata; class Actinopteri; order Perciformes; family Zoarcidae; genus Ophthalmolycus; species Ophthalmolycus amberensis. Next base: position 1,231,145 of record JAFEUB010000217.1, on the reverse strand, counting down.
TAGGGGTGAGCCGTGGGGGTGGAGGTGGATGTGGAGGCCTAAATGCCGGGCGTCGACCCACAGAATTACTTCCAGACCTTTCTACTTGTTCAACTCTTTCCCAGTTTGTTTCTGCGTCTCTTTCTTCTCCATCACAATACAGGAGATACATGTTTCTGGTCTGTTGTTGCCAAATTTGCTTTTGTTGATTAAATTGCAATGAATGACGCTCCATTACAACCTACAAACTGCCGTATCAGTGCAAGACTTGCCTGGAAAAAAACTATTTCCGAAATGAAAAAATAGTGTGACATTTCAGTCCAGACTTCCCAGCAGCTGTTGGAAACTAGATCTACTGTTCAGGGTAATGTAAAAAAAAAATAATAATTTAAGCCACAGCCTCTTGAATCTCATTTCAGCTTGAAAACAGTGAAAGTATGTTTAAGCAACACACCAACAAAAAGTAACATTTCCTTGTATTGTTGCATCAGGAAGTTTAGTTTATCGGGGTAAACACAACACTGGCATACAAAAGGCATTGAGTCTTGAAATGTCTCTTCTTAAACCAGGATAAGTCTGTACTGCAGTGGGACTGTTGCATTTTCTGCCCTAAAGTCACTGCCCAAGTGCCCACGAATGACCCTTTGGTCAGGCCAAGTGCCCTCAAGTGCCCCATTGGTTAGCTCAAGTGCAAAATAATCTTATTCCAAAATATAACATAACACTAAGCTCTAACCCCCCCCCCCCCCCCCGCCTATGAAAGAGTCTTTGCACACCACTCCTCAGGAATATACAGTATATCCATTGCTTGTATTAAACCTCTAATCTATTTACCACAAAAGTGGTATCCTACAGCCCAGGGGAAAAGAACGGTCGTTAAACAACCTTTGTTTCCCCCAGATGATGAATCAGGGAGTGGAAATACACACAGGAGTAGACGCATTAAGTCAGCCTGCGTGTCCTAATTTACCACTTGCAGGGAAGCATTGTTTGTTTATTGGCACCATCTGCACATTTCCAGGAAAATGCTTTCTTAGAAATAATGTTATTCCGATGTGTATTCCTGTGCAGGCAGAGAAACACACGCAAATAGAAACACATACGCACATACACAAAGAACATTTTGACAGCTCTTACTGATGACTGCCATCTGGCCAAACCATAAACTGACTTAATGTTAAGCTAACTAAGAGTTTGTTTCCAACTTTTTCAAACCCTGTAAGTTCCTCTACATGCTGCTCTTTTCGTCTCTCCTTTTAACATCATTCTCTCCTTTCAATTTAGAAACTTATATTCTTCTCCTGGCATTTTACTGTACCCCTTCCCCCTCTTCTTTCACCATTATAACTTCCTCCTTACTTCAGCCCACATCTCTCCTCCCCCTTCTTCAAAAGTCACACCATCTTAGGTTTATCTCTTCTTTGGCCTGTGCCCAGCAAGGGTGCCACCACCCCCACAGAGCTCTAAATAGATTCTGCTGGTACATTATAACTCCCCCTTATTAAAGGTAAAGATAATTCATTGACCACTGGTAACCTTAGTTTGTATAGAGCTGCAGATAATGAACACATTCTGTGTGGGAACAGAGCAATGAGGATAACAGGAAGGAATGATATGCATTTAGATGTAGTTGTTTGTCTTTGTATGAGACTGCCAAGAGGGCCATGAATCAAACTTTTGGGGGAGATCTACTACAAAAAGGAATTTCTTATTGTGCTCTTGCCATCATCATAACATGACCAGAAAAAGCAGCTAATGTCAGGGCGTTTCATTTGGACAGTTTAAGTCTACAGATGCACAAGCTTCAAAGTTCAATTTGTTCATCCTGGACACTGGGGGTAGATAGATGTAACTACAGAGCCAACAGACTCTTGAAAATCTATGCAGAGAACATGTTCTGACAACTTTATTCCTGAAGTGGAAAGCAAGAGGTAGTCTTACCCATGTCATCCTCGTGGTAGATTATAGAGTGGTGATCTGTTGGGCTGCTGGTGTATCTATCTACTGGCTCTATGTGATAGGTCCCGTTGTCTGTATGGATGGTTCCCTCAAACTGACCCTGCAACACCGAGCCATGGCAGGAACCATGTTCACCTGCAAGACCAGGTCAAGAGAGATGACACGTCAGGGTCAGAGAGGTGAACGAGATAACTGAGCCAAAAGGTCAGACAGAAAGATTAAATAGATAAGAGACTGAGAGACATTTTAAGAGTAAAGGCAGGAGTTCAGACATCACAGAGATACAACAGGTGAGACATGAGGCAAGATTGAGAAAGCAAAGAATTTACTTTTCAAGATAAAGCACAGTTAAATACATTGTATACAGATGTTTGATCAAAACCATGACGATAAATGACTGTTGATGTTCGGTGATTAAAAACTTTGATCCCAGTAAATTCACTTATGCTTGACTCGCAGGTAAACTGTTACCAGCCCTGGTGGGCCAGACATCCCAGTCATACCCACCTGTTAGTGTTCCTGTATATATGTGGGAGAGGTCAGCCGGCGTGGAACCATTTTCACTGATCACCGTGAAATTTTCGGAAAATGCTGCTGCATCGCGTTTCAAATGCAGACGAAAGGTCCTGCAGGAAACAAAAACAGCTCAAAGCTCTGTCAACTAGTGGGAGGTATGTAGATGGAACAGGAATAAAGGGTTTCAAACAGGAGAAGGATGTATACATTAAGCCAGACTTGGTCTTTTAAAACAGTTGGCACACTTATGAAGTTACCTGTGGAAAGCAGTCATGTCCAGCTGCAGTGTGTGTTCATGAGGGTGTGAGGCTCTCCTGGCTCTCAGGTGCTTCCTGTGAAGATCTTCCCTGTCATACGACAAGCCCTCATAATGCTTTATATATGGACTGATGTCACTCACAGCACCTGGTGGAAAGGAAGACCTTCCAGTAACTTGACAGAGCTTCACACCTCACAGGGTAACCAGACAAGGATGCCCACTTTCACCTTGTATGTTTATCGTCTTCACTGAACCAATCGCTGCATGTCATCTGTCAATCTACTGTTGACTGAAAGTGCTGACTAACCAGAGAAATCTTTGGAAGAGGCTTGTGCTCTCCTGCACAAGGTGTTCATCACTGTTGCCCCTCCTGAGTGAATAACACTAACCAACACCCTCAATAATTGTGTGTACGACATTAATCACTACTGAGTAATACAACTATTATGTCTACATCACTGGCAGGTTTTGTACTAAGCCTCCTGTTTGCAGCATTCCTGAGAAGACAAGTTGACACATGTGTGGACCCAGAGGAGGCCAGTCCACCACAGCAGCCAACATACAAGCAAATCCACATGCACATTCACACAGACTGACTCTCGCACATTACACACACGGCTGTACAACCTCAAACAACCTCACGTTATTTAGGGTGCAGTTGAGGAAATACCTCTCATTCAGACAAAAACACGCACACACATGCACACATGCACACTAATCCGCACACTCCACCACCACACTACCTGCAATCTGGTCATGGCAGTCGACCAACAGCAGCAGCAGCCAGTAGTGTTGAACCCCCATGGTCTCCTCATTGGTGTGTTTTTGTTTTTTTTACCCTGTTTTTTCTTTCCTCTCCTTCGCTCGCACCCGTCTCTTTTTCATCCCTTCTGACTTTACCTTTCTCCTCACCAGCCTCGTACCTGTGTTCTTCCCACACTGGAATAGTTGGGAAGTTCAACCCAGAGAAGACAAGAACACTGACAGCAGAAAGGCATATTCAGACTTGTTTGACAACATATTATGAGATATGTGCACAGTTAAAGGAGGGCTTTGAGATACAGATGAAGGAGGATTTATACTGAAATAGTAAGAGTGGTGTGGTTTGTGGAGGTGATTCCAGGTCTTTTGCAGTGACACTTTTCATGTAATAAGCCTACAACCCGTTTTAGGGTACAGAGCACTGCACAAGAGCCTAAAAATCATACCCAATGTCCTCTAAAACAATTTTCGGTAGCACTTTATAATAACTACACACTATGAAGCATTAGTTAAGTATCCATCATTTATAAAGTATGAAAACACAATAATGAAACACATAATAGACGGGCTTATTAATCAAGAATGAAACCTTTATAACTGTTGTTATGAACTGCATACTAATGAATTATGAATGTAGGAACAATGCTTTATAAATGATGAATTAAGTGTTTACTCATACTTAACTAATGCTTCATAGTGTGTAGTTATTATAAAGTGCTACCCAATTTTCAATGCTGGATTTATTTCTGATAGATTTTTCAGATTTACCATGCCTGTTTACTAATGAGCACTAAACACAAAGTACAGCTGAGGCGAAGGGGAACTGGGGTTGCAACGGTTTTGACCTGATTATTGAAGAGGACATATTTTATGCCATAGATCAAATACATTTCACTCTAAACCTCTATTGTCAGGGGGAAAGTCTTTTGGATCACCAAAGTTGTTCGGATTCATCATCTGGGGACCATGCATGTCTGTAGAAAATGTCATGACAGCAGTTGTTGACAGACATGCCAGATATTTCCCTCGAGCCACTGGTGGAGCTAAAAAGAACTTGCATTTGTGAGTCATGATAATAAATGCCATGTTTTGAACTTTCATTCATTTTCTTTATTTCTTGACAAAGGAAAAGACCTCCCACTGGTCTTATCATAGACTTTTGTGTGGTAGATACATTCCCAAAAATGGTTTCAAATATAGGAAGGAAAGAATCACTTGTATGAGTCACACTGTGTCAAAGGTATTCAGTGGGCTCATAGAGAGAATTTGACGGTTTTAGGTACTTTTGAGGAACAATAACCTTTCAAAAGGAAATGGGAAACAATTTGATTTGGAAATGAGAGCAATTGAAACAAAGATTTTGCAACTTAACATAAAAGCCACCTTGATGGATGCAAATATTTGATGAATATGAAAATAAAGAGAAACTATAGAGTAAAGATCAGTCATGCGTTAACAAGCATCAAACAAGCACTAAACTTTAGCTTGTACATTTTTTCTGAATCGGTTTGTCTCAGTGCTGTGTCCAGGAAGAAGCCACTTGGTGCTTATAATTTAGGACTATGTGCTGCAAGTGAGGTTGTTGAAAAGCACATACCAGTAAACCACATTGACTGTATACAGATTAAAAGGAAATGTATGCTCTACAATTATGATAAGATAATAAATATAAATGTTCCTGAATCCAGTAAAAGTATGAATTACATTTAAAAGTATTCTATGATCTTATTGGTGTTCTGGTGATCCATCTTTGCTTACATACACCCAGAGAGTTCTGTTCATTTCTTACAATCCTTATTGAGGAAATTGAATTATGATTTGGATGTAATGTCCAACCTGACTGGCGTCAAGACGGTGAAATACCATCCTCTATCTATAACAGTTCCTCTCATGTCTTAGCTGGGTTACGTCTGGCAACAGGTTTCACACTCGGGGCCCTGCAAGACAGGTTCTGCAATACCACATACTACACCACTGACTTAATCCCTCAGGTCAATGTTTTACAGCCTGGTTTAGAGTTTAACCTCCCCCGTCCTTTAATCATCCACTGACTACCTCCTCCAGAAAACTCCTGCTTCGCACTGATTGGCCGGGAAGGGATCACCCGAATCGAAGCCGTGACATCACGGCTTCAGACACACCCACACGTAGCCTTTAGGCTGGTAAAAATATGCACACACACTCACTTTCCCATATGGAGGTTGTCTACTTGCAATGTGACACCCTCGTGTATCACTCATGTTGTCCTAGTGAGCACCAGAGGACAATGTTTTAATGAGTTTGGCTATTTTAAGAGCTTTTGTATGTGATCTCATCCATAAACAACATAACAATAAAATGAACATGCAATGAAAAGTTACACCCGCACAACTTTTACACCTCCTGAAGAGCCCTTGTTAAACCTTTATTCCTCCTGTAATTCAATTTATTTAGAAGTGTGTAAAGGTGACTATAGTACGTTCACTTGAAGATTTTTCTCGCAAAAAGTGATATGATGTCAGCATTTAAATTCATGCCCAAAGGCTCATTTAAAAGAGCTAGAATACCAGAATCTTGACAGAGGAAGCATTGAGAGGTACAAATATATGCTTATGTCCAAAATACTTGGATCTCTACATGAATGGCAAACTTTTACATGATGTATGTAAAATTATTTTCAGGTCGCACCACTGATAACTGATCCTGTCAGTCCTGGGAATGCGTCCACTTATGGATTCTCTGCTCAACATTCAAGATTCACGTTCGTTCTACTTTTGGGTTTTGCAGGATGTGAGGCTCCCATGGGGTTTGCTTACCGCTTGACTGAAATGTTTTCATTGGGGTTTCTGGTTGCGTTTGAGGCTAATTCAAACCAACACTACACATGACATCCAATCTGACCCCACAACGTTTTGTTATTTAGTGCCAGACAAAGGATCATGGGATTGTGCGACTGCAGGCCGTTAGCAGGTTTCTCTTTGCTTCTCTGAGGGTTCATAGGCTATAGTCAAATCATTCTGCTGACACAGACAAATGGTAACCCCTTCATGGACTTGACCCACTTCACAAAGGACCGCAGCCTTCCCTTTCTTCATGCCCGGGCACCATACAATATCCATTCTGTGTCACACACCATGCTGAGTGCATTGTATTCAAGTCGTTGACATAGATCTGAGCGAAGCAGATAAGCAAGCTGCCATCTTATGTCTCGTTATTGATGCATGTGATGCCTTCGCCTGATCTCTGACAGCTGATACACTCAGCACTCGAAAGACTTACTGCATGTTTGTCCATTATGCTAATTCATTTGTTTCCAAATCAGTGTGCTGCGCCCTATTTTACACCTTTTGTACTTCACATGAAAAAACTGTATTTTGACATGGCTCTGCATTGTAGTTTCAGAAATAGTGATTTAACCTAAATGTAGGATAGAAATATTGATTTAACCTAAATGTAGGACAGAAATATTGATTGCACACTCTGGAAAGAATTTGTTGAATGTGACCATGTATCATACATCTATAATAGTCATAGTTAAAATGTCAGTTAAGTCATCATAAACAAGATATTGCCTTGTGTATGTTAATAGGTCACAAAGTTTCTTTTGCACAATTTGGAAGTAAATGACCGTTAATTCCTTGTTGCAGCGAACATAAAAGATTTAGGAGTCATCTGAAAGTTTAGCATATTTGTTTAAGTAATCTTCACTCAGGTGGAATCTCTGAGTTCAGGCAAAGACAGGAAGCCAGTTGAATTGTTGAATTGAGTTTTACTGCAAAAGTCAGTCCACTTGCAGTGCAATGCTTCCCCCTAGAGCAGGGGTATTCAACTAAAATTCCAAAAGGTCCAGATTGAGAAAATGTCCGAAACATTACAATAATATCGAACTCGCGCTATTTAGTGCCATATATATATAAATATATTCAAGAAGCCTTGTAGTAGTAACAACGTCTCTGTGTAGTCAACAACTGTCAAATCAAATAAAGTACACATCAATTATATTTTAACAAATTATTATTCTCAGTTTTCAAATTGAACTGGATTATAAATAATACATAGAAATACATAAATAAATGTTCTTCTCATTTAAAGTAAAATAAGGTCTGGATTAAAGAATAACTGACATAACAGAAAGCTTTTCAAAAATGTGCATTAAAATAAAGTAATTCATTTTTGAAAAATTGATTTCACTGAATTGTCCTTCAGCTTTAAATTCACTTCATTCAGGTGTGAAGTGATGTCAATAAAAAAAGGCACAATATTATATTTTTGTCATCTAAAAAGAGAAATCAGTGAGCATGGACTTTATCTGTGGTTATTAACCCACTTGTTTCAGCTCTATTCTCTCTGGTAACATCATTGTTGGACAGTGAATTACTGTTTTGGATTCTGATCATTTTGGGCTCTTAGGTTTATTTTCTGTGTCTTCATTTCAGATGTGAGTGGGTGCGTTTGTTCAAAGGAGTTGTGCTTTGCCTCGTAGTGCGCTTCATTTGCCGCTTTTCCCAATAGTTACGGTTTCTGAAAATATGAGACATGCTGGTTTCAACTGCCTGGTAAGAATTAACATAGAAGAGTCTGTTCATTCTTGCTTATAAATTATATTCTCTCCGAACACGTTTCTCTTTTTGGAGAACGTCATGTGAGATAACTTCTCTGATTAGCGCAATGTTCCTGCTCTTCTTTCTATTTCCTCGTCTCTCCCCCCGTGTGTCACTCGAGTCAGGAAACTTGGCAGAATACCCATATTTCATTGGCTGCGCTGCATCACCTGATGTGTTTTACAACGCATTGGTCGGTGTGTTTCCTGCACTGCTGAACAAGTGCCGTAACGGCTGAATAAACTGCGCCGGTTAAAGTTGAACTAACTGTCTGATATGTATAATTCCAAAACATATATATGTTCTGGGTCCGGATGCAATTGTGTCTGGTCCCGGGTCGTGGTCCGCCAGTTGGGGACCCCTGGTTCAGAGCATAGCTAATTGAAAATTAGTTTCGAAAGTCATTACTGAAGGCCGACTCTATCTGCCTCATTCAGTGATTTATAGGTCCAGTTTTTTTGAAAACTTATTTCCCCTGTAAATATTCGATTTTACATCTCACTCCTGAGTTGTTTTGCCTTCAAGACAAATTACTGGGCCAGTGATTTGAAAACAACCAAACTGACCCCGGTGAATAAGTTCAAGTACTTTTGGTGAAATCAGTTTCGATTCCCCTGCACATCCCTTCTATTACACTCGACACTTTACACTACACTTACATCTCACTTATTTATAGTCCTGTTATCTGTTCGTTTGTGCACTTTATTTTATTTTATATTCCACTTTATTCTATATTTTACTTTATTTTATATTTTCTGTAAATTGAATATGTTTCTACTTTGCACTGTTGATTGTTGTTGATTGTTGTTAAATGTTATGTCAAATTCCTTGTATGTTCAACATACCATGGCAATAAACGGTTCTGATTCTGATTCTGATTACAGTCCACTGCCTCTTTGTTTTATGAACACCTCCTCGGATACTGTTTAATCGGAAGCCGCTGTATGTAGCAGCCATTTGTCAACACAGTGCTCCCTCCTACTGTTCACTGCTGCACACATTTTCCTCTTCATCACAGCACAATGTCGTGAACTGAGCGCATATTTCTCTTGGACGGGGTCTTTACTCAGTCAAACCAAAGGCGAACTTGCTAATTAGATCTCAGGCTACCTGCTGTGTTTGCATCCTCCCCGCTAGATGCCGGCTAATCTACCAAATGCACAGAGTACCTTTAAATACATTGTATTCATATTTGAAATCACCTTGTTCTGACAAGTCAAAAAATTGCGTTTCTGCAGTGTAATCAAAAACAAAATTGGTGTTACAGTATATCTAATATCAGTTGTCACATCATTTCAATACTCTTTTGTAGTACTCATCGGGTAAAGTAGAGTCAACGTGTAAAAATGAAGCATAAAAACCAGAGAGCTGCATGGATTATTCATTATATGTAATGTAGTTATGGTTCCTTTTTTCATTGTTTATGCACATCTTCATCATGATTTCCTTTTAATATTTTGAAAGAGTTTTGATATTGTCCTTGTTGCATGATGTTAAAAAAAAATCTAATTTTATGACAGTCCCATTTATATTTTTGTCTACTGCCACTACAATTACTTAAAGTATACATTTCATTCATGTTGCCTTTCCTAATCATGATGACATAAGTGTAAGAAGTCAGCATGACTTGTTCAACAGAGACAAGCGTGGTACTGGGCGCAAACATCCGCCTGCAGCACTATCTCAAATCCCTTGATATCGCACATGACTGAGAAGACTCGCAGTAGAATTTAAAGGCCGAGCTCACACCCCCGTCAGCCGACCTCTTTAGGACAGAAGATTACAGAACAACAGAGATAGGAACAGTATCATGCCCATTAAACTAACATCAGGATAAACTGTATTTGGTATGGCTTCAAGGTAAAATGCAGTGTCATGTTGAATTGTGTTACAATAATAAACAAAAAAAGACAATGTGTCCAACCACGGATTCCTTCTATCTCCACACTGACATACACAGATTTCCCATTTCTGCTTGTTTGCTTAAAAGGAGATGTATGAAAGACCAGCAAACAACTATTGCCATATAAACATATTGCAGAGTGTCTACCTGAGCAGAGAATGAAGTCGCTCTCCCTCAGTGGGTCTTTAGCCGAGCTTCAGTGCTAACATTAATGATGGCACTGTTTTATCCAAGTGTTGCAGTTGGCCTTGACAGTGTGACAGTGAGCCAACAAGATCAATACCAGGACCCCGAAACTGAAGCAGCTAAATGGAATTCAAGCATTGTTCATTTTGTTATTCACACAAGGACAAGGACATGTCAAAACTTGTTAAGTGTGCGTCATTCTCTCTATTCAGCTTATAAAAATATTGAGAACATATCAAATACGAATATGATAAATGATAAATATTCTACGCACTTGTAATTTAGCTCTTGTTGTTTATTTGTTTCAAAAAAGAGATCTCAATCGTACTGAATGATTTCATCTTGGCCAAATGGAGTGGAGAGTGCATTTCAAGTCAAATCAAGTCCATTTTATTTATATAGCCCATAAGTCACAAATTTGTGAAAGAATATAATAGACAAATTGAAAACACATGGAGAATGGATGCAAGAGGATGTCAAGCAACTTCCAGGTCCAAACAGATAGAACCCAAAAACCTGTAAACCTGGAGAGAGGAAAGGCTCCACAAATACAGGCAAAACTGAAGCATATCATTCACACAAAAAGGAGAATGAAACATGCACACACAGGAAGAGAGAGAGAGAGACACAATAGGAGAATCTCCATTCATGCATCCGTTCAAGAAGTCTGTATTCCCACACGAATCCCACTTGCGAGAAAAAGATGCTAAGAAAGAACAAACGGGGCCAGTTTGGCGCTCCCCTCGCCATCCGTGATACTCTGAAAGACCTGCAGAGGGAGCTGCTCACACACTTTTAGAAAAGGGACTGGATTTTGTGAGACAGCAGTGAGGTCAGGAGAGGGTAAAAGGGATACCCCTACAGATGGAAACCAGCAATATTTTTTTTTACCAGGGAGAGCGGGAGAATAGGCTGACACAGAATCACACTTTAAAACTGATTTTGAAATGATTTGGATGAATGGGAAAACAGAGAATATATTCTAACAGCCAACATAACATAAACATCTCTAAAAAGATCAGGCCTATGTGTGTGTGTGTGCGTGTGTGTGTGTGTCTGTGTGTCCTTGTTTGTTGATACTGCTGATGACAAATGACCCCCTTCCATTAGTCTCTAAATGAAGCCATATGTCTAACAGTATGTGGGCGAGGCAAAAAGACACAGATCTGTTGTCAGCCACGACACACACACACACACACACACACACACACACACACACACACAGTTGTGTTTCTCCTGACTTTTGGGGACACTACATTGACTTACATTAATTTCATGGTGACTGACCCTAACCAACCGCTACAAGCCTAATCCTAACCCTTACCCTAACCTTATCCTAAAACTAAGCCCACCCTAACATTGAAGCCCTTAAACGTGACGAGTTGCATTGTGGGGACGTGCATTTTGGGCCCGAAGGGAAGGCAAGTCTCCACAATATAACTGTGTAATCAGGTTTATGTCCCTACTAGACAGGTAAAACACAACCACAGGCAAATACAACACACACACACACACACACACACTATGGCCAGCAGCGCCACCTGACAAATTATTCATATGTAATGAGTGTTCATCTCCTTAATTTGCTCGTTTAAAACGTTGGTATAGTTTATGTCCTAAATAAGTGAAAAATGAACAGGAGTTTGGTATTTAGTCGAGGAGGAAGATGCTAGAAATGCATTTGTGGTTTTACAGTTAGATAGCTGTGCAGCAGAGAGAGGAGCAAGCTCTACAAAAGAAGTTAGGGAGTGACCGTTGTTTCCCTGACGTGGGTGGGAGGTTCAGCCTCACATTGGGAAATCAGGAGAGAGAACATTGCAGGACAGGCTGTTATGCGGGTTACCGCAGGGCAGGAAGAGGTGGCAGCCAGCAGTCACAAATCGAGCTCAAGCAGTGCTGGACAAGAAGGCTGACCTGTTCTGCACGTTTGGGGGTGTTCCAATAGTATTATGATTTCAGACTTTAATGTGAGCAGCCAGTGGAGGGAGCACAGGGAGGGGGGTAAGAAGAGAGAGTTTTGGGGAGGTAAAAGTCGAGGGAGGAAGCAGTGTTTTGGATGAGGTGCTGATGTATGACAGAGTGAAGTTCAGCCAAGAGGGAGTTACAGTAAGACTCGTGTCTGGATGAGGAGCTTGATTCGAAATGTTAAACAGTTGTTTGATTTGATCCATTTCATGTGAGATTTAGCAGCAGCGTTCTCGATTCTCACACAGTCGTCACTTGTTCTCCTCAGCACCTCGTCTTCCTTCTTGTCTCATTTCTAATCCAGGAAGGGTGTTGATCACTCATACACTACCCTTTGACCTGTAATGACTATGTTGGCAGCGGCAGTGCTTCTGGGTTCACATAGATGGGCTCTGCTGCTGGCAGCTATATCAGCAGAGCGGCTGCGGGATAACGTCATACATTCTTCCTGCATGGGCTCTTGAGTGTGGCACCTAGATAACCTTGTTGCTTTGTTAAACTGCTAACAGCTTTGTCCTTGGATACTCACCTTTTAGAAAGACACGAGGTCTATTTTAATACTGTGTACATAACGTACATTCGGAGAGGCATATTTACTACGCACAATCTTATGTTTGCAGTTTGCAGCATGTAATTCGCTTTGAAATCTGCACTAATCAATGTTTTTATATGAACAATGGGTCCAATGTGTGTGGTGTGAAAGGGGTTGCTTTCAGTGACAAACCCACAGAGAATTATTACCCAACTCTGCAGTTCCCCTCAGCACTGCGGAGCTTTATAGCCCGTTTTAGCTAATTGTTTTGGTTTTTACGGCCCTTAAGTTTAGGGTTTGTTCTCCAGTGGGCAGCAGCACCAAACAGTAGATATAGTTAGCATGCTAAGTTAGCGACAGGCTGGTTTAAAAAGTGGAGCAATTAGCAGCTAAAAAAAAACAAAAGTTTGTAAAACAGAGCCAAAAGGAGACTGAATATAGGATTTACATTCATCAGATCACCAGAAATAAACTGAATACAATGTTCTCAAACAGATGTTGATGATTGATCACAGGGTACCATGATGATACATGAGTGAATTTTTGAAACTCAATGATGTCATATTATGTCAAATGAGCAGGATATTTTGCAGCAACATGTAGGTAGATTCATTATTCTATGCAATAAGGTGTTCTGCTCTTCTACTGATCCATTGCATGGATCTGAAATGCCTGTTAGCTGTTAGCTAACATTCATTAATTGATGATCCATTAGGTATTTACAAATCATATAAACTCATAGTGACCTGATCGTTTGTTAACGGTGAGCAACAGGAATTCATGATACAGAACATACTACGTGTATTCATGCAGTAAATCATCATGGCTTATGCGTTACATAAACATGAGTTTGATCCCTTATTATAAAATGTTACCAAAAATCGAATCAATGAATGCTAAGTGAGCAGAGTTGGGAAGCTGCAAAGAAACATATTTACAGCTTTGCAAATATCTATGTAGTGATTATAATGAGATCTGAGGTCATTTAGAATACAATGTTATTATAGTTTTAAATAGACTTCCTTTCTTCATCATACCAGGTGTCAGGTAAGACACGTATTTCCCCCTTTTTTCCCTTTTCTCTCCTCTCTGTCCTCTGCCACTGGAAAGGGTACACTGTATGCTTACCCTCCTCTCCTTCCTCTCTTTCTGTCAGCCCCTCTCTCATGAATGAGTGTGATGAGGTGATAAACAATCTGAATAACTGGTGTAAGACAGGCTCTCATTACAGCCATTCAACCACGAGCCTTATTTACACATCCTTTGTGAGCAATGTCAAAGAGGCAAATGTTAGGCCAGATAAGAGCAGGCAAGATGAGGCAGCACCAACACAGAGGCACACACACACACACACACACGCACACGCACACACACGCACACGCACACACACACACACACACACACACACACACTAAGGGTTTGGTCGTGGCGAAGCCAATAAAGGGAACTGAGGGTTGACTGAACATGTTACCATGCCCTCGTTAGGGCAGCGCCGCAAGCAGGAGTCACACAATAAAGTCTTTCAGGGAACACACACACACACACACCTTATTTCAATCCAACACTTACCAGAGGCCTGTTTTTGATTCAAATTTTTACAGAAATGACCAACTTTTACCAGCTGTCTTGCTCTTTTGTTGTGTCAACCTGCCAATCATAACCCGTTAACAGTCAGTTTGTGAACGGCTTCAGTGTCTCTAATATACATTCAGCCCAGTGTTAAAACAAGGCATGGATCTGGTGAGGATGTGTTTCTTCAGGCACCGGTGAGACATAAAATTCGATCTCAGAGGATATTGAGTAACATACCGATGAATTGAAAGGCTTCACAGATGCCAAAGTGCTGCTCAGAGGTTTATAATGCTCAGGATTTTACAAATCTGGAAAATGATCACACTGAGTTTCTCTTTGTTGCAACGATCGCGAGGCAAATTAACGTTACAAAGTAGTCCACCAGGAATGTGTACAAGGACATGATTGGCCAACACAGTGCTCCACGTCATCTCATTCTCAGGGGGTCGTGAATGTCTGTCAGTGAATCACCAAAGGCAGTATAGGCTTCACCCACTGGGAACCATGAACGCACAAAAATACATGAAAAGCCATAAAATAGTTGTTGAGATAATTCAGTCTGGACTTCAGACCGACATTGCCATCACTAGAGCCATGCTGCTGAAACTTCTCTCTGGCCTCTGTCAGCAAAAACAACATCAGGAGTGTTACAGATGTCACAGATCAGGTCATGAGAGATATTAAAGCATCCTGGCATCACATGTGACTGTTTGTACATAATTACATCTCTTGGTAACACGTATCTGGCAGCAGTTGCAATTAAATCAACAATACAGTCATGTCAGGTGCTCACATATACCTAATACTCTTGCTGATTGTAATGAACCAAAAGAGACAAAAATATAGGAACTTGTGCAACTCTCCTGACAATACACAACAATTTCCACTAAGGCATGTTTTGTTTACAGTTGCTTTAAATTGCAGATAATTTTCCCATGTGGAGGAAATGCATGGGGTCTGTTTCCCACACTCCTCTCCACTTAATATGACTCAGACAGACGACGTGAATGTTTCTCATGTTTGTGCAGCAGGTCACCGGCTTTGCCATAAAGATGCAGTCATGACCAGAACTAATGTGTGCCTTCAGTCATAAATTATCTGATAGTGAAATGTTATGAAAATGTGAATTACAGCCAAGCACATTCCACGAAAATGGCTGCACTCATTATGTATCATTTTATTACAAAATGAAAGAAAGTTTTGTCTTGATAAAAAGTTTTTGGATTTTTGTTCTGTTTAACCTTTCATAAAGTCTGTCCTCACTCACAGGCTTCCATCCTGCTCTCCTCTGCTCTCTCTGTAGCTTTAAATGGGACTATATCTTAGCTCTATTCCCCAGTGGGGAGAGTTTTGGGGAGTTTTTTACCTTAAAAGGCCATGTGGAGTGGAGCGCTGGTTTCCTGTGGGAGGGCTTTCCCTTCTCTGACTCTGGAGCTGGAGGCCAGGCCCATCCTCATCCTCTCTCACCCTGACGGCTTTAGTCACTCCCACTTACACACACACACACACACACACACACACACACACACACACACACACACACACCTTCCTTTTTACACTCCCAACGAAGTGGTGAAATCCAGCTTCAGCCAGATGTGTGTGTATACGTTTGTGTTCATGTGTGTGTGCTGTCCACGCTGACCTCTTTACTTACCAGGAGTTGAACACACGGTCACGCATGAAAATTCGGTAATTAGAGGGACGAAGAGTAAAGACAGCAGGCAAGAGAGGGAAGTGAGAAAGAGAGGAAAGGGGTGTCCGAAATTAAAGTGAAAGTGAAGAAAGTGAAATGCATTATGATTCAAGGAAGACGTGTGGAGCGGTGATAATGAACGCAACTGGGACCGCAGATCACTTGAGGTTGAAGCCGCTGAGCGCCTCACTTCCCTGCATCCTCTCCCTCAACAGTCGGCCTGTCAGTTGTCAGTCAGATAGTAAAAGAGTAAGAGGGACAATGTCCTTATAAGGTCAGTGCTGAAGACCAATGGTGAACCGGTCAGAGCTACAGCTGCTGGTGTGTCACCACCATGTCAGCATGAAGTCATAACTATCCCAAACTGTACCCAGTCTGACTTTCTCTATCTGTTTATTTTTGTCTGTGAATACAAACCCAGCCTCCTTTTCAGAGGTTTTATTGTTCGATCATCAGGTTTGTGTCAGTCTGTCTCACTTTAGACATGTATACATCATATTTGCAGATTTAAAGAGTTATAGATGTGTTAGATTAAAATGTAATCTATCAACTATTTTAAGGGTTAACAACTTTTATATATTTGTTGAACCATGAAAAAGGCTTCATAGTTAATTCAAATGAATGAAGGCATTTTCACATCTCTTCCATCTCAGGTAGCCTATTTGATGTGTAATTCGTGAATGAGTCTTGAAAGTTCCCACTTGTTTTAAGAAGAGGAAGTTGTTGCATCATCAGACATTCACAGATAGTTTGTCATGGTATATTGTGTAAAAACACTTTCATTACTCTACATTATTGGGTAAATATTACAAGACTAAACTAGACCATATATTTCACGAACATGGTTGCTTCAAACCTATTTAAACAATAATCTGACAATGTTGCTGTTGGGAACCATCAGACCTGCGAGCTGGTTCAGGTCACAGCGTATTTGTCAGACACAGAGGAAGTAAAGAGGTATAAGCAACAAAACACGCGATCCTCTGTGATCTCACCACTTCACATGCGAGCAATCAGATTCCTGTTTATGCTCCGTGATTAAATTCTCGCTATCTAAACCTGATCTGCAGGTTCCTGACAACGCTTCTTTGTCTGCACGCGGACTTATTGTGTACTGATTATAAACTTATTGAGAGATGGAAGAATAATAATTGGGACCAATCAAAAACCTGACAGACTCGTTCTTTTGACTGAGAATCACATTTAAATTGTGCACATCAACACATTCATGAGGGCATTTTATTTGGTTCATTGCACAGTTGATGTGATCTGCTGATGATATGATTA
Organism: Ophthalmolycus amberensis; assembly: GCA_024529925.1. Lineage (NCBI taxonomy): Eukaryota > Metazoa > Chordata > Actinopteri > Perciformes > Zoarcidae > Ophthalmolycus > Ophthalmolycus amberensis. The sequence goes on along the minus strand of JAFEUB010000217.1, from coordinate 1,213,952 downwards.
TGAGAAGAAGGTGAAATTGTGAAACAGTGCACCCTCTGACATCACTTTATGACATCACTGTACTTGCCTTAAACGAAGTGTTCAAACATGATCCAAACATCTGTGAAATGTGTGTCACCAGAGTCCAGGTGGTGTGCTGTCTAGGTGAGTAATGACATATATACTTCTGCCCCAGGCCATAGGAGTTAACACATGCACCCAAACAAAGAGGACCCGATGATCTACAGCAGGGACCGAAGCTTCAATTGTGCTAAAACCATGATGATTTTTCTGTTTAGCTTTCAGGACACCAGTCCAGAAAGTTTTCCAGGTCTGTCCCTTCCTCGTTCCTCTCCAATGTGCTCCGTTTTCCATCATAAATCCAAAGCATACCCTTTAATTGGCGGCTCAACTTGCATTTGCAAAATATCTTCATGTTTAGTCTGGGCCCCTCCGCAGCATTTCTGTGGCAGAGTAAGTTAGAGAAAGCATACTTGGAACGTCGGGAGAGGATATTGAAGACACTAAATTACGCTCTTGAATTACTCAGTGAGCGGCTGGGTGGAACATGGCAACATTCATGCAGTGCATGCAGGAGACTTACAGCTGCAGCCTCATATCAGAGCAGGAGACTGCTGCTCACATTCAGGACAGAGGGGATGCTTTCACTGGCAACAGATTTAACAGATTTAATAGATTCCCACTGGAATATACAGGATCCCTATAAATAAACCACTGCTGTAAAACATGCACACTCACGGCAATTCGCTTGTGTTCATGTTGTAATGCCATTGTGTCTTTAAAATGAAGAATTTAAAAGTTAACTAATGCTACACCCAAACATTCTTTTAGTTGGTCTTTTTAGCCACATTGCTGGCATGGCTCTAGGGATGGCAGTGTCGGTCTGTACGCTCCACCATTTTGGTCAAAACAACTATCGGATGCCTTGATTCCATCAAATTTTGTTCATTTCATGGTCCCCAGAGAAGAAAACCTAATGACTTCCCCCTCGATTTTTCCTCAAGCCCAAATATGAGGTTGACCTCTTTGCTTTTGAGTCAATTATAATGATAAATATTCAATGGACTGCCATGAAATTTGCAAACAATCTGACATGAAGCTACCTCATCTTGTTTCATCCAAATGTATGAATCCGATTTATCATTTGTCCTCCCTAGACGAAACAATCCATGCTGCAGTTTAGATACAGCTGAACATGAATCTGAACCACAAATAGTCTTAAGTAATTCTTCCAAAACTGTACACAACTCTTTAAATGATGATTGTGGATCACTCCGTTTGCATTGTGAAACACGTTGAAGAGAGCAGGCAACAGTTGATTATGAGTATCACTCTCTTCTGCTCGACAGAAGGAGGGACTGTAACTCACATCAGTGGCTGAAAACTGTGCAGTTTCAGCAGGGTTTTTCTTTGCACTGTGCAACACATTTACTCCTAATAAAACCTTATTGAGAAATTTCTTTAGGATATTGGCCATTTACTTCATTCTGGCTTTTCCTTCTGAATGCTTTGCAGGCAAAGAGAGCAGATGCTTTCAATCAAAACCCAATTTGTGTGATGGATTGAACAGGCAGTTAGAGGTATTCAAAATGTCTGCATTCCACTGGTCATAACTGGTCTTTGTGAACAATGTTATGTTATGCACTCTTTACATCTGTATCAGTAAAGCCTGTCGTACTTCAAAACATCTGTCTTAGAATGACAAAAAATATGGATTTATTGTAGATATGATACACTGTCATTTCGATAACTAGTGCAACGCTCGCTCTAAACAGCCGGACTGTAGGGACCAAAACGCACATGGAAGAAACTTGCCTCCAGGGATTTCTGCCAAAGAGGGTTTATTTGAGCCCAAACCATGATCTTTTCCTAAACCTCACCAGGAAGGTTTGTTGTCTTAAGAGATTTCTGGCAGAAAGCTATAAAGGCAAACTTCTCCCATGTGCGTTTGGAACGGGCAGACTGCTTGACCCCAGTATTGCTGCTTGCAGCTTTCCGGAGATCCGCTCATGCAAACAACTTCACACTCGACACAGCGCTTCCTTGGGTCCGAAGCAATACACCTGCAATGGCACTTGTGTCCCGTAACAATGCTAGAGTATAGGCTTTGGTACATGTTGGTGCAAAAGCTCACACGAACATTTTATGACCTCAATTAAGTCAAAGCCTGGCTTTATCTGGCAACAAAAGCGTCCATTCTGAAAGTTACATCACTGCTGCTTGAAATGTTTCTCTCCGTTGTTTCTTTCTTTATCTGTTCTTGAATGTACTGTAGCCAAGCCCCCAGGAACAGCACCCAGATTTTAAGCAAACTTTTGTACTGGCCAAACCGTTGAATTACAACCTCGGTCAATCTGTCCTCTGTGTGTCCGTCACGTGAGGACATTGGGCACAGAAATACTTTTTCCATTACATTTGGAAAGAGACGTCTGTAAATCAATGCAGCTTTATTTTGGAGGGGAGGTAAATTAACTTCCTAGTACCAACACTTATATTTCTAAATCAATATGCCCTAAAAGTTATAAAATTTACTCTTGGCCAAATTAGCCTTCAAGTGAGCGAGTCCAGTAGTTGGGAGGCGGAGTTAAAAGAAATGCTGGAACACTTGCTCTATGGATGCGGAAGATCTGGGTAATTTTATAACCAGCTGTCAGAGTTCTCTGGCTTCATACACCACTCAGCAACTTTGATAAAAATGAACAGGGCCTCGCGTCCAATGCAGTAGAGTATCCAGTTCTCTTTATACATCAATGACAGTAGCGAGAGGCAGAACACAAGCTGTAGACTACAGCTTGTGTTCTGCCTCTCGCTACAACCCAGCATTGGTGTTGTAACAGTCAATAGGAGTCCCCTCCTAATACACTACACAGTAACATCACTAACCGTAGATCTCAAATGTTGACACTCAACACTACATTTTCTTGGGTCCTTAGCAATATATCTGCCAAGTGTGAAGGCCATTTGAAGATGCAGCTGAAATTGACATGCATATATCATGATGAATGCAAAACAATGAGCAGAACAACAAATAACCACTGGTCAGGTATAATGGGAGATGGTGTAAAGTGTCTTTGAGACACTTGTTACATCCATCAGCAGTATCGTAGCTAAAGCTGTGGTGCATTGTTACATTTCTCAGTGTCAGTTTCTCACACAAACTGTTGGTGAACCTGCTATCTGAGCAATGTCCTTTATTTTTTAACTTGATAGACTGGTAAAGCAGTCCCTCATTCTTTGGTATGCCATTTCCCTTTTGCCAATTCATTTTAGCTGAATGTCACAATTTGAATGAAGTTGATTGGAGGGTTATTCAGATCACCTGTTGCGCAGGGTGTAGGGACTGGTTCCTAATTAGGAATTGAGAGCAGCTTGGTGCCTTTCCCCTCTTGACCAATCAGGATGTGACAACGGCCTTTTTTTTAGGGCTTAAGTGAGGTGGGGAATTGCACACAGCTAAAAGATTAGGCCTATATGTTGGGTAGCCAGTTGCGCAGCCTGTCTGTAGGTTCAAACGTAGCCTATTACAACATTAGTGTGACATTTGTGAAATAAATATTTGTGCTTCACTGAACTAGAAACTGATGCACCACACAAACTTCTTTTAACATTGAGAGTTGTAACTGCCAGGTTACCCTGTACGCAGCATAACTGAAACAAAGCTAATGTTAGCTTGCTAACTATGACGTCTTTATTGAAGAGTAAAATAATTAACGTTAGAATAACATGGTCGACATATCTGACCTGATACTTGATCAAATGTTGATGTAAACTGGTGAGATTTGAAACTATATTTCATAGAAGTAAACAATATCCCTGAAATTACAAAACTGCTATGCTAATAAGGGTTGCTGAGCTAACGCTGAGACTAAATATAGCATTGGTTAGCTTAGCATTTCATTCTACGGTAAATGAATGTTATTGACTCCAAAAGACATATTTTTCTCCATGTTTG